>OV816025.1:23810774-24410774 GCA_929113105.1 Agrypnus murinus
CTCCTTACAACTGCACAGGCAGGTTTTAGAATAAGGAGAACTACTTTGGAGAACCTAGTCGTGCTTGATACAGAAATTAAACACGCATTCATCTGCAATCAACAACTGTATGCAATATTTTTTGATTTCGAGAAAGCATATGATAGAATATGGAAACAAAAAATCGTATCTGTACTACATGATTTTGGTCTACGCGGTAATCTACCAATTATAATTCAATCTTTTTTGGAAATGCGCACTTTTCGAGTTCGACTAAACAGCTGTTACTCAGATTTATGACATCAACAGAATGGATTGCCACAAGGATCTGTGCTTAGCTGCATTTTATTTAACATTGCCATAAAAGATATAGTATAGTTAATACCGCATCCACTAGAAGCCTGCTTATATGCGGATGACTTAACAATATTTATACAGTCAGCAGATGCAAAGTATGCCCAAAAAACTTTACAGACGTGTTTGAATTCATTGACTACGTGGAGTAATCAAAATGGTGTAAACTTTTCCACTATGAAGACGAAGTATATGATATTTCATAAAAGTCATACAGCACCTGACATAACACTCTTATTCAATAACGACACTATATCACGAACTGCTGAAACCAAATTCTTAGGATTACTATTTGACGAGAAGCTTACCTGGAAAAAACATATAGAAAGCATTAAAACAAAATCTCTGCAATCACTAAATATTATCAAAGTCATTAACAATAGGGACTGTCGTTCAGATAGACAAATCTTACTTCGCATCTTCAACACATTAATAAAGCCCATTCTTGATTACGGTACTGCTAAACCAAATATCTTAAAGAAATTAAATGGCATTTTAAATTCTGGACTAAGGATAGCAACTGGTGCATACAGAACAAGTCCTATCCAGAGCCTCCTATGTGAAACCACAGAACCTCCTCTACACCTACGTAGCAAACAACTTCTCCTTAACTACGCTTCTAGAATAGCATGCAACCCAAACAATCCTGCTTATAACAAACTCTTTATCCCGTTATATTTCCATAAATACCAAAAACAAAACAAAAACCCAAAATCACTTTTAACAATATTAAAAATTCTAAAAGACCAATTAAATGTATCTTTTAATAATATCATTAAAATACCACAAAATCTAAAACCACCGTGGTCAGAACATCAACCTAAAGTTAATAACACATTATCCATGCATAAAAAAAGTGATACTCTAGATGAGGTGTATATAACACATTTTTGTGAAATTAAAAACCAGTACGAATCTGAAGGATTTATACGGACGGGTCAAAAAATGAAACATCTAGTGCATGTGCTATAGTGACACCAACCAACACCTTCAAATATAAACTTAGATCGATCAACAACAACTATACTGCTGAAGCAATTGCCGTCCTCAAAGCAATCGACCACGTCATCGTCTCGCGAATCCAGAAGGCTGTCATAGCAACTGACTCGGCAAGCACTCTTGAAGCACTAGTAAACGCATCTTCCAAAAGTCCTACCGTCATGAATATTGCCTCAAAGGATTTTACTGTCAAAATTCAGAAAATAGACCTCCACTACCTATGGATACCTGGGCATAGCAAAATCAGTGGAAACGAACAAGCAGATAAAATGGCCAAGGAAGCGCACGAGAGTGGACTCCAGCAAGACCTAACCGCGTCGGAGGATCTAATACCGTATTACAGAAATCAATTATACGAAGAATGCAAACAACAGTGGTCTTCGGTTTCTGGACAAAATAAGCTCAAACTAATTAAGACAAATTACGAACACTGGTCAACAATTCAACAAACCAGACGGAGAAACGAAATCGTATTAGCCAGACACACCCGTTTAACACATGAATACCTTCTTAAAAAAGGCTCAGCTCCAATCTGCGAAGTTTGCACAGTTCCACTAAGTGTCAACCATCTACTTATAGACTGTCAAAAATACAGGCCCCAACGAACAGTGACTAATATGTAAACGACCCTCAAAGATATCCTCAATGATAACCAAAGAAATGTAGAAACATTGATGAAATTTTTAAAGTTAACAGGTCTCTACAATCAAGTATGAATTCATAATATATATTTTTTTTGTTAGGGCGTTATGACATATATGTTAAAGTGCCCTTTAAACCTTAAAAAAAAACTAAAAACCTATACTGCCGTGCTTAACAAGAAAGCCATATTTGCAAAACAGCAACTTAAGAAATATCCCATATTTTTTATTAGCATTCATTAAGATTCCACATAGTATATTTCTAGACAGCAGTTGTCGCAGATTCTGCGTTCTTGCTAAGCACAGCAATATTAATAACGTTCATATGTAAATGTTAAATGGCTTCATAGTAAACGACACAAGCTTTAATATTAAATTTTAAATTTAGTGTTGAAATAGTTTACCAATCAGACAACTATTTATAATGTATAACAATAACAAAGCAGTTTATATCTGTAATTAAAAAAGTTTTTGTGTGTAATTTTGTTAAAAAGATATTTAGCATAAAGTTTGAGTGCCGGTGACACAAATATCCAAGTTAAACGAAGTAAGATAATTAGTAGGAGATTAGTGCTTGGAAATACTAAAGCAGGATTTATTTATGATTGACAGGTACCTATTTTCAAGAAAAGTTGGTTTATATCATATTCATAAGCGCAATGCAACCCCCAAAATCAAAATTAGCACCCCCAAATCAAAATAATTTATATCAATTAACAAATACTGAAACATAACCATCAAAAACACATATTTTATTGTAAAAATTATAAAAGGCACAAGAAAGTAACCGAATTATCATAGTTGGTTAGGAGGCCTTTTTTGCTCTGGAAGCTTTATTGCCATAGTTGCAATTATTTACAACAATAGATACTATAGAAACCGAGCTCTTTGAGTAAATATTTAGACCTGAAATACCGAACGCGGCTACGAATTCACCTTGATGATATAGTGCAACAGATCTTAACCTTTTCTTTTCAATGTACTCCATATTGTTCTTACATGCATATTGTCATTTTCAGACCATTTTTAGTTTTGATAGTGAAATATTATCATTAAAATCAGTTCAAATAAATAAGTCAAATTGTGATAAAAAAATAAATATATCTGCTTCAGCAGCCGAATACCGCATCTTTCATACTGCTTTGTTCAAAACCAATTCTGTTAATAATTGGCCAAATTCCAAAGTAATTTCGAAGCTTCGAAATTGCTTCGGTGCATCTCTGCAAATTATTTACATTCTGTACATCGTTAAAGTTGAAAATAGAATATCTTCATTAATAGCATGTTTAGGGTGCTTGAAAGGTGATTTATTTCGAAATATTGTGTAAGTAATATTTATTGTGAAAAAACCACAGATAATAATTCCGGAGATTTTTGGAAAGCTTTGTTTTTATCCAGATGATGTTCCTAACCGGAAAATTTTAGACAACACCCACTTAATGCCAACTTCAAGAAATTTACGGAATGTCTTGAATGTTACAAATCAAAAGACCCTAATTGTTACTCTTCCCGTCAGCGAATGAAGTATAGCCTACATTATTGATCCTATATCTCCAAAACTAGAGATTGCTAAAACTAAAATAAAAACAAAAATCAATTTGAGGTATATATGTAGCTTTAATTTATGTATTTGATACATAGAACGTTATATATTTTATATATAGAACAAGTAGATGATTTTGTTTGGTGTCGGTCGCAAATGATAAACACAAAGATGTGTACAGTCGAATTAATAAAGCAAGGAGTGCTTATATAAAACTGAGTGAAGCGTGGTGTGCATGTAACTTAAATATTAAAACCAAAGTGGAGATTTTTAATTCTATGGTGAAGCCAGTGTTGTTATATGGATCAGAATCGTGGATTGTTACTGGTGCAGTAAAATAGAAACTACAAGTATTTGTAAATTGTTGCTTGAGGGGTATATTGAAGGTACAAGGCCAGAAACCATTAGAAATGAAGAGCTGTGAAGAACAAACCGAACAGATATAAGTGTGTAGATAAGGAATATAAAGTATGGCTGGCTGGGGTACACTCTGCGTAAAAATGAAGTGAAACTTGTAAAAAAAATATTAAAATAGAATCCCAAAGGAAGCAGAAAAAGGGGGCACCAAAAGGTACCTGCAGAAATACAATAGAAAAGGCAATTTCAGGGCACAAATAGCAGTGGACAAGAAGAGGTAGTTGAACTATATTAAAACCCTATGTCCTTCAAGGGAATAATGGGACCTATTATTATTATTATTATTATTATTATTATCTTGAGGAATTGTAATTACATGAAATAAAAAAACTCTTCGACATTTTTTACGTGAAACCTGCTAAAATCAAGTCATTTAAGAATTTCCAGTTTAGTTCAAACACAGCTTCCTCAACTTGAGACTTGTCAGTTTCTTAAACGGTGTGTATCCATGAACATTTGTGCCAATTTTCGTCTTCCTACTCATTTTTCCCTTTGTTTTGATCTAATCTTACTTAAGGAAAATAAAATAAAAATATATCTGGGGATCAGACCCGAGATGTTTTCTATATGCTTTTGGGGTTGCTGAAACCGAATCCGAAGTCTGTTTTACCCCATCACGTCAGGTTTTTGACATAACCTCAAAAAGTCTTCACAGCCACATAAAAATAAAAAATTATGCTGGCCTGGGATCAAACTATTTTTACTATATGTGTTTGGGGTTGCTGAAACCGAATTCGAAATCCGTTTCACCCTATCATGTCAGATTTTTTAAAAATCTTATAATCCAAGCCCAATTAGCCCCCCAAATTGGAATTTATGGTTATAGAGTAAAAAGGTTATGGGGTTGAATGGTTATGGGGTTAAGAGATTATGAGGTTTAATATATTAGGTATAACGGACTAATTGGGCTTGGATTATAAGATTTTGTAAGGTTATGTCAAAAACCTGACAAGATAGGGTGAAATGGACATTGAATTCGGTTTCAGCGACCCCAAAAACATATAGAAAAAATGGCTTGACCTCCAGGCCAGTATTGTTTTTAATGTTTGTGTGGCTGTGAAGACTTTTTGAGGTTATGTCAAAAACCTGACGTGATGGGGTAAAACGGACTTCGAATTCGGTTTCAGCGACCCCAAAAACATATAGAAAACATAGTCTGATCGCCAGACTCAAAAAAAATTTATGTGTGCCTGTGTAATTATTAAATTAATGCCAGATTTGTTAAATCCTGCTTTTTTTAGTGAATTATTGAAAAGTCCTTCGAATTAATACAAAATTCACTAAATAAGCTACAACAATATTAAAAGATTATTTTTATTTTTAAGCGCATTTTCATAACCCAAAAAGAGCTAATGGGCATTTGCAACATAAATCCTTATTTTATTATATCTTATGGGGTCTGTGAAATTAAAAGTTTTAAATAAATTAATAATATTGAATATTGGTATAGTTAAAACAATTGAAAATTATTATTTCTTTGTGAACATATTTGGATATTTTTCATGATTTTGACGGCTTCTTTTAAACGATAAAACAATATGCAGGCCTACTATTTTTTTTTTGTCGACTTTTGGCAACTGTTTCTATTTTCAAGCAGTAAGCTTGAAGTTTATGGAAAACATTCCTTTTATGGTTGACCAAAATGGTGACTGTTAAGAAAACGTTTTGGGTCATTGGGTATTTTCATTTCGGACAATGTCGCCTATGTTCGTTTTTGCAACTTTGTAATCAAACCAAAATGTTATTCTTATTATTTATATTTTCTCAAAGTATTCGTTTCATGTTTATGTTTTATAATTTATTTTTATATATTATACTTTATTTGCACTCAAGTGGGTCACTTAAAATTATCAAATGATAGGGTCCTAGGTTGCCGATGCCTGGTCTAGCATATGCAATCAGGACAATTGCTAATCAAAGCTGGATAACCTAATAAAGGAGTAAAATAGCAATTCATTCAATTGTGGTAATCAAAACCATGACGATTAAAACAGTATCATGTGACCTGTATTTTGTGAACATTAAAACAGTAGTATTGTAATTCATAAAACAAAATTAAAACTCTTAATTTACTGTGAAAATTTCTTTCAGATCAATCTGGTAAAGTACGTATTTGGGACACTGTAAATAAGGAACATATCTTAAAAAATGAATTTCATCCAATTGGAGGCCCAATCAAGGATATCGCGTGGTCTGCCGATAATCAACGCATGGTTGTGGTTGGTGAAGGCAGAGAGCGATTTGGTCATGTGTTCATGTCAGAAACTGGAACTTCTGTTGGTGAAATTTCTGGACAGTCGAAAGCTATCAACTCTTGTGATTTTCGTCCAGCTCGTCCTTTCCGTATTGTTACAGGGTCTGAAGATAACACCATTGCTGTATTTGAAGGTCCACCATTCAAATTCAAGATGACCAAAATAGTAAATCTAATTCATTTTTAATATTTGTTGCACTCGTTTATTACTGACAATTTCTTAGGACCACTCTCGCTTCGTGCAAGCAGTGCGTTACGCTCCAAGCGGAAACTTATTTGCTTCTGCAGGGTTTGATGGCAAAGTATATCTTTATGATGGTACGTCGTCTGATTTAGTGGGTGAAGTGGGAAGTCCAGCTCATAGTGGAGGTGTTTATGCTGTTAGCTGGAGTCCGGATGGTAAACAATTATTAACTGCAAGTGGTGATAAAACTGCAAAATTGTGGGATGTTGAGACTCGTCAAGTTGTTTCCGAGTTTTTATTAGGAAATACTGTAGAGGATCAACAGGTATGCATGATTATATTTATCGTTTATTGTTAAACACTTTTATAATACTGTTTTCATAACAGGTGTCATGCTTATGGCAAAATCAGTTCCTATTAACAGTGTCATTGAGTGGATTTATCAATTATTTGGATGTAAATGATCCATCGAAACCTTTACGAATTGTTAAAGGCCATAACAAACCCATCACTGTTTTAGCTCTTAGTGAAGATCACAGCAGTATATTTACAGGATCTCATGATGGTTTTGTAACGAACTGGAATGCTGAAACTGGTGAAAATAGTAGAGTCGATGGTGCTGGTCATGGAAATCAAATAAATGGAATGAAGGCTGTGGAGAATACCCTTTATACAAGTGGTATAGACGATTCCTTGAAACAAATTAGTATTGAGGGTAACTGTTATATTAGTTACAATAATAGATATGTATTATGATATAATATTCTCTAGGAAATGCATACACTGATCAAGACTTAAAATTGGGCTCCCAACCTCGTGGAATGGATGTTTCAAAAGATAAAAATGTTGTGATAATTGGTAGCGTAAATGAAATTACTGTAGTACAAGATAACAGAATAGCAAATGTCACTAAAGTTAAATATGAACCTTCATGTGTTAACATTTCAAATGAAGGTCATGTAGCGATCGGTGGGGCAGGAGATAATAAAGTTCATGTATTTGAATTGGAAGGTACAACGCTTAATCCTAAAACTGAATTGAATCATTTGGGTCCTATTACTGATGTTTCTTATTCACCTGATGGAAAGTATCTTGTTGCAGCGGATGCCAACAGAAAAGTTATATTGTACAGTGTTGAAGAATATAAGGTATGTAACTTGATTTTTAGAGTGCATGTGTATTGTGATTATTTATATTAAACTAAAATAAAGTATTGCTTAATTTATTCAAATACGTTGAAGTAGTTATTATAAGTTGTGTCTATAACATAAATATAGTAAAATTTATATTAATTTCTGGATCTCATGGAGAGTTGTTATTGTTTGTGATTTTACGGATAATGGCTATCAAGCCTGTAAAATCTGGGTATATGCAGTGTAAAAAAGGAGAATAAGTAATGATAGGATATGGGCCTGAAAAATATATCACGTTGACTCTGGGTATCGAATCTGACAAAAAATCCAAAAGAGTGATTTCAATGTTTTGAAACTACCTCGTTTACCGATATCATGGGATCAAATTTTGTAACATTTTTCAGTATTTCAAAAGAAGTAGAGACTTGTATCTAGAGTAAAATTTTTTTTGAAATGGAAAACAAAAAAAATATGGTGCATACTTTTTGCCGGACACTGTATTCATGGATCGAGATTTATAGTCAGTAAATAGAAACGCACCTGTCAACATAAATTAAAATTGAAATTATTTCATAGATGTGTGCAGATCTTCACGTAGGTCTTTTATTCTCTACAGCAAATATGAATCAGTGTCAGGGATGTTTTGATGTTGTATAACGTATATTTACTTTATACGGGCACAAATTAGATCTAGTTGCTACGATATAAGTAATAACTTAGGCAATTGTTTTCTCAGATACTATTTTGACAGTTAGTAGTGCTTTGTTATAAGTTGTAAAGCTTGTATTTACGATGAAAGTATGTGTGGCCAGAAAGACAGAAACATAGTTATACACCTTTCTATTGCTGAAGGTATTGCACGGAGGACAATGTATAACATTTTTAAAAGGTATGATAATAATCTTCCTGCAAACTGCTTACCATGTAAAAAAAAAGCATTGTGTTGTATGAAATTCAAAAATCATTTTCTAGTGTATACATTTTTATAATGACTGAAATAACATGTGAGCTTATGGGGCAAAATAGTACAAACACGTGAATATCTCAATTAATTGTAATAAATATGCAGTTACATCACGTATCTCTGAAAAGTATTTGAGTAATTGTTAAGAAAATATATATATTGAAGTGAAATCTGTCGATTTAAAAAAATCGATCATCAAAAATAAAAAATAGAAGCGCATAGCAATTCTTTTGTTTGTTTTTTTTTTAATATAAACAACAAAAATAATGTTTAATGGTAACACTTTTTACTTATAAATTTCTTCATGTACCTAATAGTACTTCGATAGAAATTAAACTCTGTAAAAATTATTTTTTGAACTCACTACTTTCAAAATCACGTTTTGTGAATGTAGTGTTATGGCATGCATACTCGTGCTTCAAAAACATGCAAAAAGCACTGGTCCTTTTAAGCTGTCTTAAACTAATAACTTATTATAATAAAATGACTATATTATAACTTATGACTTGATTATAATAAAATTTAGTTTAAAAAATGCCATTTTACCCATTTAGATATTAGAAATCACAAAAGATTAGTAGTTGCTAATAATTCCACTGACACGAGCGCCATTTATTGGCAACAAGAGAATGCTATTACTAACTTTGTTTACTTTGAATTTGAAACAGTACTATTTTCATAATTAAGATTTTGGTTAATGACGTTTTTTTACGGTCAATGTTCATTTAAAAAAATTTTGTGCAACACTCGATGCGCAAATGGATCACTCGCTCCTTCGTCGCTTGTGCATCAAAAAATGCGTAAATAAAGCCTTTGTGCACTTGTTCGTAAAGAAGTTTTATTAACAACCCCAATCTCCTCCCAAAATACAAAATTATAATTTTTCGGAACAGACTGACCATCTGCCTTTCTTCACAATCAGGTCTATTGTCCGTCTCACGTTGAGACTACAGTGAAGGAAAGATAGCCAATGTATTTCCTATGGGAGTTTGTGCTTTGTTGTTGCCACCTATTTCACTGTATGAATCTATAGAAATGTGGATTACGATTCCAGAAGTTCTAAACCTTTGAAAACAGTAACCGAAAAAGTGTAATTGTAACCATACAAAAGAAGCGTTTAAAAATAAGTCTTATTAACATGTATTTGTTATTTTATTAAACATTACTTGGGATAGTAGAATTTATATTAAATATGTCTCTTTTTAAGATAAAAATCGACGTGTTCGAGGATTTTTCTCAAAAATATTTAATAAAAGATTTATTTCGATAGTTCCAGACTTTATATGCACACTACATGAACAGCAGCAGATTTTGAAATTTTGTTTTACTACCGCTGCCAGAAGAAGCGACTACCTGCAATATAACTTGCTCAAACAATAGGGACTATAAAGGTTTATGCAGTTACAACTACAATATTTAGAAAGTGTTTTTAAAAGTTGCTTGCAAGATATTTGGCAACCCGGTTGTCCATAAGATAACACACTGTAGTCTCAACTCTTAATAATCCTTTTAAACGAAACATCAGTACTTGTTCACAATTGTTTCCAGATTGCCAAATAAAACTTTTAAGCAGAGTAAACGACTGCTCTTGTTTATTATTTCTAGACTACATCTTACTCATACAATATTTTCAAAATACACACAAAATATTTCCCTCTCTTTATACACTAAAAATATGATAAATAAAACGTTTGGCAAAACTACTATAATTAAAATGCGTTCACGACAAAATTTCAACAAAGTCTTTTTACCATCGTAACTGTTTAGTAACATATTATTGCCACACAACTATCTTAGTAGATTTCTGTGTTATTAAACAAAACAAATATCAGAATAAATCATGTTTTATTCATTTTTAGAAAAACATAATACAATTTTTTTTTTAATATGCACCATTTTTTTACAGTATCTGATGTTACAGTTTTGCACTTTTTTTTTTAATTTTGCATATCTTTAACAAGTTTTCTACTTTTTCGTAAAGTTCTTTTAATAAGTGCCCAATATTACTTTACT
This sequence comes from Agrypnus murinus, assembly GCA_929113105.1. Classification (NCBI taxonomy): domain Eukaryota; kingdom Metazoa; phylum Arthropoda; class Insecta; order Coleoptera; family Elateridae; genus Agrypnus; species Agrypnus murinus. The sequence continues at coordinate 23,821,256 of OV816025.1, forward strand.
GGTCGTTGCTCTCGACAATTATGGGGATTACATACATCTATGTCTAACAATATTGGTGTTGTTTGCACAGAACCATTGTTTCACCTGTGTATGTATACTTTGGTCTGATTTAGCTACGGCCCATTATGAGCCTGTGGTTAAATCAGGCCAATATATTGTATCAACTTCGTGTTTTCGAATTAAAGACAGCAAGCATGCTTGAAGGCATTCCTTTACATAAACATCTTGGTAGACTAACGCATAAGTCTCATCATCCGCAATTATATCACCGTTAAAATTTTGAGGGTGACACAATCAATTGATAGACAACTCCGCCATTACAGATCATGGATGACCTCTGATAAATCAAGTTTAAAACTGTTACAATTTTAACGTGAATAGACTTTATTATTTGAAACGATCTGATCGAAGAGAAAATTTCAATTTTCTTCCACTTCCAACATATTAAATAAAAAGTCTTATTAAATCAAAGACAAACTATGAATTTAACATCATAAAAAATAATAGAGATACACCGAAGCTTCCGTATTCGGCCGATTTGGCTAATTTTTAACAGATTTGATTTTGGCTGAAGCAGCATGAAAGATTCGGCCGGCCGAAGCTGATTTTTTTTGTTTTTTCTACTGCAATCTGACGTATTAGAATGCATTTTAACTAAAAACTCATTATTTAGCGTTTAACAAAAAGAAAAGATTTTTAAAAGAATTAATGTATCGGCATTTATTTAATTCCTACAATCACAATACATAATAGATATTTAAGATATAAGTGTAAAAAGTCATTGTTTATTGCGCGAACGGTTTAACATATGAATGAGGTACGAGCGAGTGTCTTATAATAATAATTAAAATTTTATAATGTTAGCTCAATGAATGTTAACTTTTTACACGAAAATCATTGTAAAAAGTGGTCACTTTTTGTATGATCGTAGATAAATATTTTTAAGTCCTGTCTAGACGATGACACAACATTTATATTGTCCCGACTAGTATGAGCGATAATAGCCATAACAGTAATTCATAAAAAAGATACAGTAGGTATTTCTTTAAGAACCTTTAAATGAAAATTTAAATGAAATATATGAATCAAGTTTTATTTTAGTTAACAGGCTTTATCGGTGTGCGTTTGTATGTTGTGTTCATTTGTTTTAAAGACTAAGGTATCCTTACTTGAGGAATTAATTAATATTATTAATAGATTGCTCCCGGAAAATGCTGAAATTCTACTTTCTATCCACCACATCTTCCTAAACTCAATTTTAAATATTGAAATGTTTATTTAATGCTATAATATTACGTTGTAGTTTTTTAGTAAGTGTTTTTATATAAATACTGTGTATTTTTTATTAAATTTGTATATTTATATTTTATATTATTTTATTAAAGCAAAATGCGTAGTAGGAAACGTATTTTTCAGGCACCAATGTTTTCATTTTGTGAAATTTTAATGGCCGAATATTCGGTGATTCAGCCAAAAGCTGCTTCAGTGTATCACTAAAAAATAATATAGAAGAAAATGTACTTTATGTGACAGATCCTAAATCCTAAATAAAGCAAATCAAAATCCACTACAATATATATAGGCTACTCAACTCTAAGGGGGGATGTGGTCTCATCCGTAAAGGATGTTTACACTCGAACTATATAATGTGTACATCTGTAAACATATTATAAGGGAGGATAAATTTTTGTTTTTGTTTTACATCTTCTCCATATCATATCGTTCTTTACTGTACTCTATTTTCACTTCACAATTAATTAGTTTCCTATGCATTTTGGCGATCTGCACCACTTTTTTCCAGCACTTTCTTTCACACACTTGACCAGTCCACATCAACACTATCATCCGTATCACTTTGTTATGCAGCTCCATCTGGGTCGATCACACTGCTCTAATGAACATGTTCAATTTCAGTCTTTTCAGTTATTTTCTGGTTTAAATTTCCAGTGTTTGTTTTATCATTAAATTTACTGTTTTTACGAGTTTTTGTGATACTGAAACAAATGTTAATAATTTATATAGTCGTTTTTAGAAAGATATTTTTAAGGTTAAATACTTAATGCTTAAATACAAAAACATCAAAAGACACTACCTAAAATGGTGCACCAGAAACATTATTCAAGATATTAAAACTAGAGTTCCTAAATGAAAACTTTAACTGTGTTATTTTAGAGTTAGGACACGGACGTCAAAATCTATCTCTTTCTAGGCCAAGACTAAGCTGCCTGAAATAGAGATACTTTTTTCTCTTTTTATTTTAGTGGTAACATTCAGCAGCTGTCAGTTATAAATTTTAGGTTATGCAGTCATGTTTACTTTTGTGCATGTAAAACTTTTTAATGCGCACATTATCATTTATTTATTTACTGTTTGTAGAGAATTTTTAAAACTGCTATAGTACATAATTAGTTGTATTCTTTTTACCATTTTTAAGTGAGATTCTTACTTATTCTCATTATCTTAGTAAATTGTTGTGTTCTATTTACTTGTCACAAGTGAGTTGGTATTGAGATATCTTGTTCCCCCCTTGCCCCAACTGAGCCTGTGCTTGTCATTTAGCTTACTTCAAAGTATGAAGTGAAACAGAGTTTTTTTGAGGTTATTATGTCATATGTAAACAAATGTTTGATCATAAAAAGTATATATAAATACATGGTTTATTGAAAATGAATTTAAGCTACAGCAATTATCATAGTATATTGCAGGAATGTAATATAAAATAATATTTTCCGTGTCCTTGTGAAAAACACAAACGATTACAAATTTGTGGTTATGTTATGTGTTTCTGCTTATTTTCATGAACATGTTTCTATGTTCTTTTTACTTTTCAATGGCCTTAGTTAATCTCACTTTGTCTTAGCTTAGTACATCTTAGTACTAAGACGATCTGTGGTAAAAAGAATACAACTAATTATATCAATTTTACAGCTTTTAATAAAGTATTAATTGTACTGAATTTCAGATTTATATAACTGTCATATTGACAGTTTAATTTATTAAACCAATTTTCATGATTACCAACCTTCTAATAAATAGTTTCAAAATATGAAATGTCACTAGGAAAATTTAACATGCGTGACTTAACTCTAAATAAATTAAAACTAAACATAAAAACTTTATAAAAATATAAGGCCATTGGGAACATAGCTCATTTTAAATTAATTTTTGAGTAAAGTATCATTCTTCTGAATTTTCTTGTTTTTTAATGAAACTTAATATAATTTTGTGCCAGTATAAAGTGGAGATACATTACAAGGAGACTTAAATGCTATTGAAAAACGGTTTTTAGTTCTTGCCATAATTTGGCAACTAGTGGTGTGAAATGCAGTTTTCTGGTAAATGTACAAGTAAAGGCCCATCAATTGGCAATGTGAGCAGCATGCAAACCATGACAGACCATCAAATGGTGACACCCACAGTGAACATGTTAAACTATGCAACAATTTCAGCACAATGTCACATTGCTAACATTTAATGTGTGATAGGAATATTGTTTTTATCAAGTGGCCTGAGATTTAATTAATCAAAGACTTAATTTTGTTTTTATGGGCCACTTGATAACACGAATTTTGTAACACTCGTTATTATAGTGCTGTGAAATAAAGGGTGTTTTTTTTAGAGGCGGAGAACTTTAAATTAAAATAAAACACAGAAAAATGTTTTTAATATCCATGAAATTGGCTTTATTTAAAAGATAATTTTATGGCATTAATGTTTGAATATGATTTCGGGCATGTGGCCGCCGCGGCTGGTGCGTACATGGCGTAATCTGGAGGTCCAATTTTCACACACGTTTCGGAGTAAATCAGGCTGTATTTCGGCAATAACGCATTGGCTTCCAAGTGCTCAATTGTTTCTGGTTTATCGGCGTAGACATGCGATTTGACATACCCTCAGAGAAAACAATCTAATGGCGTCAAATCGCACGAACGAGGTGGCCAGTTAACAGGTCCATTTCGTGAAATTAATCGCCAAATGTTTCTCTCAGTAAATTAATTGTATCGCGCGCTGTGTGGCATGTGGTGCCGTCCTGCTGAAACCACATGTTTGCAACATTAATGGCTGCCAATTGAGGCACGAAAAAGTTAGTAATCATGTCTTTGTACCGCTCACCGTTGACTATAACGTTCTGACCATCATCATTTTTGAAGACATATGGACCAATGATTCCACCAGTCCATAAAGCACACCAAACAGTGAGTTTTTCTGGATGTAATGGTGTTTCGACAATGGCTTGTGGATTATCATCTCTCCAAATGTGGCAATTCTGTTTATTGACATAGCCATTTAACCAAAAGTGTGCTTCATCACTGAACAAAATTTTCAAATGCAATTGTGGATCAATAGCAATGTTTCCTTCGGCCCATTCACCAAATGTACGGTGTGAACGATGATTGTGTGGCTTCAATTCCTGTACAAGTTGATTCTTGTAAGCATGTAAACCAAGATCTTTATGCAAGATTTTCCATAAAGTGGATGGACACAAGTTTAATTGTTGAGCACGATGACGAATTGACGCATTTGGATCATCAACACTACGCTGCACACCATCAATCGCTTGTTGTGTGCACACTGTACGACGTCTTACGGGATGTGTATTATCGTTTAAAGTAAACGTATTGCGAAAACGATCCACAGTTTCTCGAATTAATCGCTCTGATGGATAATTATGAGCATCATAATATGCACGTAATGCCCAATGAGTTTCTCGAATTGAACCATGTTTTTCAAAATAAATTTGAACAATTTGCAAACGTTGCTCCGGCGTGAGTCTATTCATGATGAATTGCCAAACCAAACTAACCCCAAAACAACCGAGAACTGTCAAATCGCCTGTCACATAAGACAGCGTTGCCAATTTAAAGTCCTCCGCCTCAAAAAAAAAACACCCTTTTTATTATGACAATCTGTAATGATAGTTTTAACATTACATGCATCTCCTCTATATACGCCTCATCTCCAGAGTTTTTTAAGTTCGACTGCATTGTAATAAAACTCATTAATACTAGAATGTGTTCTTATTTAAAATTTATATTGTTTTTACTATTTGAATCTATACATTTTTTTCTTCATTAGGTTATGAATACGCAAGAATGGGGTTTCCATAATGCGAGAGTTAATAGTGTTGCCTGGTCTCCCGACTCACTGTTAGTAGCTAGTGGCAGTTTAGACACAAGTATAATTATATGGTCAGTGGAGAAACAAAATAAACATATTATTATCAAAAGTAAGTAATAACTTGTTAAGCTACATTTTTCTAAATAAACAGCAACATCACTTTTAATTTCTTTTCAGATGCCCATGCTCAAAGTCAAGTTACCCGATTATCTTGGCTGGATAACAAAACGTTGGTTTCTGTAGGACAGGATTGCAACACGAAACTATGGAACATAACACCATTTTAGTGTGCTCTCATGTTACTTTTTCTCTGAAAGTGTTCACCTAACAATAACAAATTTGCTAGGGTTAAGTTCGTGTAAGGCAAGGTACCTCAGTGATTTATGGTTCTAATGTCAGTGCCTTTTTTCACATTACATTATTTAGCATTTATTTGTCCCAATTTGAAAATCAGGCTATAATTTTTATTTTAATTATCAATGAACAAACAAATGTATTTTTCCAAAAATCAATTGAAATTAGAAAATAGTAATTAAAAACTTTAACAAACAAAAAGATCTACCGGTTATTTTCCTAAATCCATTATTCAATTTAATAAATAGTTAATCTATCGTGCTATAAGTAAATAAAAATATAAAGCAACTATCGTGTTCCACTGCGTAATTATACAGTTTTTTTCATTTGCAGCAATAAGTACAGGTACTTTGTCTAAATAATGTTTTACTTTCAACCTCAATCCTCTCTCTCCTCAGTATTCTAAATCACTTAATTATTGCATTTTAACTGTTAGCTTTCAAATGTGTGGGCATAAGTTTTTGCAGTGGCCAAAATATTAAAGTACAACACCTAATAGAATATTTCTGTATAATTTTTTTGCCCATTGTAAAAATTATATTTATACATATTAAAAGGTGCATTTGTATTTATTTTTTATTTAGAATTATTTATTATAGTTTTCTCGTTAATAATTTTATTTTGCTATTATTAATATTATCTGTTGTACATAAGATATAATCTGTAGAAATCGGTGCTTGGTATTAAACATGTGAACATCCTGATTTGTCAATCCAAGCAGACAAAGTTTTATATTGTAATAAAAAGCCCTTGCCAATTTAAAAGAGATGCCAATTTGTGTCAAATTTAATTTTGTTAAAATTTTAAATCGCTGTTGGTATCAACAAAAAAAGATTAATAATGGTGTTTCAATTTAATTTGTATATGGAATGTTCAAGAATGTACAATTTTATGTCATTATAAAAAGCTTTTGATATCTGTAAAAAGTACTTAAGAAAACTTTAATTGAATAAAGTACTTGTATTAAAAGATTTTATTTTTAATATTGTCTTTATATGTGTGATCGCATCTTAATGTCTTGACTAAATTAACATCAGGTACATCATAGTTGTAACTGTTTTAAAATATATATATATATATACAAGGTAAAAATGTTTTAAATTAGCTAAAATAATTAATAACACTATTTTATCCAATGTTTTCAACTTTTCTTCTTTTCTTGATTCCATATTGCTCTTGATGTCTGTACGATACATGTTTTCGAAGCGCATCTCTACTGCGGGAAACATGAGGACAGGACTGGCATACATAACATCCTTCTTCATGAGTTTCCATATGTACACGTAGGTTGTATTGATTACTAAGGTATTTCCCACAAAGAAAACATTTGTATAATAAATCTTTTGGACCTTTTTTAGATGATGAAACATCTGGAGTAGAATCACTTTCAGGTTTAGGATATTCAGTTTCTGAAATTTAAAAGTATATTACAAAAAAACTCAACCAACATGTTTTTCGAAACGTGGCCATGTTGATAATTGACGGAGTGTTTTTTCTACTTTTTTTTGTCAAAGGCCTTTTATAAAAATTAGTTATTAGTTTTTTTTTCCAGTAGCAAAACTAAATTTAATTTTTTTGATTGTTGATTGTTGAGTGTTGATTGTGAACGAGCCTTGCTCCCAAATTGTCAAATTTAAAGTTTTTCACCACTCCAATTATTAATAAAATTATTAAACTACAATTAATAAATATTAATTGGAGTTGTGAAAAATTTTTTTCGTTCTTTCTTCATTTGTTGGTTTAGGTATAGTATAATTACGAGGTAAGCACCATAAATTCTCGGCCTGATATAGAAAAAATAAACTTGGTAAAATATAATAATTTTTATTTTTCAATATAATCTCCCCTAATGTCAATACACTTATTACAATGTGGAATTAATAAGTCAATGCCCTTGTAAAAATAATCTGAAGTTTTTCCTTTAAAATGTTCAATTACAGCTGCTTGCAACTTGTTCTTGTCCTTAAAACGACGTCCCCTAAGATCTTTCTTTAAACTGAGAAATAAATAATAGTCACTAGGAGCCATATCCGGACTGTACAACGGATGATCCAATGCTTCAAATACAGAACCATTGTTTCATCTTCAGTGAGAATGTTGAACGTTGAGGTTAAACAGCAGAAAGAAGACGCGGTACCCATCTTGCACTAATTTTATTCATACTCAAATGGTCATGAAGAATTTGGCAAACACTTGTTTCCAAAATGTCAGACATCATTGCTAACTCTTTAACTTTCAAACGGCTATCTTCTAATACTATTTCTTCAATGATTGCAACTTTTTGAGGCATTACCTCTTCAATTGGCCTACCGGGTGCGTTCATCATCTTCAAGAGATTCTTGCCCCAAACGGAAACATTTTGACCACTTTTTTACAATGGAATACGAAGGAGATAAACGTCTAAACGTTGTTTGATTTGATTAGGCGTGTGCCCTTTTTTTGTTAAAAATTTAATGACTGCGCGGTATTCAATTTTCGTTAGTGACATTTTCATGCACTCATCACGAGTGGCTACTAAGATCTATCACGCTTCTAGCCGTTATTTATATATATATATATATATATATATATATATATATACATTAGGGTGGCCGTTAAAAAAAATTTTTTCACGCACCCCCTAAAAGGTTAGAAAATGAATTTAAACCGTACCTAAAACTGCTAGAAGTTTTAAAAAATAGGTATTTTTATTTAATTTTCGATTCCATTAAAACGTTGATTTTAACTCGGCTGCCTGAAAAATCCTTATAATAAAATAATTTCCTTGAATCTATTTCTTTTTCATGAAATTGACAGCTGTCAACTGTCCAAATTTTATCTTGACATCAAATTCGAATTCAGCGACTCGAAAAACTTCAATTTCCTCAAAAAAGCTCATTGTATTGAAGACAACTGTCAAAAACTTTTTAGTATTCAGTATAGTAGATTCGTATTTAGCGACCCCAAAAACATAAAGACACCAAACAATAAAATTCTAACAGTTTTAGGCACGGTTTAAATTAAAAAAAAAAATTTGCCACTTATTTTTGCATAATTTTATAACGTTTTAGGGGGTGCGCGAAAAAAACATTTTTTAACGGTCACCCTAATATACATATACAGTCTATCCATAAATACCGTCAGTACTTTGAAGGAACGTAACACAAAAATGACACATGATGCAAATTTAAAACAAATATATTTAAAAACTACAGATAATTCTCTTTTAAAGCATGTATTGGTTATTCAAAATGTCCACCGTTACTGTCTATGCACAACGATAAACGCTCCGGCCATCGGGCGATACATGTACGCACCGTTTCTAGAGGAATTTTTGCCGCTGCCTCTGTTATGCTTTTCTTTAGCGACTCCAAATTTTTATGAGGTTTTCGACAAGCCATTTCCTCAAGAGTATTCCATAGTTCATAGTACAGGGAGTTTAAATCGGGACTTCCAGAGGGCCAATCTGAAGCTGCTATAAAACCAGGAACATTGTCCTGCAACCACTTCTGCGTGGATTTTGCTTTGTGTGCCGGCGCGGAGTCTTGTTGAAAAACCCAATCAACTCCATCAAACAAAGTATCGTTTAGAGGCTTAACAACAGGTTCCAGAACTGTGTCTTGATAAACCTTTGCACTCGTTTTCACACCTGTTTTGCAAAAATGAATAGGAGTTACTCCATGCCACAACACACCCCACCAAATCATGACAGAACTTGGGTGATGACCCCGTTGAACGCGTGGAGCTTTCTCTTTGGCTTTATAGGATGACCGGGCATATACCCTATCATTTTGCTTGTTAAATCTTTCCTCGATTGTGAAAATTTTCTCGTCGGTGAACAGAATATGTTTGTATCCGTCTCTGCCATACAAGCGTTTCAACTTTTTCGATCTTTCGAATCTTATCGCCTTTAACTTCTCTGTTAAAAGGTGACTCGTACATCGTTTGTACGCTCGCATGTGTAAATCATCTGTGATAATGCATGAGACCATTCTCAGCGCGATATTTATTTCTCTAGCCATGATTTTCTGCTTTCGTAGCGGACAGCGGTTGATTCTTGAACAAATGGCTTCAACGACGTGTTTTGTTCTTGCATCACGCGCCCGCCGGGCTCTTGGTCTATCAACAACATCACCTGTCTCTTTAAAACGTTTCAATGTACGATACACAAAGCGTTCACTGATTTGAAGCTGTTTTAGGAGCGAGTGAATCTGCGAAGCACTATGCCCTGCCTTCATCAAACCGACGATAGTAACGCGCACGTGATAATCAGACCACTCCATTGTTTTTGAGGTTAGTAAGCAACCGTGTTTGTTACTATACTACTGAACGCAAGTATACCACTCCCTTTTACAGTGTGACCACTTTGTTCTACTCTAAATTCCCCAAATGCAATGGCACTGACAGTATTTATGGCTAGACTATGTATATAGTGTAGGCCTCTTACCTGTTCAACTATGACGCAACTGAGTTTGAACATGTTGGCACGTGTAGAAGCCTGCCGGGCCAAGAATTTATGGTGCTTACCTCGTAACTCCTAACTGTGTTGTACACATATGTCTTCGACCAAAGTTTTATAAAACTTCGGCAGATTGCAATGACTATTTTTTTATTTCAAACTGTCTAAATTTGAGAATTTGGGAGCAAGACTCGTTCACAATCGACTCCGACTGCTAGTCTGCGGCTGCTGGATTCACTCCGGTTTATTTTTTTTCTTTTTTGGTTGTAGTATAATATTTATGACTTAATGAACGAAGAACAAAAACCATATTTTGTTTTTTAATTTGTCGCTTAATATTTTTTTGGTTGGTTGTTTGGAATTACAAAATAGTAAAATGAAATGGTGACATTCTTGAGTGTCATATTGACGACACAATTTAATGTTAACAATCAAATTACATTGCTGTTTTTAATTTCGAATACAAATTAATACTTTTATCATTTTAATAGTGAATTTACTTGATTTAATTAATTTTTACAATTTTTTTTCACTTAAACCTGTTTTTAACTTACGCAGATGACGAGAAGCAGTGAGTGGCATTATAGGCCGCATTGGAGGCTATAATGCCATTTGTACTTTTTTTTTATAAAACGTGATGTATTTTAAAAACTAAATATAATAATTAGCACTGAAAAGTATACTATGCTTCTAAAGCTTAGGGGAGTCAGTCTGTTCGGCCGTATAAAGCTTATTTGAGGAATTGGTTTATTATTATTAATATTCAACAAAATAAAAGGAGTGGTGTTATAAGCCTCTGTTATCCTATATAATAATAACGTGAAACAAAAAAAGAAACTTTCAATACAATTTTTTAAAAAACAGCCTTTACTTAAAATCTACTATAATTAAATAAAATCTACTAAATACTATACTTACCTATTTCTGTAGGAGTATCTCTACTATATTTACTTTTTCGAAGATTATCCAATTCATTGGCGTAGTTTCTTTGAAAGTTTTCTTGTAATTTCACATATTCTTCGTTAATATTACTTAGACTGTCTTTTGAAATTGAGGTACTTGAGTGTGGTAAAATGTTACTATTTGTGATAGTTTCTTGAGGCAGCTGAAATTTATATAATTTAATGATTTGGGGAATGCAAAATAAGATTGAATTATTGTAACAATTATATTTTATTAGTTACACACTCAACTCAAGTTTAATTATACACAAATGGGACAAGACTTATAAATTATAAATCTTAGTATGAGGATAGATTGGAATGTTTCTAGAATGAACCACAAGATGGCGTTATGCGCGCGTGCTGATCACTTGTTTTGAAAGTGTCATTGTTTGTACAACAGTTGTCAAATTTTTAAACGGATTGCATATAAACACACTCCGTTACTATCGATTCAAGTAAACAATTAGTGCATTTTTAATCATGAATAAAAACGAGTTCCGTGCAGTGATAAAACATTTCTTTTTTAAAGGCTTAAATGCTAAAGAAATAAAAACAGAGTTAGATGAAGTTTATGGTGAGTCTTCGCCTTCGTATGCAACAGTTGCAAACTGGATTGCTGAATTTAAACACGGTAGAACAAGCATAGAGGATGCACCATGTTCTGGCAGACCACAAACAGCTACCAATGAAGAAACAATTGAAAAACTCCATGAAATTATGGTGAAGGATCGTCGAATAAAGTTGAGAGAAACAGCAGAGAAAGTAAGAATTTCATACGACCATGTACATTGCGTCTTACATCAACATTTAGACATGAGAAAAGAAAGTTTCTTGAAGGATGCTGTGTCTGCTGACAATTGACCAAACGCGAGTTCGAATGACCATTTCTCAGCAATGTCTAGACATGTTCAAATGTAATGAAAAAGATTTGTTGCGACGTTTTATAACTGTAGGTGAAATCTCAAGAAATGGTTGGCTGGAAAGAAATGTTCATCGAATACTGAAATGATCGAAGCTGTAAATGGATATGTTGAAGGTTTGAATAGTTCTTATTTTTGTGAAGGGTTGTAGGGTCTTGAAGAGTGTTGGACTAAATGTGTAAAGCTGAAAGGAGACTATGTAGAAAAATAAATACGACTTTCCCCAAAAAGTTGTTTTTTTCCGTCTTGTTCTAGAAATTTTTCGATCTATCCTCTTATGTAACAGGGTGATCACTTTCTGGAAAATTGGAAAACGTCAGGGAATTTTATGAAGTCAGAGAAATTTTTGTAACAATGATAAGTTTTTCATAATAAACGATTGTTACTACCTTTCTTTTATATGGAACATATTTTCATAAATCGTTAAGGTGGATGCGATGGAAAAAACAATTGTTGATCACATAAAAATGTATTAAGGTGGACCATCTTTAAAATTTTTACGGTATCACACTCTAAAATTGTAGTGTGTCGTGTTGGTAGTGTATCTTCAAAGCTTAACTAGAATCTTTTATAATAATAATAATGTTGAATAATTATTAAATTAAAGAAGAAAAAGGCTGCAGGAAGTGACAAGATAACAGCAGAGCTAATAAAAGAAGGTGGAGACGAGTTATATAAACAAATCCTTAAATTAATACTAAGAATATGGAGACAGGAGGCGATGCCTGAAGAATGGAAAACAAGTATTATAATCCCAATACCAAAGAAAGGCAATATGGCAGACTGCAGATATTACAGGGGCATATCACTCCTTAACGTGACATATAAAGTGCTAGCATCTATAATAAAAGAACGAATACAAAAACACACAGCTAACACTATAGGTGACTATCAGAACGGTTTCAAAAAAGGGCGATCAACGGTCACAGCAATTCACACTCTAAAACAAATAATAGAAAAAAGTTACGAATATAATATAGAGATGCATATCATTTTCATAGACATTTGACCAATTAAAGAGAGAACAATTAATGGAAGACTTGAAAAGAAGAGCAATACCAAGAAAAGTAAGAAAAATGATAAGAATTTCAATGAAAGAATCCAATGCAATAGTAGACACGGGACAAAGCACAACAGGGAAAATAGAAATAAAAAAAGGTGTAAGACAGGGAGATGCAACGTCAACACTACTTTTCACTCTGTCATTAGATGAAGCAATAAAAAAAAATAGAGGGCACCGGAACAATTAACAAAAACTTAACACAGATTATAGCATATGCAGACGATGTTGCAATTATCTCAAGAAGCAAGCAAGAATTAAAAAGAGCAATCCAAAAACTAGACGAAGAAACGAAAAAGAGAGGACTAGAAATAAACGAAAGCAAAACTAAGTACATGTGCTGCAGCAGAATTGATAGAGTAATGACAGATTTTACGTGTGATAGCCACACATTTAAAGAAGTGGAAGCATTTAATTATCTGGGAACAATAGTACACAGGAAAAACGAAAAGCAGGACATAAACGAGAAGATAATGAAAGGGAACAGGGCATTCTACTGCAACAAACAAACGTTAAAAAGTAAGAAACTAAGCAGAAAGACCAAAATTAGAATATACACGACAATGATAAGACCAGTAATTACATATGCAACAGAAACAATGACAATGACCGTAAAAGAAGAAGAAAAGCTTAAAATACTAGAAAGGAAAATTATAAGAACAATAACAGGACCAAAGAAAATAAGCGAAAATGAGCGGAGGCAGTTTATGAATCATGAAATTGATGAGATATTGGGCAAGAAGAACATAGTAAAAGTAATAAAGGTGATGAGAATAAGATGGTATGGGCATATATACAGGAGTGAGAAGGTGACAGCTTTAAGAACTATTACAGATTGGAGTCCAATGTACACAAGGCCTAGAGGAAGACCAAAATGCAGGTGGAAAGAACAAGTTGAAGACGACATTGCAAAGCTAAATATTAGACAGTGGAGGAACCTCATAACAAACAGAAAAGAATGGAAAAGAATAGTGCACCAGGCAGAAACACACCAATCACTATGAGAAAAGAGAAGATAAGGGCTAATCCCCCTTAAAAAAAGGATAAATTAAGTTCTTGTATCTGAACAGCTATTATTTTAAAATAAAATGTATTAGCTTAAGAATAATAATTATAATAATGTTCAAGCGTTGCAATTAACTTATTAAAAGAGTGCTTTAAAATAAAACAAAACATACATAAGATTTTTTATTAAGAAAATGAACAGTGAATTAGAAGAGCCATTATTAATAGGTAATTCATTTGTTAAATGAAAAATAATAAAAATAGTAAATTTCTCATTTACAATGTTAATTTTCTATGCAAGAAAATTGCTCATATCTTGGAAACTATTCAACACAGAATGCTAAAGTGGGGGTCTTTTGTGCAGTACTCAATAACATTTACAACTCTGTTCACGTGTCTTTTTCTCTAAAACAATCAGGAAAGCCAATATCTGAGAAATTGTGTTTTTACAGGCTATTCGCCTATGTAACAAAACTGATAATACATCTTGTATATCGATTTCAATGGTTTTCTTTTTTTATCCCATACAGGAAATTTTGAAAATACATTTCCAATAAAATGTTGTGTCCATTTGCGCCTGCTATCTACTATAACATGATGGGAGCTTTGAAAATAATAAAAATCATTTTCGTTTGCTCGAATCATGCTGGCATAGTTTACACTATCTGCAAACATCTCGTCACTGTGAAAGCATACATTTGTTTAGCAGAAAACCTGTCCACTGTATTGCTAAACTCAATGCTCACAATGATGCTCAGAGCTTTAATATAAACCCACACTTAAAGCAATGAAAGTTTTCAATTTTGGCTGTTTAATTCTATACCTTGAATCTGTAAAGAATTCCATTTATCCACCACTGAACAAATGCACACAAAAACTGTAAATCAGCATCATTTCAGCTTCGGATTAGTTCATAGACTGGATCGTTTTTTTGAATACTTGCATGTTTTTTAATTTTTAAAACCATAATAAATTATCTTTAAAATGAATTAAAATCATGTATCCAATTTGCTTTCTCACTTTCTTCAAAGAAAAGTTTTCTTATCTTTTTGAAATTCCCTTTTGCCAGTCATCAGGATCTTTTCGTTTTTTTACTAATAGGTTTTGAAAAATAAAATGGCTGATTGGGAAATGCAAGTAGAATATCCATTGTCAGTAAATTTTGGTCGAATTTGCAGCAGAACTAAAACCGTTTCCTTCGACCATGTTATGTGATCTCGTAATAAATTTTTTTATCAAAGTGATTATTGATGCACACAAACAAATTTTTATTCAGCACGAAATTGCCCTGGTGAATAGTATGCATCCACTGATACACTTTTGACGATTGTTTTTGAAAGGAAAAACAAATACAGTCTTATAATCTTTTTTGTTAGAACAATTACTGGAACAGCTAGGTATGCAGCACCTATTTGGCATCTATATTTCAAAAAATTGTAAAAAATGTATGTTATACCTTGGATGTTTGAAATCTCCTATTACACAAATATGAAAATCTGAAAAACGATACTGAATAATTTTTCTCCAAATATTCAAAATTTATTTTTGTTTTCATTCACTACGCTTACACACATTATTACACTTTATCAGCATAAAATAAGAGAGACAGTATTGTACTACCACCGGGTGCTAGCAGTGTCCTGCCAGTCTAAACTCCTGGCAAAGTAATAAACACAGTCTCTATTTTAGTTTATGGGAATTATAAGATCAGAATTAACTCTGCAAGATCTACACTCGAGACCATGTGCACATTATACTTAAATTCTTAATATGCTTTCAATCAATGGTTGAATTCAACTAGGAATTTTTAAAACTATGGTACAGTCCATCAAAGCTAACCATATTTGTGATCTACTCCTGAATTTCATAGCACCTGAGTGTAAAGAAACCCATGGCTACCAGGACTATCAAATGGATGACACACTAACATTATTTGCTTTGTTGATTATTTCTATAATATTTATCAATTCTGCATCTTTCAATATTTAACAGAATCAACTTGACCCTATTAGCTTTAAAACTATAAACTATTAAAGTTATGGCAAAAACATGTTTGTCGTTTTTTCCAAAATCTCAATGTATAGAAATTACATAGAGGGAACTTACATTAGTAGAATCGCTTCATGCACAATACACTTTTACAAGCTTTATTTTTTCCATTTATGCAAAAAACATCCATGCCTTGGAAACATTTGGGTTACGTTCGGCATTGTAGTTTTTTTTGCTCCAAAAGCTGTATTGTCATAGTTACAATTATTTGAAATAATGAATACCATGGAAAACGAGCTCTTCGAGTTAAATAGATCTGAATGCCGAACTTACCTTTGGAAAGAAGGGAAAATATTTGCTACCTAAATGTCATTTTTAAGGTTATATTGTCTGTCAAGCAGTTAAATCTAACCTTAAAAATGACATTTAGGTACCAAATATTCTCCCTTCATAGTTCCATTATTTCCAAGGGATACCTGATTTTTGCATAAACAGAAGTTTTATTTTTTCTGGTTACAATCAAATACAACTTGAAACCAAAGGTATCATTCGTTTGGTACTTTTTTTCTTTATAGCATTACTCAATATCTGTATTGTAAAATAATTAGGGAAATAATAATAAAGTTAAAAAAAAAAGCACGTAAATCTGTATTGTGCGTAACCCTGTAAAATCTTTTAACACAAACAGAATCTTACCAATAATTTTTTGTCTGGGTCGAACTATTATTTAATACAATTTTGTGAAGTAATGAATCAACTACAAACAAAATCTCTAAGAGTGAAGGAAATACTTTCCTAATAATTCCTATTATTAAACCTAATTCGGGGAAGTTCGGGTACCCCCGGACATTTAAATGAAATACCGAAAATGCACAAAAATAACAATTTTCAAAGTTTATTTTCATACTTAAAATTTACTTTGTAATTTCTTCAAACACTTCAGTACAAGAAATAGAAACATCTCGTAGTCATTTAAATAGTAATAGTATGATAATTTTATCACTTGATTTTTGACAATGGAAAAGATGGCGGGTAGCCCCCGACATACTTATTAAGCGTTTTTATCCTTGCACATGACACAATAGTAATAATTATTTAATAGATCAATGTTAACGCAGACTTCGTGAGTACAACTACAATTGATGCATTCAGTTTCCTTATCACAATATTCATGGGAAAGACTTTGACTATTTGGTTATATTTTTAGGTGTTTACATGTCATGGATTTACTTTTATCTTTAAGATCATTCCTATACGGAAAAATGTTAAAATCTCATTCTTCTGTGTATTTTCGTTTCACAAGGCATTTTTTAGTCGCATTTGGAAGACGCGTTAATTTTGGTATTTTTGTGCTGGCTCTCCAAATATAGAAATATATTTTAAGCAAATACCTAGGATAAACCTAATTACCCCCAGAAACCACTTTCTTTTTGTTAAATTTAAAGCTATGAAAAATGTTCGAGGGTACCTGACTGATTTGCGTCTGGGCTACCCAATTCCTTAGATGCTTTGTTTCTATTAATAGTACTTAATTTATGAACGGAATCATTTAAATATTGTTGTAGTCGTAAAATACATGTCATGACCAAAACTTCAGCCAATTAAGCTACGTTATGTAATAACTTCCTATGAAGTTTGATAGGAGTGGACACAAGATAGTTTGAATGGAACAAAACCTACTGTAATATACAATTCATTTGGCGTCCATGGCAATACTGAATTATATTTTGTTTGTAGGTCATATGGGACACATCTCGATGTAACATTGTTTTTTTTTTAATTGATGGCTTAGTAACGTGATGGTCCGGGGATCCCCGCACTTCCCCTATAGCATTAATATTAATGAAAAGCATCAGTGAAAAAAAGAACCTTTTTGTTTGGGATAGCTTAAGAGTAAATAAACATCCAAGACAAAAACAAGAAAAAAAAAGATGATAAAAAAAGTTTAAAGCAATATGCGGAAGCTAGACGATGTCCCATAATTTTTTGTCAGTCTTTCCTTTGAAAGAAAACTAACAAATTAAACATGTTTTATTAATTTTTGCTTAAATTATATTATTTTTACAAGCAATACAAGTAATTAGTTATATATCAAATATGGTCCGTGCTTATTATTATTTTTAAACCTGTTTATACCCCCTTCATTTAAAGATCTTGCATTTGAATTGGGTACTTTTCTAGATACTTCCAATACTTTTCGATTTCTCTTGCAGCTGAAACGTGAGGATTTTTTTCTTTAGGTATCACATACATACCTTCCCTGTGCAGAGTATTCAAAACTGACCTGCTGTAACGACACGTGGCTTTGTCTGGCCAAAATATTATATCTTCTGTTTTGTAATTATTTTATAAGAAAATCAATTTGGTTAATGCATTGTTTTAAATAAATGCTACTGTTCATAGTGTTGGTGAAGATGAATGGGAGCACCTTCCATCACTGCTCAGAGCCTGCCACACTAAATACTTTTTGGGAAGTTTTCCCTTCAGTTTGATTTTAATTTCTTGTTTATAGGCTGTTTTATCTGAGCAGTGATAAAGCTTTACGGGGACTTGAACAGGATCGTTAACAAAATAAGATTCATCATCCATTACTAGAATCTTTTCAGATTTTTACAAACCGTTTCTTATCAAAAACTTTGCCCCACTGTCAACTTTCGGTATATTTTGGGGGCAGATATTTTTCGTCGAGATCGTATCCTTAGGATGTCTTTTTTTATCCTACTTACAGTGGTTTTTGGAATTCCTAATTTTTTGGTAATCCGGATTTAAAGGTTTTGATAATCCGAACTTCCGAGATTTTGACCGAAAAGGCAAAGCATCTTTATCCAGAAGCGTGCCATCCATAGGAAACAGTGAAGCAGTCGCGATGCGACATATTTAATTTATTATTCTGAGATTACAAAACCATATATTACAATAAAATTACAATAGTAATTTATTTGATATAATAATGTATCTCAAGGAGGGAATTCAACAATGTTGTTCTTCCATTCCCCCCTTCTATAATTTAAACAAAATAACATGTATTGTGAGAGAACTTAATGATTATAATTATAATTTATAATAAAAGTAAAGTTGAGTAAATTTGAGAGTAATAATAATAATAATTTCAGAATTGACTGATTGCGAAGTGGTACATCAATGACGATCTGTATTGTATTGCTTAATCAATGCTTTTGAATTGTTTAACTGATAATGTCTTAAAAGATGAAGGTACATTATTGTAAATTTTTGCGACATTGTAGCTAAATGATCGCTCGTAGAATGTAGTATTATGCTTAGGGATAGTCAACAGACCTCTATGTCGCACATTTATATTGTGTACATCTGTTCTATACCTTATCTTATTATATAAATAGGGTGGCTGCCTATTGATTATGATGTTATGATAGAACGTTGCAGTCTGTATGAACGCCGTTGTTTCATATTAAGCCATCCTGTCTCTACTAATTTTAAAGATATATGTGCAAACTTAGGAATTCCATATATAAAACGTAAACAAGAGTTTTGAACACGTTGGATACGCTGTGACGTATCAAAGTCAAGACAAGGGGCATAGACAGGTATGCAATAATTAAACTGTGACAACACAAGTGATTCACTTAATAAGATCTTAGCGTTTTTGCTTAAGTAATCTTTATGCGGGTAAAGAAGTTTTAAATTGTAATAGGCTTTTTCTATATATACTTATTGACTTGTTTTTTAAATCTAAACGTTTTATCAAGAACTAATCCCAAATTTTTGGCATTTTCGACTATCGGAATATCAGTATCCCCAATTTTTATGGGTGCCAATTGGTAATTATTAACCGTTTTTCCCAATAGTAAAATACAAGATTTAGATGGATTTAGAATTAGAATATGATTAGTAGAGAACTGATTTATAGCTTGTAAATCATTATTCAGCGTATCAACGGCATTCCTTACATTATTTGAACTGAAGGAGTAGTATAATTGTGTATCATCAGCATACATGTGAATATCACAGGCCCCAACACAATTACAAAGACCTCTGGTATACAGGGTAAACAGCAG
This sequence comes from Agrypnus murinus, assembly GCA_929113105.1. NCBI lineage: Eukaryota > Metazoa > Arthropoda > Insecta > Coleoptera > Elateridae > Agrypnus > Agrypnus murinus. The sequence goes on from OV816025.1 coordinate 23,841,118, forward strand.
AGGACCTAGTATGGAACCTTGCGGCACCCCTCTTGTAACATCAACAGACGTAGATACCGCATTGGATGTCTTAACTCGTTGTGTTCTGTTGTAAAGATAATTTTGAATTAAATCATCATCACCAAGACCTATGTGGTGCAATATACCAAGTAGCAAGTCATTATTTATTGTGTCAAACGCTTTGCTGAAGTCTAACAGAGCCAAAAATGTACTTTTTCCTTCATCTTGTGCTTTCAGAATGTCATCTGTTATCTTCAGCAAAGCGGTTGCACAGCTGTGCCCAGATCGAAACCCTGACTGGCTGATAGGCAGCAAATTATTGCACTCTAAGTACTTTCTAATTTGTAAATTGATTATCTTTTCCATGATCTTTGAAAGTGTTGGTAAAATGCTAATCGGTCTGTAGTCCTTATACTCTACAGGTTGCTCGATCTTCGCTATTGGAGTTACAAGAGCCGAATTCCAGCTGTCGGGAAATATATTTTCTAAGAAGCAAGAGTTAATAATATGTACTAAGTATTGCAATATAAAGGGACAACATAACTTTATCATTGTGATATTTAATCCATCAGATCCTGTAGAAGTGCTTTTTAGTGAGTTGATTGTTTTTGAAATTGTATTACTATCTATAAGGTTGAATTTGAGAACAGCATTATTATGTAAATCATTATTTTTGTAGAAATTTAGTACATGTTGAGGAACTGGAATTTGTGGGATACTATTCACAAAATAACTATTAATTTCGTCAGCGCGACCAGTAAAGGAATTATTTATATTATTTTTAGATACAACATTTAGCGCTCTGAATTCCTTCCATAGTACTTTAGAATTTTTTGAATGATCAATTTTAAATTGCAGATAAGCTTTTTTTTCATTCTTTATTGCAGTATTTGTAAAATTGCGCAGTGTCCTGTAATATTTCCACGCAGCTGTGGTTTTTATGTTTTTATATTTTGTCTTGGCCTTATCCCTTAAGCTCATTAACAAACTAATATTATCAGTTAGCCAAGGCGGTCGTCTTTTTGTTATTTGGATAGTTTTCCACGGAGCATGTTTATTAAACAAATTTAATATCCTAGTACTTAAAATAATAACTTTTTGATTAATATCATTTTCATCAAATATATCGTCTAAAGAGAGTGATTGCAATTCAGTGTAGAAGTTATCAAGGTTAAAGTTTTTGAAGTTCCTATAAGTATAAATAATAGGAGAACACGGCACGTTTTGACATAAAATTTCGCAGGCTGCTAAATCATGGTCTGAGAAATGACAGTTTACGACATGCTTTTTTTGAATAAGTGAAGGTTGAGAAGTGATAATAATATCTAATAAACGATCTTTTCTAGTGGGTTCCGTCATTATTTGACTAAAGTTTAACGATTCTAGCATATTATTAAAGTATTCCGTAGACGGATTGGCTGCCATTAGGAAATCTACGTTTCCATCCCCTAAACATATAATACGGTCTGAATATGGTGTACACAACATAATGGAATTCTCAACTTCATCTATAAAATTCTTATAGTTGTAAGTTGGAGGTCTATAAAACACTCCCAGTACAATACTTTTATTATTAATTTTAACTAATACCCATAACTGTTCGATTAAATCACTTGTGTTAATAATACATTTAAACATATTTTGTTTAATATAAAAAAGAACTCCACCTCCCCTACTACCTCGATCCTTACGTACCAATGTATAATTTTCAATATTGATTGCTATAGAAGGTACTTCCTCCGTTAACCAGGTCTCACATACGGCCAAAATTTCAAAATTTGATATTAAATCTCTGATTTCATAATCTTCGGTAGTAATGAACATACATTGATGTGTCAAATTTGCAAACAATCTTGTGACATGTAATTACCCTAAAAAGTAACAATAAGTTAAAAATAATAGTATATATATATATATATATATATATATATATATATATATATATATATATAGGCTTCACATTCCTTGGTGGAATATAGCCACTTCATGTGAAGCTTTAAATCCTATTAATGAGGTGGATTAGTCCTCATTTTCTCCAGTCTTCATATTCTTTACTTATAAATTGGGATGCGTTTTTGTTGCATTCACAATTTTCCTCCATTCGGTTCTGTCCATTACTTTTCCCCTCCAGTTCAAAATCTTCATCTCATGTAGGTCCCTTACTACTTCATCAAACCATCTGGTTCTAGGCCTTCCACGTGGTCTGATTCCATTTGGTTTCCATTCCATCAAACGCTTTGTTGTTTTATTACTGTTGCGTCTTATTACATGTCCCAACCATCTTATCCTTTGGGATTTAATGAACTTCACTACATCTTCCCCTCCAAATTCTTCACACAGTTCGTGGTTCATCTTCAGTCGCACCTCTCCATTGTCAAGTCTTTTGGGTCCAAATATTTTTCTTAAAATCTTCCTTTCAAATCTTCGTAATTGTTCTTCTTCGCTGTTTGTCAGGCAGACTACTTCAGCTGCATATGTGATTACAGGTCTAATTAATGTTTTATACAATCTAAGCTTGGCTTGTTTACTGATGTTTTTTGTTCTGTATTATTTTTATATTACTGTAGTAGGCTCTGTTTCCTGACAGTACACGTTCTTTTATGTCTGGATCGTTTTCATCTTTGTTGTTTATTTGCAGTCCTAAATATTTAAATGTTTTTACTTCTTCAAAACTGTAACCATCTATCTTAATGTCCTGCATTAACCGATCATTTCTTTGTATTTTCATTAACTTTGTTTTACTTTCATTAATCTCTAAGCCCATGTTTTTTGCTTCTGTGCACAGTTGTTGGAATGTTTCAATTAGACCTGTGTGTGTTCTTGATATAACCAAGACGTCATCAGCGTATGCTATAATTTGTACTTCTTTATTTATTATTGTTCCTTCTCTTCCTGTTTTCTTTATTACTTTTTCTAAGGCATAGTTAAAAAGTGTTGCCGATAGCGTATCTCCTTGACGCACCCCTGTATTAGTTAGGAATTCATCTGTCATACCTTCTGTTAAAAATAATAGTAATTAATAGCTAAAAAGAAGTTAAATCGTTTAATAATAACAGAATAGTTATACTATTATGATTAGCAAAATAAGATTGATTATAATAGTTAAATTAAGATAAGATTAATTATTATACTAATGTATAATAATATATGTATAATAAACTAAAATTTTGCAATTAAAATATTCTAATGCCAGTTAGACTGTGTTACCACATCCGTAAGAAACAGCATATAAATATATATAAAGGTTAAATATTAACTTTATATATCATAATATTATATATCAATTTTATTAATAAATGTAGAGATAAATATAAAAAAGAAATGAGGAAATTTAGATTAAAATAGACAATAATTCTAGTAGTTTAATAGTTTAATTATATGGTTACTTAAAACTTAGACTAATAATTTATAATGAAAGAAGTAAAAAAAATGTACAGTAATTATAAGAAAAATAGGTAATATCCCAAAATATTTAAAGTAACATGTTGGCACAGTGCATGCCATTGAAATATTAATTGATAACATAATCTGCATTATCTTTTATGTTGCAGTATTTTCATTCCATGTGCGATAATTTTTGAAAACAGAAGAAAATACTCAAGTTAAATTATACTAAATATTTAACTCTTTCATAGTTTTAATAACGATTTTTTTGCCCTTATTATTAACATAAATTATTCCATCTCGGCTCCAAACCTGACCCATTCCATATCGTTTTACTGCTTCCTTATATATGGATAATCGTATGCGAGTTAAATCTTCTTTGATTGATACTCCAGTTCCTTTTAGGGCTTTTCTGCTTGTAATTATCTCGTTCCTCGTACGATAACTAACTAACTTTACAATTATGGGCCTGGGCTTTTTATTTTTGTTAAACCCGGGTTCCATTTTGCCTATACGATGAGATCTGCAAATTACACTTGTATCTAAATTTAAATTTAGTTTATTATTAAATAAATTGATTAACAGTTCATCCGTGTTTTCTCCAGTTGATTCAGGTAATCCAAAAACACATAGGCAATTGCGTCGCGAATATTGTTCTTGATTGTCAATATCTTCTTTAAGTTTTTCCATTTTATCATCAATTTCAGTCACTTTTATATCCAACTCAGCTATTTTCAAATTACAATTTTCTATTGCAGTTTTAATCCCTTTAGCTACACTATCGTTAATCAGTTTATCCAATGACGCTTTATATTCTTCATTTTTTAACAGTGAACTGATAGCATTATTAATTAATAATGTTATCTCTTCTGAATTCTCACTTGTTAACATTTTGCAATTAAATTATAGAGCACCGTTATGTTTACTAATAACTAAATCTGTAACGTTAATATTGGAACTCGATTTATCGAGTAAAATATATTTCAAACGGACTGGTGTGTACACACGTCTACTCCTCACAACAACACATATGCAAATGAATTTATATATGCGCTGTCACGCTCGTACGCAATATGTACGAGTGCGATAGCGCATACACCGTATCGCAACTGCATTGTTTCGTATGCACCGCATGCTGCTGTGACTTTATAAAGATGTTTTCAAAAAGGATAACTTCAGGGCAAGTAAAGATTGGATACTTAATTTTAAAAAGACACAATTTATGTCTGTTAAAAATCTCGGGGGAAAAGCTATTCAATGATTCGCACGCAGCAAGGCCCTTTAGAAACAGTTGCAAAGCGATTAGCATGGCTTTGCAATGGGTGGTAGAAAAATTGAAACAGTTGTAATGCTGGAAGATTCAAAAGAAAAATCGTATCTACACTGAGAAAAGCATTTAGTAGGACCAATTAAATTTAATTCAACTATACATATTGAGTTAAATAAACTACATTTTATTTGATTTAACTATCTAGTTGAATTAAATAAATTTAATTGTTCCAACTAAGAGCTTTTCTCAGTGTAAGGTATTAAGTTTAAAAAACACGAAACAAACAAAATCGCCGCCTTTTTTGGTTAACAACATATTAATGCGGAACATTATTTTTGCGTTTTTAAAACTGTTCTGCGTTAAATATTTTTGTAGTTTTATTTATTTTTAAATAAATTTTTTGCAGAATGTTTTAATTGCATTTATTTACAAATAAAACATTGTAATTCTACGGACGCGGTAATCCGGAAATCGCGATGATTCGGATTACTCATGTTTTAATTAGTCCCAATTAGCGAGACTTCACTGTACTTATCTGAATTTTCAAACATTGCCTTGATGGTACGAATTCTTTGAATGTTAGTTGTAGAGTGAGGGTGGCCAGTGTGTTTTTTCTTTGCAATAGTTCCAGTACACAAATACCTGCTGATTATTCCGTAGTAGTAGTTCTGGGAATTCCCCTTCTTATAAAATATTTCCAGCACGCAAATTTATTCTCACAGGAAATTATTTGCCGGTGCAAACTTTCTTCCCCCATGATTTACTGCACAATACAAATAAATAATTTTTATTTTGACAGAAGCCAACTACATTAAGTAACAAAAAAAAGCATTTTTATATTAGAAGGCTACTCGTTTTTCAGATATAGAATTAAAATAAAAGTGACGAGAAATTATGGGACATCCTCTATGTAATTGTTAGTAAATATTAAATTAAAAATACGATGCTTTTAATAAAAGTCAATTGGCACCTTTGATCGCCAACTAACAACCTGTTGCTTATCTTTTAAATTTTCTCCATGAACTTACTTTCATATCACATAAACCCTGAATCTGTAGTAGCTTCGCTAAAGACAAAAGACTAGGTAGTTGATTCTTTGTTATTAAACATTGTCCTCTGTATATAAATGACATAAGGCATCTTAAATCTTCATAACTGGTATTATGAAGAATAATTACAGGATGTTGAAGAGCACCCATATTCTAATAAAAGATATCGAGTAAAATGCAAGTCATCGAGATTGCCACCATCACAACATAAACGTGCCAATCATTCTTTAAAAATGTTATGTTTATTTATTTCACTCGTAAAAAAAGGAAAAAATTTTTTTAATATTAAAAATAGAACAGTGTCACATAGATAGTCTATTTATATCTTGACACAGTAAATGAAACTAAAACAACTAAAATTTAAGCAAGACAAAATTTAAACTCAACATACCTGAAATAATTGTAAGAAGTAAGAACTACATGTTGCTAATATGAGTTTGTGAGCTTTTATAACTTGATTATCGGCAGATAACGTAATATCTGTTAGAATTTCAGATTCCAGTAACTGCGGTAAATTTCGAAGCAATGTTGTTTCATGATAATGCCAACGCAATATAAATTGTTGTTCCTCCATCTAATGAAAGAAAACAAGATTCACTGATAACAAAAATTTATAAACTGCCTGGGAAACAACTGTCTACAATTATCCAGCTTTGTCTATTTATATAACAGAACTGGAAAATAAATAAGTGCCAAGGATTTTGCTTACCTATAAATATTTGGCTTACATTTAATTGTGTAAAAAATAATTTTGCTTAAAATAGGTACAATAATGAAGGAAAAGGGTTAATTCTTTATGTTGATTTTCTTTAAAAATAAAAGCACTTAAATTATGTTAGCAGATGTATGTGCGAGCCAAAAGTAATTAAAATCAATCTTGTTAAGTTTTATCAATAATAACAAAGTAATGGTACATTAAAAATTCATATTTAGAGTACTTACATTTAATAAAAATTACAAATTATTACATTTTAGAATGCAGTACACTTATGTTATAATTTCAATTTTTATACAAATTTAAGAAAACCTCTTTTTTCAACGGTTAAAATTTTATTTATTTTTAGGTTACTAGTTGAGATAGGATATTAACAGTAATACTACAATCTGTGTAGGTATGTTACATACAATCTTTCCAATTATTTACCATCACATTAGGGATGTCGAACATGAAAAAATAAATGAGGTAATAAACTTATTAACTAGTTTCAAAAAAATAAATAAATAAAAAAAATGTACAAAATAGAACTTTAGAAACCATCTGTAATCTAATCTAACAAATTAAAAAAGAGATGCAAATACCATAGTTTCAAGAACTTTTCTGTTTAGAGTAGGTTGTGATTTTATTACAAAGTTGGCAACATAAACATAATGACAAGTAGAAGAACAATCAACAACTAAAATGATTTATTAAAAAGTAATTTTGTTTGTGTTACCAACTTTGTAGTAAAATAATAAAATCACAGCTTATAGACTAAACAGAAACAATTTTGAACGTATGATATTTATTATTTATTTATTTTGTTGCAATGGATCTTCATTAATGCAAAAGGAAGCCCACTGTATACTTATAAATAAAGAACTTTAGTTTAGTTCTACCGAGTGATCAGTGCCATAAGAAACATTATTCACATGAAAAGTGCATAAGTCCGAAAAAACTCTTTACAAGAAATGTAACATTTTCATGTTGCCTGTCAATGCTTTTTGCACTTGTGCCTGATTTTATTTTTGCTATTTAAGCGACTTCTACTCATTATTTTCAGAATTTCTCATATTTATTTTATAGAAAAAGTAATAATTAACCAGATAACGTTAAAATCTCAAATTTTTCAATTTTGGCACTTATGCCCTTTTCATATGAAGCCGACGTAATGGCAATGCAATGCTTCACTTTGGATGCACACTTGCAAATAAGTATTTGCCTTTATAGTTGAAATAGCCAGGTTTATTTATCAGCTGATTTTTGATAATCATGTTAGTGATTTTTTTTGTTGTGCATCCTATAGCTCTATTTATGAAACGATTTGAATGAAATTTCGAAGACAGCCGACATTCCAGATCTATGTTTAAATATTTTAATTCCATCTATATTTTTTTACTGCTATTATTTAACCATTTTTATATTGATAACATAAATGCTTGATATAAATGCTATTTTAAATATATAAAACAGGTCGTCTTCAAAACTTATTTTTGAAAACAAATGAATAATTTTTTTAAATAATTTTATTGTTTTTATTATTTACTAGTAAGAAAGAAAAGCTTATTATAATTGACTTGTGAAAAAAAATCATTTCTTGAATTAAAAACAAAATAACTAATGGTACATTCTAAAACTAGTAGTATCAAAATTATTATTATTATTCAATACAAATAAAAACTACATTTACAATTATTGAGGAGAATCTTAATATTTACATTATTTCTTGACTATATGTTTAAGTACTTTAGCAAATATGGTAATAGGGTTTATAATGAAAGTCGCATTTTTATTCTACTTGAACCAAAATCTTGAAAAGTAATAGTTATTTATGTACCAAGTCAGCAAAGTGATTCTTTATCAAACGAGTCTGAGATTATGAGATGAGCGAGCGAAGTGAGAGTGACGAATAACAGGCGAGTTCGATAAAGACACTTTACTGACGTGGTGCATACAAAATTTTATCGTCAACCATATTTGCGGCAGGTAAAATGCTTGATTTGTACGGTAAACATTTTAATTCATTATTGTGCTTGAAATAAAATCAGTTTTGTTCATAGATTCCAGGTGTGCTCTCTAGGTTGATTATGCATTTTACGAATAAAATGTAATCACATATCTAAGTACTTTTTAAAAATTGCTTTGATAAGGAAATATATATAGATTATCCGAAAACCATCTAAACATACCAATATTAATGAGTACAACAAGGAAGACAAACAATATGGGTAGCACAACAAAGATAGAATATAATCATAGCTAGGTAAATTTCTAAACTAAAGATCTCTCTCCAATAACAAGCAAGCAAGCAAAAACATCTGTCATAAATATTTTATCTGTCATTAAGAGCATAAAGTGCAGTTAAAATAATTATGTCGATATAATAGTATGGTACTAAATAAATTACTGTTGTCTTTAAAATTAATCATTAGAATCTTAGAAAGTTCAAAATGTCGTATGCGCAGGAAGAAAAAAATTCAAATTATTAAATGGATTTATGGACGAAATTCAATTGGTAATACCGTTGAGTGTAATACTATCAATTTATTTATTTATTCATCTAAATCATGTATACAGATTGCCGATGAAATTGGTACTAACAAGAACACCGTCCAAGAAGTTTTATGCAAGAATGGCTATAAATCATATAAAATATGCACAACCCAGCAAATTTTTCCAGAAGATCATGAAAGAAGAATGGTTTTCTGTGAACAGGTCATGGAAAGAGTAAATAATGATGACAATTTCTTAAATAGAGTATACTTTACTGATGAGTCATCATTTGCCCTGCCGAGCAAACATAATCCTTCTGTTGTTCGATTTTCGTCCCGAGAAAACCCGAATGTTCGAATGGATTTTAGGCCTCAGTATCTGCAAAAACTAATGTATGGGCTGGGAGGGATTATTGGCAATAATATAATTGAACCGTTTTCTATTGATGAGGCAGGGATATTTAGAGCTTTTGCAAAACCAAATAATTTCAGCACTACAGCAACTTCCTATTGATTTTCAACAAATTTGGTTTCAGCAAGACGCCTGTCCTGCTCACCATGCGGTTGCAGTACAAGAGTACTTAAACGACACCTTCCCTAACCGTTTGATTAATACCAGAGGAACAATTCCGTATCCAGCGAGATCACTCGATTTGTCAAAGATTTAGTAATCTGAATAACCTATGGCAAAAAATAGTAGATACTTGTGCAACTGTTACTCCTGTAATGTTTAACAATGTGCGACAAAGTTTTTATAACAAAATAGGATATTGTTTAGCTGCGGAAGGGGGACTATTTGAACATTTATTATAATTAGTTTGTTTAACTTTTTATGTTAAGATTATTAGAAAGTTTTATTTGTAATTTTTTGTTAATCCTATCTGTTAATTTTGTTAATAAATTATAATCTCTTGGATTATTGAGTAGTATTGGAGTCCAATTCTTTCTCCATGTCGATTAGTGGTTCTTATGGCATCACATTTCTTCTTCACGATTGAATAGCATATCGTGCTTTTAAACTGCATACTTTGAATACACGAATTAAAATGATCAGTAATTTAACCTCACTTTATGCTTTTAATGACAGATGTTTTTGCTTGCTTGCTTATTATTGGAGAGAGATCTTTAGTTTAAAAATTTACCTAGCCATGATTGCATTCTATCTTTGTTGTTCTACCCATATTGTTTGTCTTCTTTGTTGCACTCATTTATTTTTGTATGTTTAGATTGGTTTTCGGATAATCTGTATACGATTTGTTTCTGTCCCAAAACATGAGAATTTAGATTGACAAAAATATCTTTGTTCAAATTAGATATAATTTCAATAATAAGTTTCGAAATAATTTTTTGTTCATGTAAATGGTTTTGGTTAGCCCTCAGATATTCTTCAGACCTTTTACAAATTAGCATGACATCATCTGACGGGTACGTTAAACCTCGATATTTTTTTGGGAGATTAATGATTAGAGAAAATTTGAATACTCGCCAAGCGACGCAGTTAGAAAAACGTTATTTTAAACCATAATTCTATGAAATTAATTGCATTTAATTCCATGTTTTATGAAAAGCAGTGGAACTGCTTTTTAACGAAATGCTTGTTTTACAAATTTCTCTATTTAATAAATCTTTTGATGGGATTCTGCCTTTTGAGTAATTTACAATATATTATTTTTGCCCTATTTTCCGAAATAGAATTCTATTTAGGTAACTAAAATATGAGCAGGTTGGGGTTTTTTGCCTGAATTTAAATCTTGCAACTTCATCTATATTGCTTTCAATCAGCACTAACTAATACTGTTAGAATTCAACTTGCAAGGGATTATAGTGCTTCATTTAAATGCATTTTAAAAGAAGACATTGGACACTTTTGTTATTAGATTCCAATATTAGACTTTCATAATATTAAAATATAAAAACAATACTTCAGTTTTACATGGGATATCATTCTGTGCAGTTCTTTTTACAAAAACATATTTGAAAGAAAGCAACAGCGGAAACACTTAAGTGATTTTGAAAAAAATGCAAATTTTACATAAAACTGATAGATGTTGCAAAAAGAAAAATGTAGTTAGTCAAATAAATTATGTAGGGCAATAAATTACTAATGCAGATAAAATTTTGTTTTAATTTATTTTTATTTTGAAAACCTCCAAATTTTATAATTTCACGTTTTTCTTTTTAAGTAATTTCCGTTTAACAAATTTCTATTTAGCGGTTTCGCTTTTTTTTTTATGCGAGTTTATTTGAAATACAATTTTAATTGTCATGTTTCAATATAAATGTAATTAAAGCTTAACGTTTAAACTACATCATATTAAAAGCAGAATAAGTCTCGATAACGCCCTAATAAAATATAATGTACTTCTACTGGAACACTTAAAGGCACAACAATTTACCATGTTGAATAATTAATGTTTTCTTGTTAAATAAATAATATATTTATTGTAAAACATAAAAGAACTTCGCTACTGAAACTCAATGTTTGCCATTGGAGTAATGGCGACTGGTAACACTAAACAAGTATTAGGGGGATACGTCACACACTATCCTCTCTCCTACCTAATCTAAGTCTGTTACACCAAATACTTTAATATTATTAATACCGGAAACTCCATATACTTTACCACATGAAAATAGGTGACATTTTTGTGGCGCCATCTTCGCAGATGGGTATGCAACTAACAAATGGTTTTTCGATGAGAATCCTGCAACTAATTAAAAAATAGCACTATTTATGTTAAACGATGGTTTATTACTGTTATGCTAAAATATATAAAATTTTACAATTTATCTAAACTATTCAATCTTTCATTACAATGACGATTTTTTAATTACTTTCCCAATATTTGAGAAATGTCAGGTTTATTTGCATACCACGCCAGGGTTGCAAGGGGCGCTATTAAATTTTGTCTCCCATTTTTCGAAATAAGTTTCCGGTATTAATAATATTAAAGTATTTGTTACACTCATGTCTGCATCAGACTCAAATAATTTTACAAACATTTCTAACCACCCATTTGAACACGCGTAATGGAATGACCTTGACCATTTTTCTACTTAACGTTTGCTCCATGCTGTAAAAGTAAATCGACAACCTCTGTATGGGTACTACTGCACAGAGAGCTTCTTAAACTGCACAAGCATTTCTCACAGCATCGAAGCCTCTTGTTTTAAAAGTAGATTCATAAACACAAAAATTTTCAGTAATCTTTGCTTAGTTTTAAAAGTTTTCAGTAGTTGAACTTAAAAAATTTCAAAACGAGGTGGTCAATATCCTATTAATTTTACCTAACTATTTGTTAGTTGATCGAGTAATCATAATGTAATTATATTCATATGCAGTTTTGCTGATACAGCGCTCTCGCTAAGCACAGCAGTATAGTCCTTCAACTGCTTTGTTTTAATTTATTAAATTAGAGGTGTAATTTTTAATTACTTTTCTTTTGCACCAACATGGAGGAATCACAGCCATTCATCCATTTTCTTTATTATCTTCTCCAAGCTTTTCTTGTCTCTCGCTACTACTGCAATGTCGTCGGCGTACGCTATTACTTGTATTAACCAAAAGGAATAAAAATAAATTAATAGTGGCTTCGAACTACCAATACATAGATGTGATAACACACCAAAAATTATCCTGTTCTGAGATGGTCGAGCAACCGGTGCGGAACCACTTGGTTATGGTTTTAGGTTATTCGAGTTTCACATTTCCTGTTCTGAGCGTCAATTTCTAGTTTGTAAAGGTTTTAAAAAGACTTTAAAAAAAAATTATTCAAATCGAAGTAGTTTGGACCAGTTCTGAGATAAAACCGTAAGGTTACTCCACTAACATCCAAATTGTGATTTTCATGCTTTTCATTTTAGATAGTTAACCTCAATGTATAAGATATATGTCATTACTTTTACAAAGATCACAATATAAAATACATATATGAATACTTTCTAAAGTTCTTATTTTGTACAGCTTATTTCTATATAATGTTTTTCTTACAATCATAATCCTAGACATATAAAAACCATCATATTATTAATTTAGCGACATAGTGTAGCATCAATCTGAGTTAACCATGGAATCATCAACTTCAATTTGCGTCGATATGCAGAATCACTTCCAATAGGATTTCTTTCTAAGTAAACTGTGCATAATTTTGCATTTTTCTTCAACGACTCCACAGACTTCCAATCAGCCACTTTATTATCATTTAACTAAAAATAAACAATATAAATATAAAATATCAATGAGAAAAACAAGTTGAGAGAGTAAAGATATTTAATATAAGCAATTTAAAACTTTCATATATATCTCAAACTTTCAATTCATTCATGACTTTCTTAATAGCACAGTAAACTAAGAATTTTTTACACAAACACACACAGAACACGCAATGGAAATGCACGAGATCATGCAGAATTTAACAATCTTATGTTGTTGGAGATAGGAGAGAGAAAGATATGTTTGATTAACGGCAATTTTATGGTTTTTGAGTTTAGGTTTTATTAACAGCGGGTGTCGAAAGTTAGGTTCTATTAATTTGACGATTTTTAGAGTGTTTGAGGTTAGATTTGTTTAATAGTATTTATATGGTGTTAGTCTGGAGGTGTTTCCTAGCAATGCAACGGTGACGTCATACACGCAACTAGTTAAAGCAGTTTTAAACCGAACTGGAAAATGTATTTAAACCAGTGAGTTGCACACAAACAGCCTTTCGATTTTGGCATTGAGTTGTTTGATTTTAATTTTATGTTTTTGTAGATTAGTTTACTTCAATACATTGCATTTGTAGGTTAGTTTATGTGAATATTAAAAGTTTTTAGGTTAGTTGATGGCATTTACTTATACATATGTCCACGACCTTCTAGATCACGAGATGAAGTCTCTTATCCGGCCTGGGCACTTTTACGATTTCCCATATAAACTTTGTTTCTGAGAAAACGCAAAATTTCGCCGTTTTGGCGCTAGCTGACACGCTGATGTTTATTTGTCACTTGAAGATATATAGGTTAGATAACCCTTACAAATGTCAAGCATTGCATGTTTACGTAAATATTTTGCAAATTAATTAAATAAATTTATATAATTAAATTACAAGTTCAATAACATTATTGAAATTACAATTTTATAACATCCCGTGAGCTGGATTTAGGATATAGAGATAGTGAGCAGTAAGTACATTATCTGTTCACGTTTTTGCAATGTTTCTGTTTGCCAAACAAGGTTTTAGCAATTTTTAAAGAATTATATTACTAAGTTCCTGCTTGTGGTCGTGGCAAACCAAAAACTGTGATAAAGCAATTGGAGTTAGAAATACCTAGTGATGTTAGAATATTAGACGGATTACATTCTCCAGGTAAATGTTGTACAATATGTATTACAAGTTCGATTATTTGGTTGATTAAAAGTGTTAAATCTTCTAGTGGAGTATTTTAAGGCACCTCTGTTTTGAAGATTTACAAATCCTATCAGTGAATTTGAACACGAGGCAGCTAACAGAGAATCTAATAGGCTATTGACATTCAATCCTTTCTTCAGTTTTTTTGCAATGTATCCTGCCAGAAGGGCTACAGATGCTGAAAGAATTCGCAATCGAGATGTATAGATAAGGTTTGGAGTTCTTTTATTAATTTTGATATATTTTTAGGAAGTTCGATGTTGAAATTTATTCTTTCAGGTATCTGTAATTGTTGATCTGTCGAAATAAAGAAGTATATATTATTTTGCTGTTGAGTGTTGGTGTCCATAACCCCAACGTAAGATTTGAAACCATTTTTCTCGTAAGGTAGGTATAATTTGAAGGAAATTCATGAAATTATATTGTAGGATCAGTACTATTACACATTGCATTGCGGCAGTTATACTTTTTTCTGCTAGTGTTTGCCATTACTAAAGTGAACGAAAAAACAGCAACAAAACTACGAAAATTTAAACAAATAAGGAAATAACGTAATTATATTAAAAAATAAAGAAAACTGCCTTAAAAGATTAGGAAAATATAATTTATTGACGATACGCGCAAAACCGACAAAAAGTATAAAAACGCGCGAAGTTAGCGTAGTTTGAAATTGCGTTTACGTGTTATATATCCGTTTCCGCCTTTTGCGTGTTTGGTGGCGCCAGCGGAGAAACACTTGAACTAATTGAGTGCGCAGGCCGGATAAGAGACTTCGTCTCGTGAAATCTAGAAGGTCGTGCATATGTCAATGTTCAAAGTTTCTAGATTTATTTACGACATTTTACGTTTCTTAGGTTGGTCTACCTCATTTTAATAATAATAATATGTTTATTAATGCCAAATAGCAATTACAGAATTAATAGATAAATAAGTAACTTGAGAAGTGTGATTAAATAATAATTAATGCAGTTATATTAATACCAACATAAACTAAAACAACAAGAATATCAGAAAGCTAAATATCACAATTATCGAATTACCTTTACAAGTCCCCATATGCCACTCTCATCCCTACGCCATCACATCCCAGCCTTCATATGTAGGTATTAAGTTATACAATTTAATTGTCTTTTAAAACAATCTAAGGATTTAGAACAAAATTTAAAACTTAAATTGTTTACAATCCTAGAAACTCGATTTAAAGGACTGTTGCTGGCATAGACAGAGTGGCACATAGCAACCTCCAATTTTAAGTTGGTTAGATTAGTTTTTGATAATGCTCTGCATTTTTAGGGTAATTTATATCATTTTATTTCTTTTATAGTTATTTTACGTTGTTACTTTGCCTTTTTATGTTAGGTTAGATTATTTTCATTGAAATATACTAATAGTAGGATAATAAGGTACACTTGTGGGAATTTCTGCAAGCAAAAAATAAGTAAAGGCTTTGGGGGCCACCTATCTCTGTCAATCACTTCTGCACAGGCGCATTGCTACGTCGTGTACATTTTGCCGTGTTTAAATGAAAGTACAGGAGAATGTGCAGAACTAGCCTGAAAAGCAATGAATGTTCGGCGTGGAAAAATAATAATAATCTTGTGCTGCTTTTCTATGGCAGATTAAGCTCGAAGATAACTACTATCCATTTTTTTTCTAGAGTCCTCTGACTTTGATACCGTATTGCTCGAAAACTACTGAAGCAAATTAAATATTTTAAAAACGAGCGAATAGTAAATTTATTTCTACATGTAACAGTAAAATATCATATTTCTAACTGATATACTTTTATTTTTATCGGACGATACATAATAAAAGGTACCCATTTTTAGGGAAGATTTCATTGAGAGTGAGTTAAATATTTTTTTTCTCAGAAAGTATATCTCATATATCTATGAGATTTTTGTAGGGGTTAGAAAGCAGCCTTGCGGTTGTTATTCTATTGATTTTCGGACAAAAAAGTGTTTTATTTAAGATATATATGAAAAAATAGCGAACTATGCGTTCTTGTTTATTAATGGAGATAGCGTCAAATTTTTTTTGCTAAATTAACACTTTTCATATGTAGACATTATTTTCTTTAAAGAAACGTTCCGAATTTTAACAATAAAAGTGCAATAACAAAAAAACCGTTTTTTTGTCGAAACCGCTTATCATCAAAAATCGTTTTTTTATTATTAAAATTAGGAACATTTTTTTCAAAACAATAATGTCTACGCATAAAAAGTGTTGATTTAGTGAAAAAATTTTGAAGCTATCTCTATTAATAAACAACAACGCATTGTTCGCTATTTTTTCACATAAATCTTAAATAAAACGCTTTTTTGTCTGAAAATCAATAGCATAAGAACCGCAAGGTTTCTTTCTAACCCCTACAAAAATCTCATAGATATATGACATATACTTTCTGAGAAAAAAATTTGTGAACTTACTTCAATGAAATTGTCCCTAAAAATGGGTACCTTTTATTGCGTATCGTCCGATAAAAACAAAAGTATACCAGTTAGAAATATAATATTCTACTGTTGTATGTGGAACTGAATTTACTACTTGCTCGTTTTTAAAATATTTAATTTGGTTCAGTAGTTCCCGAGCAATATGCTTTCAAAGTCAGAGGACTCTAGAAAAAAAATGGATAGTAGAATGAAAGAGATTCATTGTCAACAATAGGCATTTACAAAAATTAAACCAGTCAGTTCGTTCTGGTACAAAATGGTCATTTATAAAATTATATAAATGCCATATAAACGAATGCTCTTGCACCCATTTTGGTGTTTGAGGTTATGTTTATGGTTTATCAATGTATCTACCATACGTACCAACTTCAAGGACTGGTACACAAATAATGAAACCAATAAAAACCCTGAGTTAATTTTCAAACATGGTTTGATACATTAATTTATTTCCTTTTATTCTGATATTTATTTTCTTTAAATATCATCTCTATTCTTTTTAATGTCATTAACAATGTACTATACTCTGGCCGCTCAACAGAGATAGTAATAAAAGTAAGGTAGCGTAGCCACTTCATCAGATTGGCTACCGCTGAAAACCCAACTGACACTGAAACATTTTTGTATTCTACATGAACATAACCTCAAAAGACATAAGATTTTAATAATAAACCTAAGGTGGTTATTCTATTCAAAATCAACTGGAGCTGTATTTTGTGCTGTGTGTAAACTTTATCGGGGCTCCATAAAATTTGTTACAGTTGGATTTAGTGACTGGAGGAATCCCAAAAGAATTGACGATCATAAAACTAGTCCAGAACACCGTCAATGCGTGCCCGCCTTCATTGCACGCGGGAGAATTTCCAGCCGCATTGACAGACTTTTGATAAAGCAACTTGCCAAAGAAGTCCCTTACTGGCGCACTGTGTTACTGAGGGTTGTAGAAACGATCAAAATGTTGCCCTCACATGGCCTAGCAATACCATTCCATGTGAGAGAGACATACTGTTGGATGATATTTTACAACAGGTACCTAAATTTGTACCCATTCATGTTCCAGTGTTATGCTGAGCCATCCTTGCTTTTCTTCGGAAAAGACACCATTCTGCAGTGGGAGCTCAACAGGGAAACTCGGCTGGTCCGATGGCATTCGGTTTAGCAATTCGATCTATAATTGAGTGCCTTAAATCTGAATTTAATACCTGGTATTTAGATGACAAAACAGTGGGAGATTAACCTCAAGATGTCTTGATGGACTTTCAACTCATAATTGAACATTGCAAACAGTTGGGATTGAAAATAGATCCGTCAAAATGCGAGATTTACTTTTCTTCTGATAAGGATGACACGATCAAAAGGGAATTCAACGAAAATATCACCTGGAATAAAACTATTATCTGACGATACCCATTCTTTGTTAGGTGCTTCAATTCATAAACCTGCCTGTCACCACTACTAGCTACCAAAATTGAGGAACTTGAGGTTTGTTCACGCGTCTAAAAAAATTAAATAATTACGTGGCGTATTTTTTACTCCGTAATTGCTTTGCAATCCCTAAATTAACCTACCTTCTCTGAACTTGTCCTGTTTGGAGCTTTCCTGACACTATTTGTGAAATCGATTCACACATTGCCAACGCTAATCTGGACGGAACGCAATGGAAATAGCTTCTTTACCAATTGGTTTCGGAGGAATCGGTGTTTGTAAAGTAGCAAATATTGTTCTACCAGCCTTTCTTGCTTTGTGAAATGCCACTTTTAAGTTGGTCAAACTGATGTTACCAAATATACCCACCGACCAATTAAAAATCACGTACTATGAGGATGACTTGGAATAATGGAATAATGATGGAAACTAAAATGCCCCGACGAGGCTACTCTAATTCCAGTTGTCTCTTACTTTCGGAATAATTGGGATCTCATGAATATTAAAACTACCCGTTCAACTTTTAATTTTGAAAATAAAATTGATAACGCTAGATATTTAACTTCTGAAAATGAAGCTTCTTGAAAATAAATCCTGTGCATGGTTGAACGTCATCCGCTCAAAAGCTATTGGAACATTACTAGATAATAATACTTTCCGAATATCTGTTGCCTTACGGCTTGAATGTAACATACGTACATATGTGTTCCACACACATGTATTTGTGAATCAGAAGTAGGTAGTTAAGGTACCCATGGACTTAACTGCTCCAAAAGTACTGGTCAACAACCCCGTCATTCCAACCTTAAATACTTTTAAAAAGGAGCTTGGCATCAGTCGAATTTCCTTCTGTCCTGGCACCAACTGGACTTACAATGGACGAGGGAAAGAGACCTGATGAAATGACTCTTATCCCATGGATAAATGGACAAATTCTTATTTGGCATAGCACATGCAGTGATAACTTAGCTCAGTCATATTTAAATTTTTCCTTCATATCTGCTAGAAAAGTTGCAGCTAATGTAGCTTTGAAGAAGTTAAATAAGTATAAGAATATAATAAATCAAAACTATTATTTCGTGCCATTTGCAGTGGAAACTATGTGGTCTTTGAGCATAGAAGCTTTAGATTTTGTGGATTCTATCGGAAAACGGCTGGCTACAATTTCAAGAGAACCGCGCCAGAAAGCCTACCTAATTCAGAAATAAGCATTGCTATTCAAAGAGGGAACGCGGCTTGGGAACATTTCCTCCTTCGATGGCTATGGAGGATTTTTTTTTATTTACTTTAATTTCACACAGTAATTTGTTAAAGCAGTTATTTATTATTTTTTATTTGGAAAAAGTAGTCATGTAACATTTAAATATTCAGTTATAAGTAATTATTAAAAAATCTAAATATTGAGTTTTTGACATTTACATATATCTAAAATTCAATTTAAACATACATAGATAAAAACATAGTAAGCTTGTGTCAATGTTATGAGTTTATTTTTCTGTGTTGTAATTTATTGTAAAATGTGCGATGTGGAGCAAACCTGACACAAACTTTAATAAAGAAAAAAATACTACATGCATTTTGTTACGTAAATTTAATAAAAAGTTGTATAAAAATTATAATTTCGTAGGTGTATATTATATTAATGTGATCGTGTTTACATTAAATGAATGCCCATTTTCAAGTTAATGTTAGCTTTTCAATATTTTTGTATATTGTTATTATTAAACCCAAGATTTATTATAAACAGAATGTCAAATCTGGTAACGTCCAATGTAGCCAACATTAGTTTTACTCATTATTTAGAATATAATTCGCAATTAGAAAGTAATATTGAGTAAAAGAATTTAAATTTTCATTTATTGAATCGATACGCCATCTGTCTAATTCATTTCAAATGATCCATTTACATTGCTTTAAATGGGTAAAATACAAACAACGGTTAATTAAATTAATAAAACCCCATATTTATATGGGATGAACATAAATCATTAATATGACCTACAGTGCTTGTTATATTACAATATGAACAGTGTAATCAATTTCATTTCTACGAAAAATACAATAATTACATCGAAGTTTCCAGCGAAATCTACAATGCTTAGTTAATTGCATTTTAACATAATTTATGTTTGTTCTTTTGTTGTTAAATTATAATATGTTGTTCGGAAAGGATCAAATATTATATTGTTAAGTTCTGAACACTTTGTCTGCAATACTTTACGATTTTAACCGTTGTTTGTTCTTATGGAGAAATAGCATGCAAATCAGCCACCTGACACTTTAACATTACGTTATGTCCACATAAGTAATTTTAAGTTAAATTCAGATTAGTTAAACTCTCACAACCAACTAGACTCAAACCAAATACTTTAATATTATTAATACCGGAAACGTATTTTGAAAAATGGGAGACGAAATTTACTCTTGCAGTGTGGTGTGCAATTGAATTTGACATTTTCTAAAATATTTGGAATGTAATTAAAAAATAGTCATTGTAATGAAAGATTGAATAGTTTAAATACGTTGTAAAAACTGATGTAAGCTAGTATACAAATAATAAATCATTGCCTATCAAAAATAATATTATTTTTTTTATTAAAAGCAGGTTTCTCACCGAAAAAACATTTAGTAGCTGCACACCCATCTGCGAAGATGGCACTTCAAAAAAGTCGTCTATTTTCATATGGTAAAGTATATGGAGTTTCCGATAATAATAATATTAAAGTATATGCTCAAACACAATAGCGAATTACACTTATTATTATTATATTAATATATTTATTAACATAAAGTTTTACAGTATTGTGAAATACTGTGAAACTTTATATTAATCTTTATTTCATGAATATGGAGTTCTACAAAGTAAGGCTAGAAACAATAAACAAGATTAATATATTTACCCAAAGTTCTTCCAAATCATTTAGATGGCCAAGGTTTTCAATTTCTTTAATTTGATTTTGAGCTAAATCCAAAGTTTGAAGTATTACATTTGCATCCAGATTTTCTATTGTAGTGATTCCATTTTCTGACAAATACAACTGATCCAATTGTGTTAGTTTATCTAGATTCTCGATTAAAGTAAGTCGATTACTTTGAAGACTCAAACATTGCAAATTAGTTAGCTTATCTAAGTTATTAATCCTAGAAATCTTATTCTTTCCCAAGTATAAATATTGAAGATTTGTTAATCCATCTAAATTCTTTATTTCCTAAAAAAGAATACCACCTTTTAGATGAAGATACAATCAGTACATTACCTATCTCAAAATTCAATAATTCTATCAAAATTGCAAAATTTAATAGAAACAATGAACTTTGGGACATCCTGTATATTAACATTACCCTTATCTTATTATCACCCAATTCTAGCAAAGTTAAATTTGTAAGATGGTCCACATTTTCAATCTTGCTAATTTTATTGGACGACAAGTACAGCTTCTGCAAATTCATTAAATTTTGTAATCCTTCTATATCTTTGATTCGGTTGAACGAGAGATCCAGTATCCTTAAATAGGCAGACTATAAATAACTTTATACAAAAATCAATTTAAATACACCCTTACTCTAAATTTACGAGAGCATCTAAATTTTCAATTTTAGTTATTTGATTATCGTATAACTCCAATTCTCTTAAAGTAACTAATGTACTTAAGTTCTCAATTTTTGTAATTAAATTCCAACGAAGATATAATCGTTCGATGCACACCAAAGGTTCTAAATTTTGCAGTTTCCCAATTCTTCCATGATTTAAATCAAGTTCAAGCGTTTCTGGATCAACTATTATAATATCATTCACTACTGCTTTATTATTGCCACTGCTACCGTTTTCTTCTTCATCATCTTCTGTTTCAGGAGCATAATTATGCTCTTCCGATTCTAAATTACAATCAAATTACATATAATTAATAAAACTTGTTCTTTGTTATTATTAATCCAATAGATAATAATACAATTATCAATTTCATGATTTTTAGTAGTGATTGAATTATTACTAGTTATAAAACGTGTTAAAACCCCAAATACCTTGCATAGGTTCTTCTACTTCTTTTAGATTGTTTCCAGCAGAAGACGACATATTTATTTTGCGTTTTTAAACTATTTATTTTGTTATAATAACTGTAATAATCGGAAAATAAATAGAAACCAAGTTTCAATTAATAAGCCGAATAAGTAATAACACTCAACGATTATTCATCACCTGAGCAACGTTGTCACTTGCACGATGATTTTAAGAGCGGATTTTTTTCAATATAGTTTAAAGAAATTACTGAAGTTTTAATTGTATACATTTAGTAGCGTACTGCCTAATACTACTAAAATAAATTTATTAATTAACTATTTGTTATAATAATTAGTTTTTAATTATCCACTAAATGAAGCGGCAACACTGGATAAGATAAGACGCTAGGCAATATTTGTCATACTGACATTTATTACAGAAGAATTTTGTTCATACTACATTTCAAATTAAAATATAAATTCACAATTTAGTTTTCTCTACAGTATCTTAAAAAGAATTTGGAAAACGTATCGATTTTTAATTGTAACACGTCGTTGCAATTATTTATAATATAACATAGACAGAGGCCAATAATGATGTCTTATAAACTACAATTGTATGAAATATGCCCGTTGTAAGTGTTAACTCCTTGCCTCATGCCTCCTTTAATTTTAAGTCTTTGACAGTTGACTTTATTGTAGGTTATCTTTTTATCCCTAGTAATCGAATTGGGACGTTCATAGTTTATGTTTTAAGATTTAATTAAAATTGGTTTTTATACTAGTATAAAATTTGTACACCAGTGGTACAACTAATTTAAATTCTTAACACTATTTGAAAGTACCATAAATTTTGTTATCCAGACAGTTCAATGAACAAAAGGTAATCAGAACCATATTACCATGTTATTAATACTTAATACATTTATAAATACATTCTTATAAATCTATAAAGAATATAATTTATTGCTATAGAAAATATGCTTTATATTACTAGGTTCAAAGGCTCGGGCGAACTTAGCGATGATAATTCTAGTTCGGAGAATCTTTTATCCAAGTTAACTTCCAAGGAATTGAAAAGTATAAAGGTTACTGTGCCTAGACATGATGTGCTTGAACCAACTAGTTCTACCGCTATGCAAAGAACTCTGGAAGATCCGAATAGTTTGGTTATACATAGAAGAGGTATAATATTAAGTGGATGCTTTTATCTTAAATTAGGCATGTCCATGAGAATTATAGTAAAGGTAGTTATTCGATAGACAGTCTCCTAGACGTACGTTTTTACAGTAAAAGTTAACACTAACCAAAGAAGAGAAGGGAGATTGAAACCATTGAAATACTGGGCACCAAGGGATTGTTAGAAAAACTTCACAAAAACAAACTCAAAATTATAAAATCTTCCTGTCAGATGACAAACAATACTATACGCTATTGACACATCTGACTTGCGTGACGCACGCACCATCTGCCGGATGGCGGTGTAAGTAAATCATAGACATATTTAAATTTTACGTTTGACATAATGCAAATAAAATTAATGGAACATAAGAATTGTAACTATTATTTGCTATTATTCAGCGAAAAGCATGAGCATAATTGTATTGCAAGTAGTATACCTAATTAAAGAATTTAGATACGGGGCAGGAATTAAACAGTTTGTCGTGAAATGTCTGTGATAATTGCATGCGGTTTTCAAGCTGTAAATATAAGTATTTGCCAAAAAAAGGTTTATCGAAGGGTTAAATGTTAGTTAACGGCCCCCTGAAGTCGTGAAGCAGCTAATTAAAATATGATATCGTTAGTCATCAACTTATTTTGTGGGGTGCCCTCCCCGCATAAGTTTGTAATAACTGTCAATTCTTATAAGATATGTCTTCGACAACATCCATTAATAGAGAAGACGAGAAAAAGCAATTTTCATAGCTATGAAGGACTATCGGGAGATCAAACCTATGACCCTAGAGTTATAAAGTAATCATTCAAACTATTAATCTATCGAGACTGGCTAAACAATTGGGACGCACCAATAAATTCGCATTAAAAACCGCACTTTTCATCATGAAAATAAGAGAGGTATGAGCATTTAGAAAATCTTCATATCGTTGTTTCTACCAATACAACCGGGGCGTCGGATTGTCCGATGCTCTGTCTAATGCATTGCTGGCCGGTAGTAACCAAGGTCCGTCAAAGTGACATTTTGGCTTAAAAGGTTGTCTAGAACGAATTGAACGAAATTTTCCCTATTCAGATTTCGAGTTGGCTTGTGACGTCATCTTGATATACGTTAACCATATCCTGATTTGCAAAAATTCTCAAAACTACGTCACAAAAACAAAACAATTTCGTCAAGTATTGAATGTATAGGGATCGAGACAACCTTTTAACCAAAATGTCACTTTGACAGACCTTGGGTAGTAACTACGTCATCAACCCACATGGCAACAGGTTTACAAGCGTTTTTCTCGTAACGATATGTATTTTAAACAAACCGTTTTTTTTTCAACAAACTGTGAAAGAGGAGCTCAAGAGAGTAACAATAGTAAAATAAGTGGCACTGAAAAAAGAAAACTTCTACACATCCATTGTTGAGGTATGTTAATGAGATATTTTGTAATATTTTGATAAATTAAAAATGAGCGTGCAATATTGCAGTCATGAAATAAATAAAGATTATTAAAAGTTTCACAGTTTTATTAAAATATACCTGACAATATTGTTTCGACAGCTATGCTGTCATTATCAAAGGTAATATAATTATAAACAAACACGTCGCTAAGGTAGATACAAAATAGGTAACTAGATAAAATAATAATAATAATAAAAATTAATAATAAAAATCATAATTAAACATCTAATACTTCCAGTAACGGAGAATTACTGAGCTCAAGTTGTTCATTCATTAAAGGTACCCTGAGTTTGTGTTTGTATATCTCAAAGGCTTCTAAAATGTCTAATTTGCGTTTGTTATTACAAAAATGTAGGAATTTAATATTATTTTGAGGAGTCATTGTGTGATTTTGTTCTAAAAGGTGTTTGGCGTAATTCGATTTTTCAGGATGTTTATTTTTGTAATGACGTACGTGTTCTTTATATCTTATGTCAAAATTTCGAAGTGTTTGTCCAATATATACCGAACTACAAAAAGAACAATTTAAACGGTAAATGCCCGATTTCATGATATCATGTGTTCTGTCTTTAGCATTAAATAAAAATGAAAAAGTGTTAGTGTTGGTTTTAAATGTTATTTTATAATTGTTGGTTTTTCTTAGTATATGTGCAATTTTTTCTGATATTTTGCCAAAATATGGTATAGATATGTAATTTGTGTCTTCTGTTTGATTGTCAATGGGATATATTCTTTTGATAGCTAACCTATAATCTTTTTGTTTAATTAAAGTGTCAATCATGTTCGGATTATAATGATTTGCATGTGCTAGTTGTTTAATGGTTGATATCTCTTTGCTAAAATCTGATTTTGTTAGTGGAATAGTTAAAGCTCTGTGTACTAATGATCTGTATGCTGCTATTTTATGTGTATTGTGGTGACAAGATTCATTTGGTATTGTTATATCTGTTTGTGTTGGTTTTCTGTATATGGAAAATTCAAAAAGATTGTCTGCGTTAATCTTGATATTTAAGTCTAGAAAGTTTATAGCCCTGTTTTGTTCTGTTTCTAGTGTAAATTTTATATTAGGATGGATATTGTTTATAAGAATTAAAAATTCATTGATAACCTCAAAAGAACTGTCAAAACAAGCTAAAATGTCATCAACATAACGAAACCAGAAGATAATGTGTTTAGAGAGGTTTAATTCAAATATTCGATCTTCAAACTTGTCCATAAATATGTTAGCTAATAGAGGACTTAGAGAATTACCCATAGGTAAACCATCCTTTTGTAAATAAATTATGTTATTAAAAGTGAAATAATTTTGACTTATACAAAGGTCAAATAATTGAATTAACTCTAACCTTTTAACTAATTCTATATTACTATTGATCAAGAAACTATCTAATAGAGGAATACATTCTTGTGGGGGTATTCTGGAGAACATGTTGCAAATATCAAAACTAACAAGTTTTGAATGTGGTGGAAGATGTATGTTTTGCAGCTTATCTACTAATTCTAATGAATTTCTAACAGAGTATTTCGATTTGTAACCTATCGTGTTAATAATCTGGTTCAGTTTTTTGGATAAAATGTGATTAGGTGCATTGATGTATGATACAACTGGTCTTATTGGCATATTCTGTTTGTGGGTCTTCACTAATCCATACAGTTTAGGAATTTGTGGGTTTTTATTAATGATTTGTTGCTTTTCTAATTCTGAAAAGCAGATATTGCAGTTTTCTAAACCTTGTTTAATTTCTTTTTGGAATTTTGTGGTTGGGTTTTTGTTTAACGTTTCAAAATTTTCTTTATTAATAAATTCATTAACTTTTTGTATGTAAATATCTTTAGAAAGAATTACCAAAGTGCTACCCTTATCTGCTTTAACAGAAATTAGATTGTTCTCTGTGATTTTCTGTTTTATAGATTGAAGAAGTGATATGTTAGATGTGTTGTACATTTTGTCCTGTTTCAAAGACATCTCTTTTAACAAATTCGAAATTTGGAATTTTGCATAGTTATTATGATCTTTCTTAAGTATAGTTTCGCATTCAACGGCCAAAATTTCTTTAATTTTGTTGGTAAATTTTGGAAAAGGACAAAATTTGAAACCTTTGTTAAGAAATCGTGTTTCTCTGTCATTGAATGTTATATTCGACAAGTTTATGAAACGAGGATAAAAGTTTGCAGTGTTCTGACAATTATGGTTATTTTGTAGTGTACGTTTTTGTTGTACAAGTCGATGAAGTTTATTTTTCTGTGTGGTGTATTTTTTGAATTTAATGTGACTGACGGTTTCTCTAATGTCAAAATCTAAGATGTCAAATTGGATATTGTGTAATTTATGAGTAAGTTCTGTATAGAGTACCTTTATATAAACGTGCATATTGTCTCTTATACTAAACCATTTCTTCGATTCTTCTTTGAGCCATCTTCTTTTAGCATTCCTAATCACTTTTTCAGTAATCGAATTCTTGGTTCTGGTAGTGATGTTTATGTAGTTAGGAATAACCTGACGTTTCAGACATTCTTGGTTAAACCAAACATTCTGACTTGCGATTCCGTGTTTGATCATAAGTTTCTTGTATAACTTGGCTTGTTCTTCTAACGAAGACGAAATAATCTTGTTTATTGTTTCCAGCCTTATTTTGTGGAACTCCATAATCATGAAATAAATAAAGATTATTAAAAGTTTCACAGTTTTATTAAAATATACCTGACAATATTGTTTCGACAGCTATGCTGTCATTATCAAAGGTAATATAATTATAAACAAACACGTCGCTAAGGTAGATACAAAATAGGTAACTAGATAAAATAATAATAATAATAAAAATTAATAATAAAAATCATAATTAAACATCTAATACTTCCAGTAACGGAGAATTACTGAGCTCAAGTTGTTCATTCATTAAAGGTACCCTGAGTTTGTGTTTGTATATCTCAAAGGCTTCTAAAATGTCTAATTTGCGTTTGTTATTACAAAAATGTAGGAATTTAATATTATTTTGAGGAGTCATTGTGTGATTTTGTTCTAAAAGGTGTTTGGCGTAATTCGATTTTTCAGGATGTTTATTTTTGTAATGACGTACGTGTTCTTTATATCTTATGTCAAAATTTCGAAGTGTTTGTCCAATATATACCGAACTACAAAAAGAACAATTTAAACGGTAAATGCCCGATTTCATGATATCATGTGTTCTGTCTTTAGCATTAAATAAAAATGAAAAAGTGTTAGTGTTGGTTTTAAATGTTATTTTATAATTGTTGGTTTTTCTTAGTATATGTGCAATTTTTTCTGATATTTTGCCAAAATATGGTATAGATATGTAATTTGTGTCTTCTGTTTGATTGTCAATGGGATATATTCTTTTGATAGCTAACCTATAATCTTTTTGTTTAATTAAAGTGTCAATCATGTTCGGATTATAATGATTTGCATGTGCTAGTTGTTTAATGGTTGATATCTCTTTGCTAAAATCTGATTTTGTTAGTGGAATAGTTAAAGCTCTGTGTACTAATGATCTGTATGCTGCTATTTTATGTGTATTGTGGTGACAAGATTCATTTGGTATTGTTATATCTGTTTGTGTTGGTTTTCTGTATATGGAAAATTCAAAAAGATTGTCTGCGTTAATCTTGATATTTAAGTCTAGAAAGTTTATAGCCCTGTTTTGTTCTGTTTCTAGTGTAAATTTTATATTAGGATGGATATTGTTTATAAGAATTAAAAATTCATTGATAACCTCAAAAGAACTGTCAAAACAAGCTAAAATGTCATCAACATAACGAAACCAGAAGATAATGTGTTTAGAGAGGTTTAATTCAAATATTCGATCTTCAAACTTGTCCATAAATATGTTAGCTAATAGAGGACTTAGAGAATTACCCATAGGTAAACCATCCTTTTGTAAATAAATTATGTTATTAAAAGTGAAATAATTTTGACTTATACAAAGGTCAAATAATTGAATTAACTCTAACCTTTTAACTAATTCTATATTACTATTGATCAAGAAACTATCTAATAGAGGAATACATTCTTGTGGGGGTATTCTGGAGAACATGTTGCAAATATCAAAACTAACAAGTTTTGAATGTGGTGGAAGATGTATGTTTTGCAGCTTATCTACTAATTCTAATGAATTTCTAACAGAGTATTTCGATTTGTAACCTATCGTGTTAATAATCTGGTTCAGTTTTTTGGATAAAATGTGATTAGGTGCATTGATGTATGATACAACTGG
This sequence comes from Agrypnus murinus, assembly GCA_929113105.1. Lineage (NCBI taxonomy): Eukaryota > Metazoa > Arthropoda > Insecta > Coleoptera > Elateridae > Agrypnus > Agrypnus murinus. Next base: position 23,870,135 of record OV816025.1, read on the forward strand.
TCTTATTGGCATATTCTGTTTGTGGGTCTTCACTAATCCATACAGTTTAGGAATTTGTGGGTTTTTATTAATGATTTGTTGCTTTTCTAATTCTGAAAAGCAGATATTGCAGTTTTCTAAACCTTGTTTAATTTCTTTTTGGAATTTTGTGGTTGGGTTTTTGTTTAACGTTTCAAAATTTTCTTTATTAATAAATTCATTAACTTTTTGTATGTAAATATCTTTAGAAAGAATTACCAAAGTGCTACCCTTATCTGCTTTAACAGAAATTAGATTGTTCTCTGTGATTTTCTGTTTTATAGATTGAAGAAGTGATATGTTAGATGTGTTGTACATTTTGTCCTGTTTCAAAGACATCTCTTTTAACAAATTCGAAATTTGGAATTTTGCATAGTTATTATGATCTTTCTTAAGTATAGTTTCGCATTCAACGGCCAAAATTTCTTTAATTTTGTTGGTAAATTTTGGAAAAGGACAAAATTTGAAACCTTTGTTAAGAAATCGTGTTTCTCTGTCATTGAATGTTATATTCGACAAGTTTATGAAACGAGGATAAAAGTTTGCAGTGTTCTGACAATTATGGTTATTTTGTAGTGTACGTTTTTGTTGTACAAGTCGATGAAGTTTATTTTTCTGTGTTCAATTTGACATCTTAGATTTTGACATTAGAGAAACCGTCAGTCACATTAAATTCAAAAAATACACCACACAGAAAAATAAACTTCATCGACTTGTACAACAAAAACGTACACTACAAAATAACCATAATTGTCAGAACACTGCAAACTTTTATCCTCGTTTCATAAACTTGTCGAATATAACATTCAATGACAGAGAAACACGATTTCTTAACAAAGGTTTCAAATTTTGTCCTTTTCCAAAATTTACCAACAAAATTAAAGAAATTTTGGCCGTTGAATGCGAAACTATACTTAAGAAAGATCATAATAACTATGCAAAATTCCAAATTTCGAATTTGTTAAAAGAGATGTCTTTGAAACAGGACAAAATGTACAACACATCTAACATATCACTTCTTCAATCTATAAAACAGAAAATCACAGAGAACAATCTAATTTCTGTTAAAGCAGATAAGGGTAGCACTTTGGTAATTCTTTCTAAAGATATTTACATACAAAAAGTTAATGAATTTATTAATAAAGAAAATTTTGAAACGTTAAACAAAAACCCAACCACAAAATTCCAAAAAGAAATTAAACAAGGTTTAGAAAACTGCAATATCTGCTTTTCAGAATTAGAAAAGCAACAAATCATTAATAAAAACCCACAAATTCCTAAACTGTATGGATTAGTGAAGACCCACAAACAGAATATGCCAATAAGACCAGTTGTATCATACATCAATGCACCTAATCACATTTTATCCAAAAAACTGAACCAGATTATTAACACGATAGGTTACAAATCGAAATACTCTGTTAGAAATTCATTAGAATTAGTAGATAAGCTGCAAAACATACATCTTCCACCACATTCAAAACTTGTTAGTTTTGATATTTGCAACATGTTCTCCAGAATACCCCCACAAGAATGTATTCCTCTATTAGATAGTTTCTTGATCAATAGTAATATAGAATTAGTTAAAAGGTTAGAGTTAATTCAATTATTTGACCTTTGTATAAGTCAAAATTATTTCACTTTTAATAACATAATTTATTTACAAAAGGATGGTTTACCTATGGGTAATTCTCTAAGTCCTCTATTAGCTAACATATTTATGGACAAGTTTGAAGATCGAATATTTGAATTAAACCTCTCTAAACACATTATCTTCTGGTTTCGTTATGTTGATGACATTTTAGCTTGTTTTGACAGTTCTTTTGAGGTTATCAATGAATTTTTAATTCTTATAAACAATATCCATCCTAATATAAAATTTACACTAGAAACAGAACAAAACAGGGCTATAAACTTTCTAGACTTAAATATCAAGATTAACGCAGACAATCTTTTTGAATTTTCCATATACAGAAAACCAACACAAACAGATATAACAATACCAAATGAATCTTGTCACCACAATACACATAAAATAGCAGCATACAGATCATTAGTACACAGAGCTTTAACTATTCCACTAACAAAATCAGATTTTAGCAAAGAGATATCAACCATTAAACAACTAGCACATGCAAATCATTATAATCCGAACATGATTGACACTTTAATTAAACAAAAAGATTATAGGTTAGCTATCAAAAGAATATATCCCATTGACAATCAAACAGAAGACACAAATTACATATCTATACCATATTTTGGCAAAATATCAGAAAAAATTGCACATATACTAAGAAAAACCAACAATTATAAAATAACATTTAAAACCAACACTAACACTTTTTCATTTTTATTTAATGCTAAAGACAGAACACATGATATCATGAAATCGGGCATTTACCGTTTAAATTGTTCTTTTTGTAGTTCGGTATATATTGGACAAACACTTCGAAATTTTGACATAAGATATAAAGAACACGTACGTCATTACAAAAATAAACATCCTGAAAAATCGAATTACGCCAAACACCTTTTAGAACAAAATCACACAATGACTCCTCAAAATAATATTAAATTCCTACATTTTTGTAATAACAAACGCAAATTAGACATTTTAGAAGCCTTTGAGATATACAAACACAAACTCAGGGTACCTTTAATGAATGAACAACTTGAGCTCAGTAATTCTCCGTTACTGGAAGTATTAGATGTTTAATTATGATTTTTATTATTAATTTTTATTATTATTATTATTTTATCTAGTTACCTATTTTGTATCTACCTTAGCGACGTGTTTGTTTATAATTATATTACCTTTGATAATGACAGCATAGCTGTCGAAACAATATTGTCAGGTATATTTTAATAAAACTGTGAAACTTTTAATAATCTTTATTTATTTCATGATTATGGAGTTCCACAAAATAAGGCTGGAAACAATAAACAATATTGCAGTAATATTGCATTTTTTTTTAATATTGCATGTTTTAATTGTTACATAAATATTGAAAAATATTACACATAGCTCAGTCAAATTAGAAAAAAATAGCGTAAAGTTGAGGTAAGTTCTTGGACTTTTACATAGGCCGTTCTTGTGAGCTGTTAAATAACCCCCTATGCCACCGCTTGTAGGCGGTGAGCCCGAAGACATAATTAGGGTAAACCACGCGCCCTAACGGTTTTTTACTTTTTTCTGGGAAATAATCGTTGAGAGCCGGACGCGATTGAGCTCCAGTCATTTTTTACCTTAGCATTTCTTCGGCAAAATCCATCAGCCGATATTATTGTTATTCTTGGTGCCAGCCGGATGAAAATCTCGTATTGGCAACTTAATTCTTAGGAGAGTACAGTGTACTAGACATTTTTTTAACCAACCCAATACGTACAAGGAATTTCGCCTTTTTTGAATTCCTAATTTCCTTTATTTATAAGATCTTGGTATCGAGTAAACTTTTTTCTAGAAAACGAAAATAACAAAAAAACGAATAGAAATGAACACTTTTATTTTCGCTTACACCCCACGACATAACATTAGCGTGTAAAACCTTTTTTTTTGTTGAAATCATTCATTTTTCAAAGCTGCTGCATTGACATTAATGATATTTTGTATATAATATATTGCGAAATATGGCCAACAAAGGCGCCACTATCGATGTGTCAATAGCGTATGTGCCATCATTTACTATCTATAACTTAACAGTTTAACCTCAAAATACTGGTTTTAGTGCTGTTTTTCTCATTGATGTTCAGAGGTGACTGACTATTGTATAATTAATATGGTAATTGTTTGATGTAACTCTCGGTGTTCAGGCGTTTTTGGAAATTCACTCAGAGCGACAGGCTTGTTAAAAAAGCGTTTGTATATTACATCAGGTCATATAAACTATCTTTGAAAATTCGTTCAAGTAAATAACCATAGTTGTTGAGACGGGTTAAGCAGGTTGGGTTGTAATATGAAGTTAGGTTATACAGGCTATTCAATTTCTGTTGTTCTTCGAAAACAAGTGCAGTTAGGTGCAATAAAAAAAACAATCTGCATGAGTGATATATCTGTCATCAGTTTTACACACACAACAATCATAAGAATTGTTTTTTTATAACTATTACTGTATTTATTTAACAGAAAATACATATTTTTGCTTGAAATGGATCAAACAATTAATATGCGAATTCATTACCATTTATTAGAATTTATAGATTATGTTACTCTAAAATGATCGGTGGAGAAGTTTTGGTGTTAATCAGGTTATGGCTTTAGTAATGGGTGGTAACAATCACAAAAGGTCATTTGTAACTGGACTGCGATTAGGCGCCAAACAGATAATTTTGCAATTAAACTTAATCACACAAATCTAACATACTTACTACCAATTTAGTTTTTATTTTTAAGTATTTTCTTTACTAAACTTTTACGAAAATGTGTAAGTGATACCAAAAGTGACTAATTTAGGTTAAATTTTTGGAATCGAAACCGTAGCATACGTCTGTCAATTGCTACCAGGTAAAAAATTCTGTTACCTGGTAAGTCACAACTCGCCTAATGACACCACAAAACAATAACCACATTCCCGTTTAGAGATTCCCCAAGCCGATCATAAACCTGATGGGTTTGATTTTCCCAACCAGAACTAATTTCCAAAAACGCCTTTAAGTGTGAAAAGGATGGCTTTCCCACTCACCCTTGCATATGCGATGCGGTTGCCTCGCTTTTTTCAGCAAGCTTCACTTCCAGTTACTTAGTTAATTTAATGTATGTAAATTAAATACATATTAAAAAAAATTAAAATTTTTATTGGACATGCTTAATTCCTTCAGGTGTTATAGAGCAAACCAAAACAATGATGAAAATTCCTACTTTTATTTTATTTTTAATAAATTTAGTAGTAGAGAGGCATTCTATCTTGCCATATAACTACATGTTTACCCAAGTTTTGTTATGCACTGCTTGAATTTGCTTTTAGATGTATGCTGCCGTGCTTAGCAATAACGCTGTAGCTCCAGCAACTTAAAAATATACCATATCGTTTTTTAGCTCGCATTAAGATTCCACATAGTATATTTCTAGATTGCAGTTTTGAAGATACAGCGTTCTTGTTAATCATGGCAACATAGCAATACACAATCGGCCAGTGTGTACATAGAAAAGAAACAATTTCAAACACTGTATATTTTGAAAAAGTGTAATTGGGGGATTTAGAAATGCATTGGTTAGATGAGTGTTCACAATTTTGATTATTGTATTTCAATTTATATTAATTCACTATATTCTTTATCTAACCGATACATTCTGATACTCCTAATTTACCATAATACAAAGGTGTAATCCTGGGCATTAACACAACTATTTAATTTTTTTTATGTTGCAACATAGCATTTACAAAATAGAAGGATATATCGGGATATACCAGGTGTCAATGGACCTGGACCAAGCTTTTATCTCCTTTATTTATGAACCAATTTATATGTTGGTACGAGGATATTAGAGACAATCTTGAGTTTACTGACAAGTAAACAAGTAAAATTGGCTGACTTCTGGTTTCACCAGAAACGTCTATAATTTGGAATTTTTTGTGATATTTACAAATCAAATAACATTCAAGGTTGCCAAATTTTCATTGTTTTTATTTTCCATTTTATTTTTTTAACACGGAAACTTATGATTGGATAAAAACTTTTCTAATTATTTTTAGTAAATCATAATAGTATATTATTATACAAGTTGTATACGACCGTTTATTATAGCACGAGTTGTTTGGGACAAGACGAGATAAGCGATGAGTATTCCAAAGGAATGAGTGTTACATTACGTTCATAAAGCAAGTACACTATACTATTTTTTATACTTTGCATAATTAATTTTATGGAAATTTGTAAATTAAAGCAATTAAAAATGTTGCATTACAATCTAGGGATTTTTGCGTGTAATATGTGGTAACACTATCAAATGACATTTGACGTTTTGTGAGGTTAAAGTGTGTCAAATTTAAAGTGTTTATAATAAAAAGATTGGCAAAATGAAAATTTGGCAACATGGTTGGATGTAATTTGACTCTTAGAATACAAAAAATGTAAAATACTTATTAGTGTTCCATCAGTCAGTAAATCCCAAATTTGCTCAATATCTTTGTACCTGATAAATTAGAGGCTAGTATGACACGATACTAAATTTTGTGTAAAACTTTACAAAGAAATTCTGAAAAATTATTCGATATCGTTGCAAACATAAATTTTCGTCACTTTATATAAAACTTTGTACAAATATTTTTTTCTGTAAAATTATTTAGAACTTGTTCTAAAAACTGGGTTATTACACGAAATCAGCCCGGAAACTTTTGAATTGTGAGGTTATGTTTACATAAACAGTTTATGTTTACATGTTACTTTTGTTAGCGTTTGAGCGACTGTTATTATTATTTATTACTTGTTGAGTAGAGGTAGTGACTACTACTACTATTGTACTGTGATTTACGTGTTTATAAATTGTTTGAGCTGAAAGAGTTATTTATTATCGTTACAACCCTGTTATGGTCAGATGATCAAGTTGAAACACTAATAGATTGTACCAGAGATGGCCATGTCTTTATATGACAAAAAGAGCCGAATATAACTGTGATATTTACCACTGTTGCAGCTGTTATTAACATTATGTTACTAGCATTCATTTCAATAATTTTATTAACATTCACGACACATAACCTACAACATTCTGATATTAGGTTAGGATGATTATAGTGACAATTTTGACGTCAATGTTGAGTAGCAGCTGGTCATGTAGATGTCGCTACTAGTACTTTTTTTACTTATGCGCATGCTCACACTCGGAATTTTTGACGAAAATGATTTTAAGTTGCATGTGGTGGCATACAGAACGTAAATTATTTTAAACAAAATAATTTAAAATAATTTAGTACAAAAATTTCCATAAAATTTTACACAAAATCTAGTATCGTGTCATACTAGCCTTATATAAATCAATTCATATATATGGGATATATAAGCTTGGGCCTAATTGTCACCTGGTATAAACTGCAATTTATATTTTTTTAAGATTTGTCAATTTTTGAAAATTTATGATTTGAAAATTTTTGAAATTTTTAAAGACAAAGTTTTATCTAAATTGGTTAACCATCACCATGTGTTATGTTTTACTGGGGTTGTCAGATTTCCAGGTTTTAACCTTGACATTTTACATTGTATTTTTTACTGCACTATTCCTCTCGCGTTCTCTTTTATCCCCTTAACTACAAACCCGAAAATCACTTGGGCACATGATACAGGCAGAAATGTGCAATTCCAAGAGATGCATTATTTAATTTTTTTGACAAATACACTTAAGCACTTGATTACTCAGACTCTGCTTTGCTGCAGGTCAGTTCATTGTATCAGCGCGACCAATCCATCTGTTTTCAAACACCTCATTTCAATAATTGTGGGCCTGTCTTACATAATGTGGTGGTGCCCCATCCTGCTGAAACCACATATCTTATGTTAAACATATATTATGTTTAATAATTGGAGCAACTCACATAGGCGCCCGCAGAAATTTGTCCAGGGGGGGCAAGCCTAGAATGAACGGCATGCTAGAGGGGGGGCAAGCCTAGAATGAACGGCATGCTAGAGGGGGGGCAAGCCTAGAATAGACGACATGCTAGGGGGGGGCAAGTCTAGAATAGACGACATGCTAGGGGGGGGGGCAAGCCTAGAAAAAACGGCATATGCAAAATTTTCAATAAAATTCAAATTGTTCAACTTCCAAGGGGGGCAAGTGCCCCTCCTTGCCCCCCCGTTCCGGGCGCCTATGGCAACTCGTTTCTTAAGAAATTTGTATACATTTCTCTATTTAAAGGTTCTTCAAAAATTTTTTGAGTTTTTTTTAATATTTTTATTTTAATCTATTTAATATATGTGCAATAAGTGCAGTAAATTTAATAATAATTTGTATACATACAAGGCCGTATTCAAGGCGGGGGTTTAGATGGTCTGAACCGCCCCCCGAAACTAAACTTAATACTAATAAATGACAACAAAATAAAATTATTTTTCTATTCTGCTTCCCTGAAAATAAATTCCTCCAGAACCACCCCGGAAATAAATTTCTGGCTACGGCCCTGTATACATACATACATAGCTTTTTACATAGATTCGAATATCAGATAAACTTCAGATATAAATTGCTACAAGATGAAGATGAGATATAAACTTCAGCTTTGGATATTAGAATATGGTTTTGGATACGGGTTTGAACAGGTTCAAATAATTTTTTACTTCCAAGTCACAGCTTGACAGTTTACCTTCCTTTACAGTGTGAAAATCACTGCAGATAAATAAGAGTGCAAAAAATTGATACTAATCTCATTTTAATATCAAACATTAGATCAAGCAACCCTGTGTTACTATTAAAGTAAACGAGATTAAAAACACAGTATATGCAATATTGCAAGATTCAAATATTAGATACTTTCCTTTTAAGAGTGAGCTGTGTCGGCATATTACTTGATTTTAACTTTAGTAAGATTTTCCAACCCCTTTAAGCATCAGTATAGAACATTATGTAGTTAGATTATTTGTAAAGGTTACCTTGATATATGCAAGTTTGGGATATCGCGCACGGGCAGTTTTTTTATCACGCAATTAAAAATCATTGCTGCACTAATCTTAAGAAAAAGAAGCTGCAAACAATTTTTTTTTCATTCCGTACAACAATGAAGGGCTATTAAATAATATATTTTGAAAAAGTACCTCAAATTATGTTGTTTATTTGTTTACAAACTACGAATCGTTGTGTTATTGTACTCATGCATTTAAAACATGTATTCTATTTTGTAAGGCGATAATTGCATCGGCTGCAAAATAATGTAGTTGTAACTTTTTTAATCGATATGGCTTTATAGTCATCAATATGCTTCACAGCCATTTACTTTAGTGTGATTAAAAATTGCCTGTGCACGATAGGTTTTCGAACAGCATCAAACACCGCATTTCAGTCGTAAAAGGAAAGCTTAATATAGTTGTCTCAATGTCCAAAAACCTACTAAATGTAAATGCCATAAAAAATGCACAAAAACAAGGTTAAATCAATACTTATAAATTTGAAATAAAATTTCCTTGTTATGCTTTTTCAGGTAATCAAGATGATCTTCAATTAACAATTTTTTTTTACTAAGTTGGTAAAAATGGATTTATTAAAAAGGATGTATGAGGTTTGACAAAAAAGAAAAGACAATTCTGATAATTTATAGAAATTTTTGTCATTCCTCGTTGTATTAAATATTTGTAAAATGAGATTTAGGAATAAGGTGTTACCATAACAACAGTATGCATTGATAATATTTGTTATTGAGGACTTCGACATATGAAGATCATAGCATTTGTATATTAATGAAGATACAAGAACAAACTACAGCCATTTTACGCCTTCGAAATGCAAAAGAAGCTTCGAGGAATGCGAGAATATAGGATGTAAGTACAATACTTCTTTATTTTTATTATTATTACTATTAGTTTAATGGTGATAGTTATCTATAATAAAGAATATTAATGTAAATTACACTTTTAACAATTTTATTAAATAGTTAAAATAATTAACTGCTTTACAGAAGAAACACGGGACTTCTGAGATCGTCATAATTGTTTCATATAGTAAATTGTTAATTACTTTAAATTTATTTCTTCAATTTCTATTCCCAGAATATTTGGTTATAAGAAATTAAATTAAAAATAATAGAGTTACTACATTATTGTAAATTTCAATCATGAATTTATCATGCAAAAAGATATCTTCAGTATTTAGTTTGTTTTATAAAATAGTTACATGAAAGAAGAAGAAAAACATAGAAGAAGAAAAACACGGAAGAAGAAATACGAAGAGAAAAAGAAGATTAAGAAAGCCATTTATAGCATCATATTTTTTCTTCTATAAAAATTTTACTAATAGCTTATTTAACATTTTTTACTGAGTTTTGTATGCTTCATTGATAAACAAAAAAAATTCTAATGGAAAACTCATTAATTTTGAATTATTAAAAGTTTGACCTTTTTAAATTATTTTCAGTGAAATTAAAGTATAAAACACATTTAGTGCATGTTTGCAATATAAATAAAGAATAGAAATGACATGATCAATATGAGGGGTATAGACGCAAAACTCGACATGTCACAAAAAATTGAAAATTGAGTTGTACACATCATTGAACTTGCCTAATTTTTTTACACCATGTTAGTATACATTTAAAAGTAAAACATGATAAATGAATACAAAATTAGTCACTTTATACTACATTAATATTCACAGTGCGACATTTGCCTGAATCATTCTGGTGCAAACAGCGACATGTCCATAACAACCAATCAAAATAGAGAAAATAGGTCACACGATTTCGTTTACGTTATGGCAGATTGTGAATAGTTTGGTGATAGTAACAAGTGTTTTTGAGAAAAAAAAATATACAGTCATTTGGATTAGTTTATTCAACTGTTTTGGCGTGATACTATTGCCGATGTTATTGAAGAACATTCGGAAACAGATGAAGCAGAAGAAGATATAATAATATAAATTTTAAGCTCAAAATGTATATTTCTTTTTTTTTCACATATGTACTTATTATTTAAACGAATTTTTAGTTTTTTAATATCTTAGTTCTACTCAAGTATGCTTTTGTTCAATAAAATATGCTTTCAAATTCAGTACTTGTTTATTATATAGATGCAAAACAGGGCAAATCGTACATTCAAATGCAGAACGCGACATGTCATTAAGTTTTTCTCAAATTTTGGTTTTCTGTGTTCAGATAAATTTAATCAAGTTAGGCTAATCAATTTAAATCAGACTATCCCACTAAACTAACAAAAATTATCTGAATATTATGAAAATAAACTTCTGGTAGTTTTTTGCGGTTTTCTCAAAATTCATTTACAAGGATATGTTGCGTTTTGCATATATACCCCTCATATAATGGATCATGTGAATGAAATTTAGTAAAAGCTTTTACTATACATCTATATTATTCTTATGATATTCAATATATTATTCTTATTCAATGATAAACTATATAAGTATTGATTACACTTTTTAAAACAAATACAAAACATTTAGATAAATACTTGGTACTTTCTACCAAATTATTTCTTTCTCCTATAATAACAATAATAATTTATTAACAAATTAATTATAGCTTATATTTAGAAATTGTAATCTTAAACTCTGTTCACTAATAAAACAAACCTTTGCATTGTATCAAATAGAACATCTTTCTACTTAACGAAAATATTATAATAATTTTAGGTCCGTCTTACTAACAACGCAATATAACAACTTAACCCAGCTAGGTAGTTGAGATTATGCAAATTATAAAATCAAAAAACAAGGGCTAACACAATGTCATCAAAAAGAACTCCCCCATCTTCTAGACGGGGGACTATAGGCTCAATAGGTTCGGGAATGAAGCTATCGTACACTGACACTGACAATTACTGAATACCTGAAACAAAAAAGACAAAAGTGCACGAACTATCTCTCATGTCCCCTGAAGTATCCACAGAAAACTTGACAATACAGCGACGTTACGTGGACATAGCAAAATTCATTGAAGGTGGTTTTGACCCAAGTAGAAGAATAACTAGACCGGCCAAAGAAGAACTGAAAAAGAAACTGGCAGAATGGGCACTAACCCAGGCGGAATTATGCGGAATAATAACAGCTCAAGCTAAGGAAATCGAATACCTTAAAAAACTATTATCAGAAAGCAAAGCTACACCACTCACACAAACTACAACATATGCATCGATCACGGCAACTAATAAACCACAAAAAACAATTACTATAGAAAAATCCCTAAATAAACAATGTAACACAGTTTTTATAACATCAAAAACTGATGATAATACAAAATCACTTCAAGATACATTCACCAAAAAACTCGATCCCAAGAGACAAAAAATTCATATTAAATCTATGCGAACAACCAACAGTGTGTTAATCGTTGAGACGCAATCAGAAGAGGATGCTCAGAAAATCATCGAAAATCAAGAACTAGCCAAGACAATGGTCTGTGAAAAACCGAAGAAAAGAAATCCCTTAATGATCCTTTACGACGTGATTACAGCTACCCCCAAGACAATCTATTGGAAACCATCTATGCTCAAAACTACGAAGAGACCGGTTTGAGCAGGAAGGATTTCTTAAATGACTTTAAGCTACATTTCAGAACAGGACCGCGGGACAAACACACCGTCCATCACGTGGTCGAAGTCAGCACTACACTATGGAAAATAATACTCAATCAAGGAAGACTTTTCGTGGGATTCAGGTCCATAAACACGAAGGAATTCCTTGTAGTACCAAAATGCACACGATGTCAGGATTACGGGCATGTCATAAAACACTGCACAAAAAACGGATACATGATGTGGACACTGCGACGAGGATGGCCACCAAAAGACCGAATACCCGACCAAACACTTACCACCAACATGCATACCCTGCAAAAGACGTGACAAAAAATGTAACACCAAGACATACAAAGACTGTTCCACACACAAACTTCTTCTTAGAGTCTCCCTCTCACATAAACACTGCTGTGCTTGAACAAAAGCTCTCACACACGCATCATCTTTTAGTATACTTAATACATTATTATACAGAACCATGGTATTTATATAAAAGCGGGAGCTTGTTTTTGTATACGATAAAAGTGTAATGAGATGGAGAGGTATGTTGGATTTATTGAGTTTATGTATGTTTAATTAAGGGTCCAATAACTTTCTCCCAATCTTATAGTGTTCTAAAAGCAATAAAAATTGAAAAAAGCTATTCTAGGCTCTCAATATTTATGTGTTCCAAAGAAAATGTTCGAACAGTTAAGCTTAAAAACTGATTTAAAGTAATTGTAAATAATTTGGTAAAAGTACGTTTAAAAATTATGTTTTGTATCATTCTATTAGCTAAGAATGTTAAACAGTTAATTTGAGAACATCATAAAGAAGGTTATGACATCAACTTTATAGAAGAATGAAAATATAATTGAAGAAGATTGCTCTTGATAAAAACCATTATTAATTTTGTTTAAATTAAGACTTATTAGTTGATTTCTTTAATTTCATTTTTTATACTTTTTTTGGTTAACTAAAATTTAAAGTAAATAATAGAAATATTTTTTTAACTTTTAAATGATATTAAAAAAAAAATTGCAGAAGATAACAGCGTCAACTTGACAGAAGAGGAAGAATCGCAATTGAAGATAACTCTTGATAATTATTTTTAATTTTGGTTGAATTAAGCTTTTCTGCTATAATAATAATTCATTTTTTGTTTAGTTAAATTAAAAGCTTTTAAACCATTTTTTAAGTATTTAATTAAATTTGAAGATATAAAACTAAAATCTTTTTTTAAAAAATATATCTTTATTATATTAAATTGTTTAATTATATTCAATACAAAATTAATTGGAAAAAGAGAAGAATTGAAGAAAAAATATGTGAAGCATAATTCTCCAGAAGAAAAATATTTTTTAATGTGAAGATAGCATTTCTTTTATAATTAAAACTAATTGAAATTATTTTGTAAAAATAATTTATATATTGAGATTCTTGCAAATATCATTTTTGTCTTATAAATAAATAATGTAGCAAAATAAAAAATTCATTAATTTTAAATTATATTATTTTTATATTAAAATGGAATAGGATTCAAGCTACATTTGTAAATTAATGTTGTTTATGGTAGCAACCCAGTTATGGTATTATAATAGTAAACATAATTATGTGTATGAGGGCCATGATTTAGGTTATTGATACAAATTTGATAACATTTACGAAATGATTATTAAGACATCTGTTTTATGAAGATTTTAAATTAACCATAATTCTAGAATTTTCATAAAACTGATAAGCCTTTTTTACATAAAATTATTTAAACTAAATATAAAAAATTATCAATCGACCAATTTATTTTTTACTTAAACGATCAAATAATTGTTTAAATATTTTATACTTTTCAAATGTCTGTAATATCATCTTAAGCACAACAGTTTTTTATATTTTTCAACATATATTTCAATTATAAATTACTGTATATGGCAATATGTAAATGTACTGAATCTGTAAATTATTTTTTTTATAAATCACTTATACAAACTAGTTTTATACCTAATACAAAGTGTGACTGAATATGAAAAATAATTTAATTAATTAATTTTCAAAGTTCTAGATTTCCAGATTATTTGGTTTTTTCAGCTGTAGTAACTAACTTTGGTATTGCAATTAATATAAATTATATTCTATTGTTTTTTCATTAATTTCTACTCGTAATCTTTATGTAAATAATAAGCATTTCTTGTTTCTTCTTAGTCACACTTTGTTTTATTAATATAAAAGACACTAATATAAAAATAAATATAAATACATTTTTCTAATATATTATTGCTACTATAAAATTTTTATTCCAGAATGTACAACTATCTTCAGAAGTATTCTAAACAAATTAATAATTCTAGGTTTTATTATATGCAGATTGTTTTAAAATAATTTAAAGCATTTTAACATCATAAGAAATTAAATAATTAAGATTTGATTAACATTGTAATTACATGTTTCTTTTTTTGATATTTTAACTATTTTTAATCAATTATTGTCTATTACTAACTTTTAGAAGGGGAAGGCCAACATCCAATATTTGACAGAAAAGGTATAGTCGTCAACGATAAGAAACACCTGGAAGAAAGGATAGTAAAAAAGTCGCCACTCAGTAGTTCTACAGAGGATGATCCTTCAGATAGATCTAGATCAAATTCTTACAGTGAACGGTCTGTAGATAGCTACAGATCAGGAAGTTCAAAGAATCGACGAGATTACAGTCAATCTCCCTCAAGAAAAGATTCTAAGAGAAAATTAGGATATTCTAAAGATTATCATAAAAGTTCAAAAGTTAGTCCTTATAAAGGAAAGCAAAAATCTGATGGCCAGAGAGACGAATATAGAGAAAAGAGGCATTTAGAAAAAACTAGTGTAGTTAAGAAATTTAATAATAGCATCAGTCCAAGTTATAGGAAAAATGAAAGTGAACGCGGACGCTATGAAGGTAGAAATCGCCCGTTGTCAAAGGAAAGGTACTATAAAGATAAAAGCCCAAAAGCAGGTACTTCGAGAGGTAGTAGAGAAAGAAGTCCAAAGGATAGTAGAGATAGAGAAAATGAAGGTTATAGAAAGGATAAATATAAAAGTAGTCCTCGAAGGGTTGACTACAGAGATGGTAGTCCAAAGAGATATGATAGAAATAGAAGCCGTTCGCATTCACCTAGAAAATTAGGCTATAAACCTAGTGATAAGGAGAAATATTCCAGGTAATTGTTAGTAATAATTAGATTAGACAAGAAAAATTACCCCAATCACTCCTATTTCTATCATTGTTATTAACATCAGTAAGAAAGACACAAGTGGATAAATATAGAAATTTGAGCGACTTGGGCTTCCTCCTTAAATGCCGATTATTTTCAATTTAGTAATAAATAATCAAAAGTCTATTTGAGAAATGTTATTCATTAATGTGCATACCTAAACATTACATTTTATTATTGACGTACCTACAAAGTTTCAATAATATAATTTGATCGATTGTACAAGTTTTCATGAATATGATATCTAAATTAACGATGGATACACATGAACTTAATAACGTTTTCGATTTATATGCACTGATGCTGCACAGACTAAAACTGATGCCGTGCAACCATTTATGCTTTTCGGTTCACGCAAACTCATTTCAGAACTTGCTCCTCGTCAATGGAGTATTAGTGTATATAAATCAAAAATGCTATAAGCAACTTCAGGGTCCATATTCGCTACATATTTTATGAAAAACTACATATTTTTCATAGTACACATATTCATGTATAAATTCATAGTACTACATATTACTGCATATTTTTAAACTCTATTTCATAAACTTCATAATTTTGAACTCTTTATTTACTCGTTCTGTAAAACAAGTTCCTGATGGCGGAATGTAGCCACAACCCACTTTTGCCACGTTGAGCGGTTTGTGCTTTGTCAAACTGCTGAACTTGTGACACATGACGTTGTGGCCATTGTGTGTACGAACAAAGAATTTCTATTGATTTCTTCAAGATTTTCTATTGATATTGTTTTGTTTTATGAGACCTTTATTACCAAATAAAGTGTTTCTTAAACAGAGTGGCCAACGAACCTGGAAACCTTGAAAACTGGGAATTTGCACAACCGGGAAAAAACCTGGATCGTGTTAATCGCTTAATGTGTACTGCTATCAATGCTATGTAGTCACTAACACGCTTTAGTAATCGCCTGTTAGCTAACGCTTCATGTGTACTGAGTCTAAATCTATTACATTTCTAACACTTCTTATTTTTCTCTCGTTTTACTTATTTATTCTTTACTAATTAAAACGTTTCAGAGTTAAGAAATATTAGACTTTACCTTACTGGCTCAGATTTACTTTAGCGACTATGACTAGATGTAATGACTCTAGGCAGAACGGAGCTTTAACGCACCCTACCCTTTCGATGCATGTTGGCGAGCTGAGTCACATGACACTAGTCTCGAGGTGCGAAAATACCCCGTTCAAAAGTTACGCCCCTTTCTGCTACCTATGTTGTCTATGTGGGAGACCTTTTTTCATTGAAAGTCAATAGCATACTTTGATTTTCGAAATCAATTTGTTCTTTCCGAGTTTAAGCTGATGCTCAGCGCCTAAACCGCCCTTTTATGGGCGTGTCCCTAATTGATTTTAATACATATCTTGATTTTCGAAAAATTCCTTTATTTTCGTAAAAAATATTCAATACGGCGTTAGGTTAGGTTAGGGTAGGATAGGATAGGTCAGGTCAGGTCTGCCAGGTTAGGTTAGGTCAGATCATATCAAGTCTGGATAGGATTTTATAGAAAAAATGGTTATATCTTCTGTCTGTATCTTCTTTCAACCCGGAGAATATTTATTTTGTTTTCTGTTTCTTCTTGTTTTCTCTGCTGTAACCATGATAAAATTTTCAAAAAGGTCTGTTACATTCACATTTCGAACTGAGAAGTCTGTCCAGTCTGACACTCAATCTACTCAGAATTTTTTTTCTACTAAAAATGTTTTGTATGTATTATATCTAGTTACCTATTTCCTGTATGTATTTATCCGTAGCAACGTGTTTGTTTATCAACCTTATCTACCTTTGATAATGACATAAAGTGTCGAAACAATATTGTTAGGTTAAGATATTAATAAAACTTGTGAAACTTTAACTAATCTTTGTATTTATATTATATTTCATGATTTCGGAGTTCCACAAAGTAAGGCTGGAGACAGTAAACCTTATCATAAGTTAAAAATGTCAAAGTGACAATTGTTTCCTCACCCATAATTGATCAAGTAACCCTAACTTAAAACAAAGCTAATTGATATAGCAAAGTAGGCCCCACGTTGGGTCTAGGACAACTCGGCGCAGTGCCAATTCGGCGCCAAACATTACTATTGATATTAAATATTGCACTTACTACAAAATTATCAATAAACAAAAATAACTAATACAAAAAACCTACCCTATTAGTAAAACCCAGACCATAAGTTTTTCCTAGAAAATTTTACCAACCGTCTTAATATCATGATTATCTTATGCATTAGTAAAATATTAGAGAGGGCGAGTAATTAACATACAGGATTAATATTCAGGTAATGACTACCAAGAAAAACTCAACCTGATGTAAATGGAATTTGAAAAAAGCAATTAAGCTATAAAGTAAAATTTAACAGAAATAGTAACCTTACTAAGATTTTAAATTAGAAATTACAAATGTCATTTTAGGTTGGTTAGATTCTTTTGGCGCCGAATTGGTACGGCGCCGAATTAGCTCGTGCCGAATTGGCACGGCGCCGAGCTATCCCGTACCGCCCCACGTTTGACGTTTATCGGAAGACATCGTTAATGATTTATTCGCCATTAGGTGGTGTCATAGTTGTTTACCTCTCGTTTGTTTCAGTTATTTTATTTCATTTGACATGTTGCTTTATTTCAAAGATCAGATATGTCCACTAATGATTAATTAAAATAATAAGTAATCAAATTTAAAATTATGTGTAATGTTACATTCACAGCAAAATTGCATTAAATTTTATTAGATTTTACTCTCTGTTAAAAATCTTTAAATCAAAAGCTGTCCTGGACAGTGGATGATCGATTTCACATGGGTAATTTTGAGTTACAGTTTAATCCTAGTTTTCATATGCACTAGCCTCGTTTGTTAAATTTACAGGAAGAAATCTATAATACCACTCATTTATTTTCAAATAAAAAAATTGAAATATGAAAAGGTGTTAGAGTTTTGCCAATATATTTTATCAATATTCAGTATATTGTATCTATATTAGTTATCTTTTGTCATATGTCTCTTTTCATGAAAACTTGTGAGATCGACCTAATTTGTGGTCAATTCCACATGGAACACCTCTTGTTTAATAATTATACAATAATTTATAGAACAAGAAGTCCACCTTCAGCGCATAGAAAAAGGCACAGTACATCGCCACAAAGCAAAAGGCGGAGTAGATCTCCATATGTTCGAAAACATAGTTCATCGCCACATTCCAGAAAACATAGCCGTTCTCCACACTTTAAAAGATCACCGCCAAGAGAAGATAGAGGCTATTCAGGTCCTGCATCTTCTGGAAGTAAAACTAGAAGACGTAGTGGATCACCATATGAAAGAGAAAGAGAGAGGGAAAGGGATCACCCAAGTAGTGGTACTCATCATTCTGGTCACGGAAGGCCATCATATTTCAAGCGAAGGAGCCGATCACCTTATCGAAAATATAGCCGTTCGCCGCACAGAACAGAATCAAGATATAGAAGACATAGCCGATCGCCCTATCGAAGAGATTCCGATGGTTATAGACCAAGAAGTCGATCACCATCTAAAAAGATACATAAACGCTCGGGATCTAAAGAAAGGAGTTATCGGAAATCACCTTCTGGAGTAAAGGCTGAATATGATGTGATACCACCAGAATTTAATTATTATGGGGTAATTAAATCAATCTATATTTATAATATGTTTTGTAGATTTAATTTTGCAGAATCAGAATTAAGCCCCTCTTACGAATCTGATAAAATGAAACTGTTCCGAATGTTTAATTTTGATTCTTTTATGATAGATGTCAAAATAATTTTATTTAATTTTGAGGAACATAATTAAAGTCTGACAATTAATTGAAGAAATTAGTCATATTCATGACTAGGTATAGGATTTGTATGCACTTAAAAATGCTGAAATATGCATGCATTTATGCACTATAAAAACGTGAAATATGCACTTAAAATCATGAAATATGCGTTTATTAGAAATTTTTAATAAATATATGCACTTTCATTATTAAAAAAACACCTGTTTAGCATTATTTACATTTTATTTACAGAAATTATTTTAATTAAACATCCCATGCAATAATTTAATTACTTATATTTTCTAAACATGGAGCGTTACAGTTCGCAATAACGTACATTTTTAAATTTTCAAAAGTAAACATATGCCTATTATCCCTAAATATTATTTTATATTTTGAGAAACTCCGTTCCACATCGCAAGACGTAATTGGGGCATACTTAAAATTGTTTAATTCTACAAGCGAATAATGTTTTAGCTCGTCTAAAATGTCTTGGCCAGATAATGCATCGTTTATGCTTTTAATTAAGTGAAAACCAGGATTTTTGTCTATAACGGATTTAAATTTGTGTTTTATAGTCAAACCCTTTGGCCCTTTTACTTTATTCAAAGAAACACCTAACAATTTTACATGCTCAAGAGATTCATCTAATGAATTTCCCTGACTTTCTAATTTCTGAATTACTTTAGCTAAACGCACAAAATTTGTCAAAACAAACAATAATTCTGCCCTCACCTCCTTAGTATTAAAAGCATCCTGTGCGCTTTGTATGCATAGTGCATCGTGTTTATTAAGTTTATTTACAAATGCTTTAATATCAAAATAAGTTGCATAATATTCTGAAGCAGAAAGCCAAGTACCCCACCTTGTTATTACAGGCTCAGGTGGGAGAGGCACTTCTTGAGCAGTTTCCCTAAATATTTGTATGCGATATGGAGCTTTACAAACAATTTTTTTTACATTTGAAATTATAGAGTTTACGTTAGGATATATTTCCCGCACTTTTTTCGCAACTCTATGCATAGCATGGGCAAGACAAGTTAAGTGGATCATTTTTTCGTACAGAACTTGTAAGCCTGCTCCAGCCTTGATCATGTACGGTGCCGCGTCGTTGACGAACAGGAGAACTTTGTTGTACTGTATGCCGTCCGGCCACAAAATAGCCATCGAATCATTAAACAATTTTGCCACAGAACAATGATTGGTGCTCTTGAAAATGCCTATTGCTAATAGATAGGATTTGGGATTGTTCTCCGAATTTAAAACGCCAATTATAACGTTAGCCACGTATCTGAAAACAAAAATTTGGTTTTTATTTTATCGAACTACATAATTAGTCGGTTACAAACAATTAGCACAAAACAGTTATTTAAAAAAATTATATTTTAATCGAGCAAAAATATTGTTGTGATTAAATATGTAACTAACAAAATAGAAAATAAAACATCCGTAAATTGCTCTGCTGTCTTTAATTAGTTAAATTTTACTAACAAAACAAAGGAAATGAAGTTTCTACGCACCTTCCAGTAGTGTCAGTAGATTCGTCAATGGAAACCCATATGTAGTTATTCGCTACATGTTTTCTAATTGATTTTATGGTCTCTTCGTATAAACGAGGTAAATAATTCTTCCTGAGTGTAGACTTGTTGAGTATTGGCATTTTTGAAATTTCTTCCAGAAAATTATGAAATGCTAAGTGATTAATTTTACTTAACGGGATATCTGCAGCCACTAATGCACTACATAGTTTTTTATTAAATTCCATCGATTTGCTGGACTCACTGCGCGAATTATTAAGGTACCCCGGTAACAATGTTTGTTTTTTTGATTTCAGGACAACACACTTTTGATGTCGAACCGTGTTCAGATGTTGTGTAACTTAAAAGCGTTTCGTTGCAGTCACTTTATCGTCGCACACTGTACAATACAACACCTTATCGTCAGTTGTAAGAACACTGAATTCCTTAACATAACTTCCAAGTGTAACAGACACAGACCGTTTTTCTTTACCCATCTTTACACTCTAAAATTTCAAACTGAAATGCAGTAAGCAATTGCTGAACTGTCTTAATTGAAAGATTACAAGATTAGTAAACAAAAGTACAGGCAAATTTTTCTATGAACAGGAAGTTGTCAAAGGGTCTTTGGAATTTCCTAATACCTATTTATCACAATACCGCAGTATGTAAGTATTTAAATTTTAGTTGAAACTTTTTCTTTCGTAGAAAATATTAACAAGTACACAGATGGTTAAGGCAGTAAAATATTTTAAAGCCTAGTATTTAACAATAAGCTTAAATTATGGGTTTTCCCTAGACTCAACTAAGCCGCCCTTGGTTCGTTGTCTAAAATGCTAAAATTATTTAAAAAATATTAGAAATTTCATAATTAAAGCATGTAAAATGCTCAAAAAGTGATAAAATATGCACACTCGTTGAAAAATGCTAAAATATGCATGCATTTATAAAAACACCTAAATATGCATTTATATGCACTTTCAAATTGACATATGTGAGTCATATGTGGCTTAAACATGTAGCGTAACCTCCGAGATAGTCAAGAGGCCGCGACCAAGCAATCGTGACGTCACGAAAACCGGCTAACAATTGCAAAACGTAAAATACCCAACATAAAGACACTTGTATATTTCTGAGTAAAACTGAATATTATTTCAAAAAAAGCACTTATATTATGATAAACAATGAATAGGGTTTTCCACGTCACCGTTGAGGTACCCATGATAGACGCGTTGGCTCTTATGGAGGCCTCGCCAATAGCCCCATCTCCATGCGTTAATGTGTTTTATAACTTCTTAACCATTAAATTTAATCAGTTTTCTCTTTGATAGATCCATGTTTTGAGTGTTAATTTTGTCGTTGATTATTTTTGAATAGTTATTGAGAAATATATTGGCAAGAATATAACAATTTTTTAACAATATCGACTTCAACGTTTTGCTACATAAAATACATTTCTCATTGATTTCGTGTACATATTTTTCCAATTTTAACATTGTCAATTCCCGTAAAATAATCCTTTGTTTACCTGTCTTTAGAAATTCAGTTTCATATTTATCTGAAATAAGCTCACTGAATATCTGATACGCCTGAATAGAGACTTCAAAGAATAATTCAGATGGTTGTTTTAGAGCACCTCTTGTTAAATTTTTTAAATATTTGCTAATATCTGCAGAGTCATTTTCACCACAGTTGGTAAAATTTATAACAAAATCTGAATTGGTAGTAATGGATGTTAAACAATTTAATTTAATGATGCTATTACATTCGATAGAATGTATTTTTTCCAGGTCAGACAAATTTGCAAAAAGAATTAAATTATAATTATCGAAATGGCAAAAAACAAGTGATCGTTCTTTATTTTTTTGATTTAACCAATTATTTCGAATAGATTTTAATAAATGAACAGTATCAAAAAGTAAATAAATTTGTTGTTGCGGATCAGAAACATTTTGGATAAAGCAAGGTAACTCTTCCTTAATGCTTGTACTACTTAAAAGTCGATAACAAGTTCGATTCATTCTGTAATTATCACAAATTAAAGAAATTACCCGAAAACCAATTTTGGTTAGAATCTTAATTACTTCTAAAATCATTTCTTTTAAATCAACGGCAGAAGTTTTTTTTACAGGAAATAGAGCCACAATATCTTCATTCTTCGTAACATTTATCAGGCATTTTTAATGAAATAAACAAGACTCACCCAAGTATCTCAAATATACTCATATACTATACTATACTCATATCGTCAAATTGTTGGCTTTTTTGATTAACTAATCAAAATATTTATGAAATTGTATTTTATATAGGTAAACGGCACAATACACAATCATATTATGAACGACACCAACCGAAAGTTATTTTATAAGTAATAAAACAACTTTCAGATACAAAATTTATCAGCGGCCATTTCTGCTAACGCCCACACTCGATACGGAAGAGAAACAGTCTCTTTTCACTGATTTTATAAATTGTCTTCACATAAATCAGGTAAATCTGAAATTCTACACCTTTAATTTAACACTTTAACTTATTTGAACTTATTTATGAGAGTTTTAGAAAGAAAAACTTCTGAAAAAGAGTCTGTTCACACGACTACGATCACGGCAAATCTAAACTGCAATAGCCGGCATTCGTGACGTCAGATCACGTGACAGAAGCCTTGTTCGTGGCCTCTCTTTTCTCGGAGGTTACGCATGTAGAAATATGTTTGCTATAAGCAGAAAAAACATGCAAATGCATAGAAATCCTATACCTATTCATGACCCACCACCTCTAAAAATAATATGATTTGTACTCATTTTAGGATAGTTACTCTTCATAAAATTGCATAAAAAGGAATTAGGGATGCATCTGAATGATGATGATGAGCACATGATTCTGGATGGAAATCTATGACCATCTCAAGCATGTGATTTGTGATGGCTAATTTCTACATTTGTCAGACTTTAAGTTGAATAAGTATCATATGAAATTATAGACATAACCAAATATCATTCTCAATATCACAAAGAGACGTAACTCAAATAAATGGGAAATTGATATAAGTTGTCGACGTCACGAGATGGTCAGTTTGACAATTTCACCAAGTGATGTATCTCAATTTTGCATTAAATTAAGGTACATCTAAGAACATATAACAGAAAGTTGACATTTTTAATAGCTAAATTCATGATTTAACTTTAAAACGGCATCTCCGATGCCTAGAGAGGCACAAGGAGTTGTGAGAAGAAGCAGAACCTTAAAATGCTGTCATGTAAAATTAGCAAAACTGAGTTACGTCTGTTTGTGATATTGACGACAATATAACCAACATCAACAGTTGATAAAATTTTCAATTTATATTAAGGGTGTTTGTCTGTCAATAATAAAGGTTGCTGCAAATGGCAGCGTTTTATACATTATATTTTTTTTAGTTTGACAAAAATAATTTTGGTATTAATACCAACCTATACTCTGTCAAACTGTAATTGAGGACAGTAATGCATGGTCTATGAACAGAGACATTGACAGCATTGCATAGCCAAGTTTTTAATGTGACTGTACTTATTTTGTCATTTCTTTAGGTTAATTAATAGGCGTTTACGAAAATTGTATCGGATATATACCGATGTACCGAAAGCATTCGGAAATTGTATCACTGGTGCTCTAACAGCGTACGGAAATTAGCCGGTATATACCCATTTTATCTACTGAATCCATGATTCGAGGATCGATGTTTATAGTCGGTAAATAGAAATTTATCGGTAAACATAACCTATAATTCAAGTTGTTTCATAGGTGTGTGTGGTTTTTTATGTACGTTTTCATTCTCCACAGTGAATATAAATACGTGTTAGGGATATGTTCTGTCTGTGGTATACAAGAAAACTTAAACACTATCGAAAAACATTTTAATAAACATAACGATGGTTTTGTAGGTTATGTTGTTATTAAAAACGCACCGTAAACGTTCGGAAATGCATATATCGGTTCCATCTACCTTATGTATCAGCTGTTTACCGCAGGGAATGCGGTAGATACCGTACAATCCAATTTTCGTAAACGCCTAATATCTTTTAAATTATATAAAAATGTTTCAAATAATATCAACAAACATCAACGAATGTATAATAGATAAACATTTAACTATTAGATTATATTTATTTGAATGTTCCGAGTTGTAGTTGTACCATGTACGATATGTTGTGGAAGAAAAGGATTAAAATAATATTATAATGGCAATGTAAGTACCTAGTATATTGTAATGACAATATGGTCAAGAGATAGAGATCTTGCTTTTTAAACAGAGGGACAGGGGTACAAAGGGTGCAAATCTCAGAATTTTAAAAATTTAGTATCATTTGAGCTCCTTAGGATAAAGTATAAAAGTTGTATGAATGATAAAGTATGGGGGAGCATTTATTGACCGCATTTATCTACATTTTTAATAATTAATACTTAATGAATGATCAAAAGAACTATACTAAATGAAAATTTTAACGTTGTATCTTCGTAAGTACAGAAAATTGGAAAAAATTTCACAATTTTCTCTATTAAACATTTCCCATAAATCTATTATTGGATTACCTCTAACATATTTCAATTTCATTGAATTCCCATGATTTTTCAATACTGACAAACATCCATAAAGATTAATAAGTGAAGTGAGCGTCACATCTGGTAAATACAAAAGAAAAATGAATGTCCCATTCAAGCTTGATGTTTTAAGTATGAAGATTTTATATTATTTTTTTGTTAATTTTAGGCAGAAGGCTTTTGGATACCTGGACCACTCCACAGACCAGGATATATTCCCCGAGGGGTAATACCACCTCCTGTGGCCATCCCTCGAGGAATGATACGACCAGGGCCATCATACCTCTTTCCAAGACCGTACATGCCTTTGCCTCCCCATCCAATGCAGTTTAGGCCAAGATTTCCTGCTCAATATAATCGACCGCCTAGACCTAGAATAACTACGCCAGCAACAGTCACTATTACAGATGTAACTAATACAAGACCAGCAACTACAGTAACTGCTACAGAGAGCACATCAACTGCAATTAGTGATCCTGGCACATCAAGTGTTACCACAGCGAATTCAGTAGTGGAAGAACCACCTGTTAAATCAGAAGATGCTGAATCTGCAGCAAAAGATAAATCATAGTTTTTAGCAGAAGTATAACTTAATTTAAAACTGTATATATTTTGTACTATCCCAAACTTTTGTATGTTCAAATAAAAATTATTATTTCATTTTCTCTACTAGTTTGTCATTTAATATTCATGCTCTTATTAAATAAGTAGCAAATATATTTTTGGATATAGGCAAGTGAGCTTTTTTGCTATGGACAAAGTGGAGTTACAGTTTCATGTGGTATTGCAATGACTAATAGGACTGTAACCTTATTCTCTGAAACTGTATGATTTTCCTTTACCTAGAATAGTAAAGATGTTTATTAGTTTACAATTGCAGTTTTAAATATAAAGTTTCTATGAACTTAGACCGATTTACAGAAAGTTACTGATAACATTAAATATACAATAGTTTACTTTGATGACTACAAGGTTGCAATCTTAATTTCTAATAAAGAAAAACTCGTCTGCTACACAAAAAAGTACATTATCAAATTCTTAATATTTACAAGAATGCTTTTTTTTTGATTAATTTTATGTAGATGTTCTTTTCAAGTAATTCCTCTTCAAAGGTGGCTTTTCCAATTGCCAGAAAAACAAAATATGTTTAAAGCTTCAAACTTGGAATCAGTCTACCATAATAGGGGATGGTGATAATTATCGGACTTCTTACAGTTAAAGCAGCATACAATGTCCCATCAATACATAAAATTGAGATCCTGTTCAACAATAAATTTTATTATATAAGTTTTAAGCAAAGCAAAATGCTAGAAAAGAACAATCGTTCAGATTTTTGTAAGCATTGTTAGCTTGCTAGAGTGTGTAAAATTCACCCAAATCCTGAACTTAGTACAACAAACTTAAAATCAAATTGAAGTGAAATCTTCATTTCCTGAATTATAAAACACCCTGGGTTTGTATTAATATATTTTAAAACAGTTTGTATGAAGCCTTCGAAGTGGAATTAATGAAGGTAGCATTTTATTTTTCAAATATGAATAGAAATATATAATCGGTAGCTGACTGACTGGCTTATTTTTAATGGACGGTTAAGATTTTGGTGGCCTGTTTGACTTGGGAGCATATTATAAGACCTATAACGCGAAATGTTCTTGCATAAAACCCAATCTTTTGAAACACACAGCATTTAATAAAAAAGATAAGATGTATTTATGATTCTGAGAATCTACAGAATTTTAGAATTTTCCAAGCTCCAACAGTTCCAGTTTTTCAACTTCTAGCTTCAAACTTAAAGTTTCATAGTTTAGATATTTACCTTCAGTTTGAAAGTTTGTAACATTGAAAGTTTTAAAGAACTAGAAATGTGTTGGTTTCAGAAATTGTGCTTTACAGCATTAGATTTCAGAAATTCATGCTTTCAAATAATTTACATGTTTAGATATTCCAGACTCAAGAGTTTTTCACAATTGAGGGGCCTAGTTGAAAAACCGAGTATTTCCACTTTAATATACATTTTTTATAAATTAAACACCAAAATGTTTAGTGTATCTCCAAAATTAATATAACTAAACAACGCTAGGGAGGAGGTATATACTGTGCTTGCACCAAACAATGCAGAATGCAAACAAGTATATTTCAATTCCAATATTTCAATTTCAATGTAAGTTTTTTGCCCCATATTAATTTAGTAGTTAAAAATTCTTTAAGAATGTTAGGGTTTATTAGGCGCGCTACATTAGATTTTCAATCTGTTACAGCCTTAAAATTACTTTATGTATCCTTAGTAAGACCTCACTTGGAGTACTGTTCAGTTATTTGGTCACCAAGCTATAATTGTCATTCTCTAAGACTTGAACTCGTACAAAGGAAATTTCTACGTTACGTTGCCTATAAATCTCACAAGAGTACTAGACCATAACTATGATACAATTCAAAACTTTTTAAATATTAAAACGTTAGCATCTAGACGAGTTATAGCAGGGTTAAAATTTCTTTATAAAATTATAAATGGCCAAGTTGATTGCCCAGATATTTTAGAGAATATTCGTTTTCATATACCACCTAGATCTTTAAGGAACAGAACCTTCTTTGACATTCCAACAATAAAAATAAATTACAGTTCAACATTAATTAGAATAATGAAGGATGGCAATTTTGTCGGCGAAGATGATCGAGTTGATTTTTTTTATAATTCAATGTATTTTTGAAAATAATTAATGTAAAATATTTATAAATGTTATTATGTATTATACTTATTTCTTCTAGCCAGTCCCGGTGGATTAGTGGTTTGCATGTTTGCTTCATAATCCAAAGATCGCAGGTTCGATCCCCGGCCGAGCTGGTAATTTTTCATAGCGGAGAAAAATTTAAAACATGCCTTCTTTTCGGATAGGAAGTAAAACTGTAGGTCCCGTGTCAATGCGATGTCTGGCACGATAAAGATCCCTACTGGGGGTGGAATTCCCCCAGATTCGGCTAAATTCTAGTAGGGTCGGCCAAATGATCATAGCAATCGGTGCCATGAGGTACGAAAGATGCTCCGCCATCCTGATTCCTCGCCCAAAAAACAAACAAACAAACAAACTTATTTCTTCTCAGTTGTAGATTTTTACAATTTATATTAACCACATTCACACATGTTTGTAAAATCTGTTATGTAAGAAAAAGGGCTTGTCCCGTTAATAAACATATTATTATATTATTATAATTCCTCAGAAAAGTGGAGATACCCGATTCTTGCACTGGACCCCTCAATTGTAGATTAAAGTGCTAAAACTTTTGAGCTTTTGTAGGCTTCAAATTTGAAAGATTAAGTTTCACCAATTTCACACAAGGTTAGAAATTTTTAAAGGTTTGTACCAAGCTCTCTTACCTCTTTATATTTGAATATTTATATTTATAGGCTCTTATATATTTGAAACCATCCAACTTTTGAAATGTTATCTGAAGAATTATTTTATTTTTTATTAGTGTTGGCTTATGGAAATATTTCGAGAATTCTTGTCGTATATAACCACATTTTTAAACATACATCGTCTTCCGAAATTTTTAGTTCAAAACACCAAAATTATTAAAATTACTAAAATAAAACTAGTATCATCATTCATCCTTCAGAATAAAGGCAAATTTCATGAGGCTCGTTAGTGTACCACATTAAGTTTTATAATTATTTATTATTTATTTTTTTCATTTTTCCTTGTAATGGATTTTTGCGTTTTTTTTTTAAATAAAATATCTTCCAATTTTCCGTCATTTATTGATTCACCTAGTAACCTCTTAAACTGTGTGAATTTTGTTGCTTTTTTGTGCATTTGCCATTTCAATAAGTTTCTAGAAGTATTTCCACAGTAACTTTAAAAAAAAATAAATTTTCAGAAATTTGTCACACACCAATTTTTAAAAAAGATAAAATCTATAATAAGCGTTCAAAATATACCCCGCACTTTCGGGCGTCTAGCAATTAAACAGCTTCTGATATTATGTCCATCAAAATTAATGAATTGCGGTTATTTAGAAGGCATACACTTAATTTTAAGGATATATTCGAAATTCTACTTCATACTGGTTTTTTTCTTCTTATTGTTACTGAAATATATTTCCATTGGCTAAAGAATAGTCATTTTCAGTTAAGTTATATTTAAAAAAAGAATCGGATTCAGTAGCAGTGGGTGCATAAGTCAAACACATGGCTCTCGCAATGAAACATTGCGAGAGCCCCGGGTTTGACATATGCATGAAATTGATTTGATTCAGCATCAAAGAAGTATGAGAATAGATCTTCAAGGACAGATGCATGGTCCATTTTTGTGTGCATTGCTTTTAATTCCAAAACATGCATAACAACATAACATAAAAGTGGCATGTAATAAATACATTCTATTCTGAAAATTATTCTACTATTCTATCACTTTGGTATGTAAAATGAGTGAAACAAGGTGACGTCATGCACTATGTACCTAACATGCCAGTGGTGTTCAAAAACAAAATTTTTTCTTTTCGAACAGTAAAAGACTTTCATCGGCTCTAGTGACACGATCTACGGGGTATTGTTACCAGTTTTATTTGTGACCATCATTTCAAATCCATCCTTCTGAAACCTCACAATTTCTAAACTCCATACTATAATAACCCTCACTTCAGTAACCCTAGTAGTAGAGTCTTCAGTCATCCCTCAGTTTAGGATCAATCTTGTTTATTATTATTATGTATCAGTAAATGAACCGAGTGATAAATACAGAAGATGGATACGCCTACAAAAGATGAATTTTATGCAACTATAATAATGGGAGTCATATGAATCTTTGAAACTAAATGCATTAGAGCCTAAACACCAAGTCAAACAGCTCAAAAGATTATTTTATCGAGTTACCAAAATAGAAACTGTCTCGATTGACAAAATGAGTTTGGCACTATTTACAACAAAAGTGTGTTGCTGAAGTCCATTACTTACATAGTTAGCCAGCTCATACATTAATTGCATTAGGAGCACACATTTTAAATGCTTACGTAACAAGGGAAAGCATTTACCTCCCCCCTCATCTAACATGCATAGTTAAAGGATAAAACACCCATGAATTCCGTAGGTAATGCTAGTGCACAGAGTGATAATGGAACAATAAAGTTTTACAAATTTGTTCTAGCAACTTTAAAAACAAGCATAAAAATTGTTAACATGTTTAATTTTTTAATGAAAAATTTGGATCATTTACTTAAAATAAAAAAGAAGTAGTATACAATCTTCCACATCACTCTGTCTAATTTGAATATTAATAATTATCTTACCTTAAGTTTCTTTGTACATATTATATATAAACCTGCTTCTCACTGGTAATGGTAAATAAAGAATGTAAGTAAATTATTATATTTATATATCTGCTATATTAATCAGGCTGCAAAATAATTTAAAATAAACTAGCATTTTGTATGTTTGTAATCTACTACAAAGTTTTCGATTCACAAACAACTTTTTAGGAATAGATAAAGACTTACTAAACATCTGGTTTGTTGTGATTCAAAATTGATTTTATCAAATAACTTGAAAACCTATTGGTGGCATTTTAATAACAACAAAGTATTTTAGATCAGGAATAAGATGTACTGGTTCGAATCTTTGTTTTAATTTTTAACTCATTATTATTTTTATTGTACGGGGTGATTCATTATATAGTCTGTTTTTCTCTGCTTCTAAATACATAATGTTGTATAAATCTGTTATTAATACTTTCTATATTCATACAAACACTATGAAAACTATACAGCAGCCATCGAACACGATGGAAGTTTTACTAGCGAGATACAGATAGAAAACGGCATAAAGCAATTGGTTGGACTATGAAAGCAATAGACTGCAGAGGATGAATAAATTGGGATGCCTTTAGCAAGTTAACAGACCTAGAGTTTGCAGGTGACACCACTGTTATTTAATAACATCAACAAGACAAAATATATATACAGATCAACACAAATAGACTGGTAAATGTTACAAAGGAAGTAGGACTAAAGGTAAATGAGGGTAAAACAAAACTAATGACAAGAAACAATAAAATTACAATAAATGGAAAAATATAGAAGAATTCTGTTACCTAGGAAGAATGGTAATCAGCCAAGAGGGTACAAAACAAGAAATAACTTCCAAAATCAGTAAAGCACAAAAAGACCATTCAGATCAAATATAAAAAGTGTCCTGTTCTACAGAGTAGAGACATGGGTGAAGAATAAAAGCAACATACAGAAGCTATCCATAAACAAATGTTTAAGGAAAATATGTAGAATATGCTGGCCAGAAAAGATCGAGGAACCATAATTATTACATGCCATTGAGCACCACTTTCCAATATATTAAGTGTGACATGCAAAAAATGGGAGGCATATAATTTTCATATGAATTTATATTCCAGCGCTACTTGGGCTTTTTCATACATACATTGATACATCATTCTCTGAAGCCAGTGCATATAAGTAATGTAACATTCATCTTCCAACCAAAGTTTAAGATATGTACGGCTAGAATTCCTTCTACTATTTAGAATATGCTTGATTTTTTTCCTTTGGAAACATTTGAGAAAGCTACTCGTTTTTTGGATTTAATTTATTTTCCATCCAGCCATATAGTACCCTTTTTAGGGTTTTATTAATCGTTGTCAGCCATGACATTTATGAACATAGAAGTGACAGCTCTACTTTGACAGTTTCTGATAGGTGACATTACCGATCCTCTTGTCCTATGGTCTTGTCATTCATTTAACAAATTGAAAATTAGAATGATCATAATTATCAATAATCCCGTGAAAACTATTCAGTTCAGAAGCAGGCCATGATCGAAATATATATAGTTACACCACCTAGGGATGTCTACTTAAGTAAAGTCTTGCCAATCTGAATCCAAAATAAATTATGAATTAAACTAAATTTAAACCTCGTGAGACTAAAAATAGTGTAACAAAAACAATCGAGTATTTTGTTTTAACATTTAAAAGTACATAAAAAATCATAATCTTTTTTCGCATTTCTCTTAAAAATGTGGGGCACTACTTGAATTATTTATGCAAAATATCTTCTTGGTCAACTTTCATATGCGTAATACAATACAAAAAATACACAGTGTATTATTGGTTTTGTTACATGGGCAAATAGCATGTAAAAACACAATTTACCAGATACTGGCCCCCATAGTTATTTTAGAGGAAGAATCACTGTAGCAAAGTTGTAGATCTTATCGAGTATTGTACAAAACACCCCCACTTTAGCATTCTGTGTTAAATAGTTTTCAAGATATGAGCAATTTTTTGGTATAGGAAATTAACATTGTAAGTGGGAAATTTACTAATAACAATTCTTTAGGATAGTTTGACAACTATCGTCATGGCTAATAATATTTAAAAAAGAATTTGTTGCAGAGTTCTCATCTATTTCTTACACACCAGTAGCAATCGTAACATTCTATTGATTGACTTTGCTCCTTGCAACTGAGCTTAATAATTCTGCTATTAGTGAATTTCTGATTTACAATGTTAATTTCCTATACCAGAAAATCACTTACATATATCCGAGATATATCTTGGAAACTATTTAAGACAGCATGCTAAAGTGGAAGTGTTTTGTACAGTCAATAAGATCTACAACTTTGCTAGTGACTTTTCCTCTAAAATAATTATGGGAGCCAATATTTGAGAAATTATGTTTTTACATGCTATGCGTCTGTGTTACAAAACCGATAATACACCTTAGTTTTATGTATTAACTTTATTGGCTGAAGAATTTTTAGAAACTTTATTTATTTTAGTTAATAATACATTCAATAATATAATTGAATTTATTAAAAAGAAAAACTTGTCACGTTTACAATGTATTTACTAAAACATATATTGTTATTGTTTAATTAATTGTTCAAATGAGTTTGTATCTATAAAACTTCAACAGAGCAATTTTAAAACTCACATCTAAGGAGTATGAAACAGAACTTAATTAATATGTGATTTGAGTATTACAGCTATTGGTAGAGCAATTGATGAAACTCTCATCCAAAGTCTTAAAGGAACTGACTTTAGAAATATTATAATTAAAGACCTCTAAATGAATAAAAATTACTAAAAGCAAACTCAGGAATAATACCTCCCTGCATATAAAATCTTAATTCTTTAACCATAGTGAAAAACTGCCAAAAAACAACTGAAGGGTCGGTCGTAACAACGTTGTATGTAGCAATGGTACGTTGTATGGCCTTGTTTCTTTCTCATGTGCAACTTGGAAAGCTTCATATTGCACAACTTCTACAACTAGTGAAAAACCACCCAAGTACCTTTTGCAACTTAAAATTTCTTTTATCTATTTCCCATT
The DNA here is from genome assembly GCA_929113105.1 of Agrypnus murinus. Classification (NCBI taxonomy): domain Eukaryota; kingdom Metazoa; phylum Arthropoda; class Insecta; order Coleoptera; family Elateridae; genus Agrypnus; species Agrypnus murinus. The sequence goes on from OV816025.1 coordinate 23,903,762, forward strand.
AACATTACTATTAATAAACAACCTTCCAATATACAGCACAAGTATAATCATATAAGCAATAAATACAAAGGTCACTTAAATAAACATTTTGCAAAAACTTCCTAATACAAACTTTTCTCATTAAACAAAGCAACGTTTATTTATTTAGTAGAATCATCCGTCTATTGTCGCCATTATAATAGGTATAAAGTCATTAAATCTGGTGTGTAGTACTAATAGGTACTATACAGTATATGTAATTGTTACAGAATATTTCTTATCATTCTAAACAAATCATATCCAAATGAATATAATCAGAAATTTATAAAACTTAGCCTTGTTTCCACTTTGCATATATATATCTTGGGCAGACAAACCATTGGTTGTACAAACCTATCTTTGAGGTTAAAAACTTAAAAAAAATATTTTAGGAAGAAATTAGACGATACGGATTCCTTGGAATGAGAAAGTTAATTCTGTTATTTTCGAGATATAAATGTGCATTGCCGCTAACTTGCCACCCTTGTGTAGAAATCTCTAAAATGTTTTTTAAATATTTGATCAGGTTCTACACAAAACAAACTGGAAATTCAATTATTCTATACTAGCATCGGATAGGTTGACATGTGTTATGCTGTTAGTGCAACTTTAATCATGGGATTTCAAAAACCTACATTATTAAGTGTCTCATATAAAGAATTACTTGCACAAGTTACAAAGTTTCAAATTCCAATTTTTAGATTCCTTAGATTTTAAGACCCTCTTGATTACTGCAGTACTTCTTTCGTAGTTTAAATTAAAATGGTACAATACGGTACTAAGCACTCAAAAAAACTGTTAATGATATTAAAAAAGCTAGTACAATTTCTGGGAAACACATTTTGGTATCAAGATCTTCAGATAAGTCAGGTGACAGGGAAAAAGTTTTGTTGAATTTTTTATTTCAGTGGGTATCAAGATAAAGCAGTATTATGACTGAAGAGAAACCAAAGGACAATGTAAATCTGAATCGTACTTCCAAGATTGAGCTAAACTTGAGTTGTTAAGGTACCTTGAAGATAAAAGGACAAATATACACGATGAAGACTCAATGAGCACCTGCGTTAAAGAAACTGTCAGTTAAGTACTAAAGCACCAGTCGCAATAGTAGCAAGATCGTAGAGCATACCTGACACAAAATTCAATGAAGAAAAAATTACTACATGCATGTTGTTTCAGAAATTTAATAAAAAGTTTATGTACTTGGGAATAACCTGACGTTAAATAATAAGTACATCAACATCACTACCAGAACCAAGAATTCGATTACCGAAAAAGTGATTAGGAATGCCAAAAGAAGATGGCTCAAAGAAGAATCGAAGAAATGGTTTAGTATAATAAAAAGTTGTTTAAAAATTAAATTACGACAGTATATGTATATTATATTAATATGATCATTTTTACAGAACATGAATTGAATGTTCATTATCAAATTAATATTAAATTGTCAATAATTTTGTGCAGGATTATTATTAAACCTAATGCAAGATAGAATGTCGTTAGGTACCATTCAATGTTGCCAACATTGTTGTAGTGCTTTTGCTCCAGCGGAGAGATCAATCGTCGCTACTATTTGAAAATAAAGGGGCCCCCTATTGAGTACAACAATGCCCTACTAATGAGAATTTTGAAGTAGTATTTCTTCTCTGACTAATCAAACTTCATCAAACAAAACTAAAAGTATGTAACAATTTATATATGTATTTTTCTAATTTGCGTTTGTAATACGTTTATTAACATCTATCAGTAGGAGTCGTTTATGGCTATCTATAAAAGTACACTGTACTTTAATGAATTATAGGGTTATTTAGTTTTTAAGGGTTGGATGGGCAATGCGTGGAATGTGACAACTTCAAGCTGCAAGTATCTGTCAAAATTGTCAACCTCCGATAAATTTTTAATTAATATCGTTGAATTGGTTCGCTGTTTGTTACTTACATGAAATTTCACTTGAAGTTATGGTCTATTTTTACTTGGAAAGAAGGTTAGGTTTTGGATATTCCTAATTAGTAACATAAACAAAGTCTCGTACCAACATCAAATCTGCTTGGACAAATCAGTAAGTCCAATTCATGTTTGTAATTTTATGGTACTATAAACAAGACACGTATCATCGATTTAATCATCTTTGCTTTTTTTCGCGAATTTCGGGCGGAGTGCAAATTAAGTTGTCTTTGCTCATATTTTATTTATTTGTAACACTAATAAAGTAACAAAAGTAATAACTAATTTATTTGAAGTGACGGATGATGACAAATGATTCAAAAACTCAAGTGGGCGCTGAGTGTTACCAACTGTTACCAATTAACACAAAATTCTCTAGACGACCAAAATATTTTTTTTGTATTAAAATAAGAAAAAAGGGGGCGCAAATTAGAAAAAATAGCATAAAATACTCGTTTTATAAGGGCATTGGCGCACTCATCCCATAGAAAAACTCGTCTGTGGTTTGTTTTCTAACTTGGGATTCGTGCGTCAAATCAACCCTTATAAAACTTGTTCTTTAATATACTATTTGAATTCTTATCTGATAAACAAAACTAAACAATTTTCTTAAACATTTTTTCATCCTGTTTTTTATTAGGTATGTGTATCTTATATCCAGTATTTGAATGCTATTGACAGTGTCCATACCCAGCAATTAATTACATTTTACAAGTATCTGTACCCAGCTCTACTTTTTTTCTATATCTATTTCAAAGTAGGCTGCTATGATTAGATGAACTGATTCAAATCATAAGACGACTGGACATAGAATAGTATACTACAATACGAAATCAGTAAATGCCTTATAACAGATTGAGAATCTTTCCAATTTGAGATTTGCTGTAATAGGATACAAAATAAAGCAAAATAAACAGAGAGTAAAAAGGTAAAATAATTCAATAAGTGAACTATGCCTTTTGAATGGATCTAGCTGGCTATAACACCTCTGGATGTGTTAAATTCATAAGTTTTGTTATTTTGTTGTTCATGTTTGATTTCGTTGGACGTGTATGTGTAAATGCCATTATTTATGTCGGTCATATAAGTAATGCTTTCCATGTCAAATGTATAAATACCACTGTAGAAAGTTTAATTGTATCTAACAGTCTTCTTGAAACTGAAACCAAAATTAAATAAAACACTTAAATGATAAAACATTTTAATTTTAGATCAAAATGAAGATACAACTAATTATAATAAACAAAAATGATATTTTAATTTATAAACCTATTGAAGGAACTTTATTTTATTAAAAACTAGTTTGTAAATTAAAGCTAATAACTGGAAAAGTTATATTTTTAGTTAATTCTGTAGATATTCCCAATAAAAATTTAATTTATAATAAGAGTTAAACTTCCAATAATTTATTGTACTCTCAACACTGCATAAAACTTATGCACCAGTTACATAATTCTTATAATCCTCCAATACAGCCATATTTGTAATTTCTAAAGTTCTTATAAAGTTAGATACCCTTAAATTTTGCTTATCATCTTGAGTCTCCGGTAAAATATTCTTTGATATTCTATCGTAACATCTTTGGTATTTAAAAACTAACGCTAGTAAATGCCAGATACAAAATTCAGGCCATAAAACATCTGCAAAAAAAATATTCGCATTTTTAATTTGCCATAAAAGAAAATCACTTAATCTAGTTTCACCCGAAGTTCTTATTAGCATATCTGGACTTGGGCTATTATTAGTATACAAACAACTGGACAATAACTGTTCATCGATATCATCAATTTCTAATTGACCAGAACTAACACCGTTAACAATGGTTTGTATTGAATTTGTTATCTCTTCCCTAGAAGTGTAGGCGAATGCAATATTCAAAAACACCTTATCATTGTCCTTTGTCATAAGCATGGCTTCTGCAAGTAGTTTTCTAACATCTTCAGGTAGTAATTCTAAATTTCCAATTATCCGTATACGAATACCCTCAGCCATTAGTTTATCTTTTTCTTCCATAAGTCGTTTGTATTTTACTCTCGCAAGGTCCATTAAAGTATCCACCTCATCGGAGCTTCTTTTGAAATTTTCTATACTAAATGCATAAACTGTTACTTCACGAATACCAAGTTCTAAACACCACTGTAAAGTTTCAGCTAATTTATCAAAACCTCTTGTATGTCCATCTTTTTGCTCCAAATGAATTTTCTTGGCAAATCTTCTGTTTCCATCCATTATAAACGCAACATGTCGAGGTATTGGACCACATTTTAACACATTAATACAAAACTTTTGAAACCACGTTAACGAACTATCCACAATCCACGACATCTTCTACACGTATGAATTCTGATGATAGCGGACTGGCGGGTGGCGAAATCAAATCATATGAGAAAGATACATTCCGTTTTGTAGTACACTTGTCCAGTATGATAAATAGCCAACGGACATGTGACTACTAATCACGTGGTAAGAAAAGGAGGGAAATGTATTATCTAATTTCGAATATCAAAAATGTCTTATTCTTGCCATTTTTTTAATAAATTGAATGTTAGTAAAAATTAATTGAAATAGATATTATTGATTAGAATGCAGTAGTGGCTAAATTTAAAAGCTATGTAGCATTTAAAATTACTAATTTTCTATTACTTAGCCGTTTCAAAACTTTTAACAATTATATAACAGTCATATTAACAGTTAATATTGTATCATTTTTTTAAGATAAATAATTAGATTTTAGCATTGTTGTAAGTTAACATAAGGTCAGGTGTGGTAAGTATAAAGAAAAGTAGAGAATATAGCAGACTTTTCTTTCAGTTTGATTAATATAATAATTTTTTATAGGCAGTGACCATAGAGAGCAGTGTGCATTTCACGCGCTTATTCCACATTTATCCGTTTTAGGGTTAACATAAGTATCCATAAATGCTGCATATACGTACTAAGATGTAATTAAAATATTGGAAATATAATTTTTCTATTTTGCGTTTAGAATAAGTCGATTCTAGCACCCAAATGACGTCATTTGAGTGTTAGAATAAGCGGTTGGTGTGCTAGAATAGGCTAGTAAAACTTACTGCATTGATGTCGTTGAACTGTCAACTGACATACGTCAAATAAATTTTCTTAACTTTTTGTGCAATTTGCCTAATTTTCGGCGGCTTTAGTGATAAATTTCCTTCACTATTCATTTTCAAACAACGCGAAATTGCGAAAATAAAATCTGACGTTTCAAATTAATTTTTTTCCACAGCCGCCTAAATTTACGTCACATAAATGTCACCAACTACCTAAAAAATCCCAATTTAAAATTTTTATTTTTTAATTTATAAAATGGTATAAAGCGGCAAAATAGAAAAAATAGTATAAAACACTCGTTGCAGAAGGTCCTTCAAGCACTCATTTGTTCCTCAACCGCCGCTACGCGGCTCGTTTCGGAATTTCAAATTCGTGCTTGAATAGATCCCTTCTGCAACTTGTATTTTAATATACTACCATGGCAGACTTTAGTGTACCAGGCAGGAGCTGTAAAAAAGCAACACTGTAATTTTACCCATATATTCAAGGAGTATTAGATTATATTTGTTTAAGGCCAAGATTCGCTATAGCCTAATATATTTTGCAACGAAGATAAAATAGTTAGAAGTGAGACATACATAGCTGACTAATAAATGCTGCATGTATTTGCAGATCTAACTTGCAAGCAAAATTTAATTGCTTCTAACGTGAATGAGTCAGAATTATGTTGTGACTGAAATATGATATACACTGTTACAATGGAATGTTCATTTTAGTTTTAATTCTGTGTATAGATGGTAATAATACGATAATGCACCTAATATTTAATTAAAATAAAAATAAAATATAATGTTATCAATTATCAGGAATATCTCTAATTCTTTTATTTTATTTTATTCACTTATAGTACATTTAAAATAACGGTAAAAGGTCAGGAAGATATAAGATGGCTTAGTTTGCGAAACGGCATAACTGGTCAATTTTCTCAAAAACCCACCCTTTGGGAGGGGTTTCTTGCATGTGGGGGGTGTAACACCCCTTTTCGCGTGATGGGACTCTGATTTTGAATATCAGCGACCGAAAGAAACTGAATAGGCAAGGTCAAATGTCCGCGGGAGGTTTCGTAAGGGAATTCCGCAGTACAGTCGAAAAACACCCCTATGTAGGGGCGTTTTTTGCAATTTTAGGGGTGTTCCAACCATTGCTGCAAGTTCTAACCCCCATTTTCGTAATCAGCGCCCCAAAATACGAGGGTAGATCAGTATTTACGGTCCCTGACATAGTAGGCTTTGTATGATATCGTCACTCATTTTTCTATGAGAACTGTCATTACTAATTATTATTTGTTGTGTCAAGTTTTGCGTAGGTGCGTGTTGTTCTTTGAAAGTTATTAATAATTAAGCTGGTCGATAACAGACAATTTTTAAAAATGGAAAAAAGTGAAGTCAGAGCGGCGATAAATTATTTGCAAAAAAAGGATTAACACCTACTGAAATTCACAAGGATATGACAGACGTTTTAGGGGACTCTGCCCCTTCTTACCAAGTGGTGAAAAATATGTCTCGTGAGTTTAGATTAGGCAGAACAACTTGCGAACATGCGAAAGGTGCGGGACGTCCAGTCTGTGTCACCGTTGACAAAAACATCAATTTGATCCATGATATGGTAATGGCAGATAGAAGACTGACTATTCGCCATATCGCGGAAATAACGAACATCTCTTATGGGTCAGTTGAAAATATTTTAAGAAATGTTCTTGATCTCAGAAAAATTTCGGCGCGTTGGGTTCCAAAGATGCTGACCGTCGATCAGAAACGCTCTAGAGTGCTGCATTCGGAAGCCAATTTGGAGTACCTGAAGGCCAATCGGAAGCAATTTCTCACTCGCTTTGTGACTGTGGATGAAACATGGGTGCACCATTTTGATCCTGAGACGAAAAGACAAAGTATGGAGTGGCATCACAGAGGTTCTCCACCTCCACGCAAATTTCGAGTTCAACGGGCGGCTGGAAAGATTATGGCCACAGTGTTCTGGGATGCAGAAGGAATTTTGATGATCGATTATTTGCAGCGTGGCCACACAATAACGGGTTCTTATTATGCAGGGTTAATTCCAAAATTGCGCGAAAGCATCGACCGAAAAAGACCAGGAAAGTTGGCACACAAAATTTTGTTCCATCAGGACAACGCTCCAGTCCACAAGAGCTGCATTGTCATGGCTGCCATACAGAACGCTGGCTTTGAAATCCTAGAACTCCCTCCATATTCACCAGACCTGGCACCCAGTGATTACCATCTATTTCCAAAATTAAAGGAAAACCTGCGTGGAAAAAATATGGAGACGATAATGAAGTTATGACCGCAGTAAATGGCTGGTTTGAGGAGCACCCGGAAAACTTCTTCCTGAAAGGCATTGATGCATTGGAACATCGGTGGACCAAGTGCATTGAAGTCCAGGGAGATTATGTTGAGAAATAAATAATGTTTTAAAAATTCTTTCTCTTTCTATATCAGGGACCGTAAATATTGATCTTCCCTCGTACATAAGGGACAAGTGGTCTCGTCAAGTCCAGCGTTTCTCGACCTTTTACCGTTATTTTAAATGTACTATTAATCCTATTGCCAGTTTAGAGCACTAAATCTCGTAGGTCGACAGCTACCTAATACGTAGAATCTCGTTAATTCGAAGTCAAAGGGAGTGAAAGAATTAATGAATATTCGAATTAAGGATTTTTTTGAAAATTAACCAATGCGCTCTAGCCACATTTTTTTTAAAGTCAAATCACGTATCTCCTTAAATCGATTTAACCAACCACTGTTGCACTTAAAATTGTTAATCTTTAAAATTCTTGAAAATTCTTCCGTCTTGTTAAGTAACACAAGTCCATTTACCGCGATGTTATCGCGAACTTGTTTAAACCACCTTAAAGCACATTCTTCTAATTCACCAAAACGCGGTTCTCGTAGACGTTTCCTGGAAACACAAATTTCGTTAGAATTCCAAAGTTTTCTCTTTGTTCTTTAAAATTGTGGAAGGCGTATTCGGTTGAATTCTAAATTCTTTTGCTAGATCATTTTCTTTTCACTTCTCTCATCGAATGTCAAAATAGATTTAAAATGTCAAAAAGTACACAGATAAGATCAAAGAAACAAACCGAATGCCATAATCTTCTTTAACAACAAATCAATTAAAAACTAAAAGGTTTACCTACTTATTTTGGGATTTTCTAAAATTTTTTTAACATTTGGTTTTATAACCGGATGGGTAATGAAAAGGAACCGCAATGAATCATCCCTTAATCCTTTCTTTGAAACCTGTTTACTGTCACCGGCTACTTACTGACACATTTATTGGTTATTTAGGCACCTTAAATACATAATAACATATTGCACCCCTATTCTATTTCAGGGATGTACCATTTTAGTGTGTTTTGGTGTGAATACATCATTTTAAGAGTATTATTTCTGAGTTGTTGTTGAATTTCCCTAGCACACCAAGTTAGTAAACCAGCGGTGAACGTAAGCACAGCGCGACGGTAACAACAGCACTGGTATAGTTTTCGTGATAGTACTACATTTTTTATAAGTAAGTGTAGCAAGTATTAATATAGAGCATAGTGTAATTATCGTTTTAGTGTAACGTAGTGTAGTGTAACAAATACTTATATATCATATTGTACGTGCAATTTATTTATGTAGTTAAGATTATGCCGCGATTAACGCTATCAGCTCGAAAAAAGAGCATACGTAGAAGAATGCAAAACGTTTCTGGTTTTAAAAAGTCTGCCCAAAAAGTTCAATCAGCAGAATTTGTTCCTGTTGATCAACCTTCAATTTCATTAGATCACACTTCAACTTCATTTGATCAACTTTCAGCTCTATCACATCAACCTTGTACTTCCACTAGTAGTAGCCACAGCCCAGAGGAAATTCTACATACTTATACTACTGACGTTGAAAATGAGGTGCTTAATGTTCAAAAAGAGTACGAAGATGTCAGTGGAAGGAGAATTGTGGAAATTAGTAATTTCTTTAATGCAATTATACGTTTTCCTCATGTTGGATTGTTTTCGTGTAGAAATGAACATCTGAAAATGGTTTCCGAGCAAAGAATTGGTCTGCAGAGAAAATTGTTGTTCAATGTGAGATGTGCGGAGTAAATACTGTTATATCAACTGACTGTAATGATCAGGCAATGGATATAAACAAGGCTGCAGTTCTAGGAAGTATCACAACAGGAATAGGATACTCACAATTGAAGGAAATGTTGGCTACTTGCGATATTCCTTGCATGGGCCCAAATCTTTATGCAAAGACAGAACAACTTCTTGCTACTTAAAAGCTGCTTTAGAAGAATCCCGTTTAGCAATTGAAGAAGGCCGAGTTGATTCGGACGGCATTCCATTCATTACTGTGATTGCAGATGGAGCGTGGAGTAAAAGATCCTACAGAACCAACTATAATGCAGCTGCAGGAGTTGGCGTTATTGTTGGTGAAAAAACAAAAAAAGTGTTATTCTTAAGGATTAGAAATAAATATTGTTGTATGTGTAGCCGTGCTAAATCCTGAAGCTCCCTTGCATAAATGCTTTAAGAATTGGGACAAACCATCTACAGGAATGGAAGCTGATATTATCATAGAGGGCTTCAGAAGAAGTATAGAAATGTATAATTTGAAATACTTGTATTTGGTTGGAGATGGCGACAGCAGTGTAACAAAACGTCTTGCAGAAGTTCGTCCGTATGGGCAGAAAGTAATTCAAAAAATCGAATGTCGTAACCATCTTCTGCGTAATTTTTGTAGTAAATTAAGAGAACTGACACAAAAAAGAATAAGTAGCAAAATGATAATTGTTCCTCTACAACATCGCAATACGCTGAACAACTCTATCAAACGAATGAGGTCGGGTATACAAGGTGCCGTTCTTTTTTATATTACAAGTGCAACTTTAACTCATAGTGAGAAAATACAACAGCTGAGAAATGACATCTTGAATTGTCCTCATCATGTTTTTGGGGATCACAATAATTGTACCACTTACTTTTGCAACGGACCCAAACATGAAAATGAAAACAATTGGATTGTTAACTTCAAAGACTCGGGCTTATATCAAGATATAATGGTTGTTACTGACAGAGTAGCGCGAAATTCTGAAAGTCTTTTGCAAAATATGGACAATAACGCTGCCGAATGTTATAACTCGATAGTTGCAAAATATATAGGAGGTAAACGAATTAACGTTACGGGAAAAAGTTCCTATAAAACACGATGCGAAGCAGCCGCGTTGACTTTCAATCTTGAACCAGGCCATATTTCGAAGGTAATCCATAAAAAGGTAGTAGGCAAAAGTCCTGGACAATTTACGAAAAAATACGTGAAAGCTGTTGAAACCAAATCAAAGTGGGTTAAATGCCGAAAGAGACTGTTTAGTGAAAAATCACAAAGAAGGAAGATTTACCAGTCAGCACCAGCCGATAGCGAATATGGAAAAATAGAGGAAGAAAACATGCAGTTATCAGCAGAAGAATATTCTTTAAAGGAAAACGAAGTTTTACAAGTAATGAAAAAAACTGAAAACGAATTACATCTGATACAGTTAGAAACAATTGGTCAGCATAATAATCTACTTTGGCGTCAAGAAAGATCGTCGCGAATAACAGCTTCTAATTTTGGCCAGATTTGTAAAATGAAAAGCTTAACACATTGTAAAAATATAGTAAAAAATTTGTTGTATAGCACGTTTAAAGGAAATCTCGCTACACGATGGGGACAAGATCATGAAATAGTAGCACTCGGGAATTTCAAGAGCAATCTAATATTCAAATTCAACAATGCGGACTTTTTATTGATAAAGATGATTTCTTTTTGGCAGCGTCGCCAGACGGACCGGATTAATTGGAATCAAATGCCCTGCATCAGCTGCAAAAATGAATGTTATGAGTGCTGTTAACGAAAAGAAAATTTTAAAAAGTAAAAGAAAACAAAATCTCATACATATATAATATATGTACCTTCAAAACCTTCGACTAGTATGGAATGAAAAGTTTTTTACACTGCTGGTTGATACACCTTTCAGTATGACATGTAATTTCCGACAGAAATTTTATTTTTGTTAAAATTGCAACTTAGTATACCCTTTTTGCAATCAAGGTTTCAATTAAATTAAGAAATAAGATTCAATTAAATTAAATTAAGGAATAAAATAAAATTCCATAAATAATAATAGACCGCGCATAATGTGAACTTATTTTAACAGTGTAGCGTGCATGAGTAATTTACCGTCGAAAACTATTGCCATTGCGCCTGGTAGTTAGGCAATTGTATTAAGAAAAAATCCGTATCTTATCATCGTAAATGTAAGATATTTTAAAAAGTAGAAGGCACTATACGATGCGGTTTTTACTAAATGAAAGAAAAAACGTCAGTTGAAGTACCTACGACGAGATTTAGTTAATTTTATGGTTATCAGACATGCTTTGGTTAGTCGAAATAGTTATTTAATAAATTAGTTTGTTAATGAAAGCGATTAATGATCGAAACTGTTTAAAGCACGAACGAGCGATAGGGAGTGAGTGCCTTTAATAGTTGAGATCATTAGTTGCTCATTAACAAACGAATTGATTACAACAGTTTTTCGTTGACCGTAAAATTCTTCGATTTTAAGATAGAAAATTTCAAATAATACCGAATCCAAACTTGTGCGTATATCTGGTTGCCCAAAGTAAAACATCATCAAAACGTCAAAATCACAAACGGGTTTATTAATGAAAAAGAGTGTATTAATGAGGTCCATTAATGCATCCTTTTTTCACAAAACAGTTACTTAATAAAAAAGAGTGTATTAATGACGTCCATTAATACATCCTTTTTTAGAAAAAATCATTCATTAATATTGACATTAACAAACGGTCAACGAAAAATATACTAACTTAAGCAATTTTTTTCTAAAACAGATTACGTTTTGTAAAGATATTCGAGTCGTAGGTACCTACAGAAAACCTATCTTAACAAATTGGTTTTTGTTCCGTGTCATTATTTACATAAATAAAAAAGTTATTTTACAGATACGAACACATTATTTTTCTACTAGCGAATCTTCCCCTTAAAAAAAATGCAAAACAAACTTTATAATCCAATTTTTGGTTAGAATGATGTCAACATCTGTCACTATTAATTTTCTCAAGGAATATTAGATCAATAAAGTCTGCCATGGCTTGGTTCAATTTTTATGGAAATTGTGTGCGCGGCCATTGTGATATAACTTTGCAATCATGCAATGAGTAATAAGAGTGAGATACAACCAAAACAAATTATTATTGTTATTAGCAAACAACAGATGTTGAGGTACTTAACCTAACTTTTATTCGTTTAGTAAATAGAACGTATGGTTTTCATGTTTACCAGTTCTAGTGTTTATTTAGTATTTGGTTATATAGTTTATATTAGTGTTTGTGTATACATTTAACATACAGTTAACAATAAAAATAATGCCCAATCGTTTATGTAAACTTGCAGAGATTAGTAATAACTTTTCACAGGTTTGATATCAATAAAACTTATGCATTATTAATATAATAAGTAAAGAAATAATTGCAGAATACCACGAGACCAATTCTGTACCTATATGATGATTTTAAAATTAAAAAAAAGATGCTTTATCCAAGATTATTGTATCATCTGAATCGGAAGTTACATCATCATCAAGTTCCTTATCTGATAATGAACACAGCAAAGGAATTAACAACAATAAAATTCACAAAAGAAGCTGACGATGTATTTTCTATAACATAAAATAAGGTGTTACCAATGATTCACAAGGACCATCAGGTATTTTGAAAAGATGATTAATGATGATTAGTAGCAGCATTTTAGCCCTGAAGAAGATAAAAAGGTAATTATAATTACATAACTTGAAATAATTTTCTAATACTGACTAAATAACAGCAAAAATGGTGTGATGCCAAATGAAATCAAATCGTCAAGTTCACCATCTATTCCACCAAAAGAAAATGGGTAAAATTTATTAACATAATTCAAGGTAAATAACACAAATCATTTATGTAATGTAAATATATTGAAACATTCCTATTATAGTATAAACCGTGGAAAAGTCAAGAAATGATACATGGAAACCAAGGGAAAACTAACATTATATTTAAGAAACTGTATGCAGCTTGAAAATCTATTGAACATTTAAAATATATAACCTTTGTAAAACTATCATTAGTGATCTACAAGGTCCTAATGTAAGACACCAGTTGAACAAATTAATATTGATTAATTATCAATATAGAATTATTATAAAGAATTGTGCGTATAATAAATGCATCAATTTAGACAAATTTTGTTAACAATACTTTATTACTTAACTACATATTACATTATTAGCTCATGTTATTTTTCCTTTATTATAGTTGATAATTTTAAAATTCATAACGCTATCAGTCGGTGCTGTGCCACCTAAAATTATATGTTTCTTTTGTATTTTGTTTTGTGTAAATTGAATTTTAATTCTGTTATAAAATAAAACATAGTATTAATTAATAAAGACAATAGTACAATTTTAAATTATTAGTTTATGTTACTTTATTATTTCCCTAATTAACCTAGTACTAATAGTTTTTCTAGGCTTTTAAGAGTTCATTTTAGAAATATCTTACTAAACAATATTGTAACCATATTTTATGCGAGATATGTAACACAGCAATCTTGGCATTAAAAACAAAATAAGCAAAATTTTCATATTCCGCACTATTCCGGGAGCAGGGGCTAGGTTTGATATGGAGTTTTTGGGGGTGACCGAATATGTGTTTGGGCATTCGATGTCATGTGGTCTGATACGAGCGGTACAACTAGTGGTTGCAAAGCGAAATTTTTTATTTGTTTTTCATCCGAGAATCGTGCTAAAGTAATATCGCCGCCCCAGTAGCGGCGCCAGAGGTAAATGAGCAGGGGGGCAAAGCAGGGGCACAGGAAATATCTCGGTGGGCACCGTACCTTTCCACGCGATCGTAGCGAGCTGGCGAAATTTTGACATTATTATTGTTTTTTTTAATTTAAATCTACCCAAATCTTCAGAGTTTTTGCTTTGGGCAAAATAAAAGTAACAATTTTATGATTTTTACAAATTGCAACTGTGAATGTCATTGTGGCTGTGAAAACGCGATAAACATCTGAAATGTCAGTATCTCACAACTCTTGAAGTCCTACTGAATGACGTTTAAAACTCTGTCTCTTTGCTCCCGTTCACAACCAGCTGTTACACTCTATTGGCAATACTTCTCCCTATTGTTTGCCAGTTTGCGACTGACGACTGTGCTAGCGTATGAGTCATACCGAACATGCAGATATTTATAGAACGCTTGAATTTCCAAGTTAAGGCTAAGCCTTTTTCTGATTCACAATTATTAGATTTTAAATACAGGCCTACATAAGAAACAGAAATAAAATATTAGGTTTCCTGTAGTAATTTTAACTAGGATAATGGGCCCTAAGCACTTAAGTATGATAGAAATAGCATTTATCGATTTTTTTTAAAGTAGGTCAGTATTTACATGACCTACATAAATCTCCAATCGATTCTCTATCGATAGAGCACATATTAGTACCAAATAACACTCAATAGCACTAAATAGTACGATAGAATCAGCATTTATCGATTTTTTAAAACATAACCTAATTTAAAGATTTTTAAAACATAACCTAATTTAAAAAATTTACGCGTCGAATGAGCCCAAGCCCATCTCTCCAGCCCTTATAGAACGCGAGAATGGGGCTCGGACACACATACAAAGCAACTTTATTAATATTGGAGTCGAATGAGCCCAACCCATCTCTAACATGACCTACTTTAAAAAATTTGTACCCATTCCCGTTTTTGACCGCCGCTCCCGAAACCCACTCGCCAGCGTTTCCGGTTATATCTGCGCTCGCTCTCGAGATATCTTGTTATAGTTTTGAACGATGCGATGGGCCGCCCTATGTGTCTATGTGAACCTGGTTATGATCTTCGGCGCCGCACCCCGCCTACGATCGTTTCTTCATTTGGCGAAAAGAGAAAAATTCCGGCCTCTCGGTATCCGCTGATTTCGGACCGTTTTGGTCGTTCGAGGTTTGGTATACGGCAAGCGGATGGAGTACGAAAACTGACTTTTGTTATTATAAAGAATGGATATTTATTTATTTTAGATTGTTCTTGTACAGTGTAAAAATAAAATTTCTAAGATTTATTTTGCGAAATGTTTTCTTTCATTTTTTACCTTACCGGTCCGCAAGCAAGCGCTACGTCGTTTGACGGTCCGTGAACGAAAAAAGTTGGGAACCGCTGGTATAGATCGTTCTTGTATGAGCCTGCATATGAGGCGAGAAAAAGCAGCGTGACTTGTCCGACGTAACTTGCTTAGCTAATCAGAACGTCGTATCAACGTCACCTGATTTCTCTTGACGTTCTGATTGGCTGAGCTTTTCGCCTCATGTGAATGCGGGCTAGGAGTGTAAGAAAGAGAGGGAGTGTGATGCGCGCGCAATAATACGTGTCTCTGTCTAATTGGCCAGGAGACGAAAAACGGCCAGTGACAGTCGGTGTTGATTCATATAAAGTAGAATGGTCAGATAAAATAAAAACCACGTGCAACTCTCAACCTGGTCGGTATCCTTTGTTTTGTGCCCCAAGCCCAGTTGGGCCCGTGGCGGGCGCCTTCTTCGCCACGCCCTAGTTACGGCACTGCATACGGTATACTCATTCTAAATCTTTTATTGTGTGTGATAAAAGCACATAAAAGATTACTAAATCAGAGGGTCTGTCTATTAGCGATATAAACGCAAGGGGAATCACCTGCGTGGAAGTGGCCTAGTGACCGAGCGACGGCTCTCGATCGGGTACTTGAGCACACCACTTCACTTTGCAAAGGTGCTGCTATCTAGCAATTATTTGTGCAACTCAAATCACATACAGTAGATGAGCCAACATTAAATTTCGGCTTTCATAATTTCGCGGAGCACTTGCAACAAGCTCGCGGAGCACCGGTTAAGAATCACTGGTCTAGCATAATTATTTTGCATTTAAAGAAACAAATACAATTACTCAAATTATATAATAAATAAATGGAAATAGACATAATCAAATTGTTATACAATTCAGATTAGTCCATGCTTATATTAGTATCTAAATATAACAATAAATTGCTCATTTATAGAAAATATTTTCTTGGAACGCTTATATATAGTATAATAAACGGAAAGTCTAAACTAAGAATTAACTGCATTTTGCATTATGGGATTTTAATTATGAAGACTGATGTGTTTTTCTAAATTAGGATACTATAAAATAATTGCAGCAGCTTTCTAAACCAATTTTATTAGAATTAAGTCAATCGTAAAACATTTTTTAAATAAATTATTGACTTAAAGTAAAGTTAATTTATTATTTGTGATGTAATTATAAATATTTTTATTCATTCATTTAACATACAAATTTGAAGGTAACAAAAAAATCGAGTTACTTTTTTAAGCAGGAGTTGTGGCAGGACTGCAAATTATAGGTTATGTAAATTGAATTTGTCAAACCTCATATTTGACAATTGCAAATGTTTGTTTGCTTTTTGAAAATATTAAACTGTAATTTGTGTATTTATTGTAATGGCATGTATAAAATAATAATAATATGAATAATGGGCTTTCAGTGCTTCATCAAAACTATTTTCGTAAGATTTGTGGGGGATAAGTGAGGTTATAACATTCTAATAATAGGGTAATCCAGAATGCTGCCAAACTGAGTTCCTGGAGGGCACTTGCTGCGAGTCATATATTTTGTAAATATTAGTGGTAATCTCATAATTATTTACCTAATCCATTATCTTGCTAGAATTTTTATTTTAGAAAATGCCGTCAAGTTGTTGTGTACCATGCTGCACTAGCAATTACGTTAAAACAGATCGGGTAACAGTCTTTAAGTTCCCTAAAGAGTCTGAAAAAAGAAAGAAGTGGTTGCGTGCCATACATCGCAAAGGCTTTGTAGTTACAAATGCATCAGTAGTATGCATTAAACATTTTGATGAAAAATTTATTATTCGGAATGCCTCAGCTGTAAGACCTGACGGGACAATTTTAACAATTCCCAGAGATAGAATAAAATTGACAGATGATGCATATCCTACAATTTTTGAGAACCAGCCATTGTATATGAACGTATCTTTACCGCAAACTCGTAGGAATCCTGCAGAAAGAAAATTAGAAATTAAAAACAGAGAAGAAAGACAAAAGAAAAAAGAGGCTGAAGATAGCATAATAAGTTTTGAAGATTTTAGGACTAGGTATCCTTCTAAATTAAGTGATATTGAAAACTTTTATGTAACAGTAAAAGATGATAAAATTTGTTTTGTGAAAGTAAATGTAGATGATGAAATTCCGTATGTTTCCACGTCAGTTACAATCAAAAATGACTTATCTCTTAGTGTAACTAAAGAAAACGTTTGTATAACTGAAAGTGTAGCTGTTAAAGAATTACTGTCTGGAAATGATAGTTGTAATACTTGGACAAGATTTAATACGTTATTATCCTTTATAAACGGTACTAACTTGGACTTTAGAGAAAAACTAGGTGCGACTATTGTACTTGCCAAAAATGCATGTTCTTTAATTGGAAAATCTGCTGATATTGTTTTATGATTTAGGTAAAGATTATGCCGCTGAGAAGAGTACGTTGACTTTGGTTAAAGATCAGCTGTGTACTAGTGTTTAGTAAGCAAAAAGTATCCGGTTGACATTTTAGTGTGGTCTGGTGTATTTTGTTTTATTTCGCTAGGTGCATATAAAATATACGCACTAGTAATATATTCGGTCTTCCCAGTTCTAGGCATTTAAATTCACCGAAAATGAAGTTGAGTACTGTTAATGCAGGTTTTTATGAAATGCACTAATAGTACCTTACAGAAAAAATAAAATGTTTGAATGATAAAGACAAATATAATAACGTTATTTCGGAGAAATACATGTTAAATCATTTATTTCATACAAAGGAGAAAAATTGGAAGGATTTGGCAGTGAAATTCCTGGTCCTAAAATAATGACTTGAAAAAATTCCAAAAAACCTAAAAATTTAAGAAATTTCCAAAAATACCTAAGAATTGATATTTTTGTTGCGATCTTCTCATTTCAAATACCCTGCCGCATACCAGTAGCTCTTTCTGATGTGAGTATGTGTTAGTAAAATGGGTCTTTGGCTGAATTCTCATATGTTAGCAAAGTAAAAATAGTGAATAGCATCTGAGAAAGCTAGGGTCAGTATGCCAGTAATTGACCACAAGAGATATTTAAGAAATATAAATTTATAATTTTGTAATATATTTTTTTTAAATAAAATAGAAAATGGTATAAAGTGCACTTATATTCTAAGACTCTAAATATCAATAATACACAAATTAAAAAACATTTCGTTTCATAGACAAAAATATAAGAAATAATAAGTTAGAATTTTCCAGTAGTAAACCACAAACTATCCAGTGTTTGACCAAATTTTTCCCAGTAATTGACCAGTGTTATAATATAACGAATGCAATTGCTGTGCTTGAAATGTTCAGCGGACTCTGTGGATTATCACGGTACCGTTACTTACCCCATTTGATGGTGCACATGGGTACAACTAACTTTTCTCAATATCTCCCCTCTTTCGTTGGAGGGGGGTATTGGGGGTACCAGAAGGTGCCAGACTCTGGGAAGAATATTCCAGTTAAAAACGATCCGAATCGGTGCTTTGGTTGCTGAGAAATAAGCAAAACAAATTTCTCAAAATTAAGAAAATGGCAACTTTGGCCCCCTCGTTCTCCGAACCTATCTAACACTAAATGAAACGGAACATACTACTGTGCTTACATTGACTAGCTTTACAAACTGGCCAAGGCTCGTTCAAAGGGGAGAATCGTTTGGGCGTTCCTGATTATTTTAATATTAGCGGTTTACCCTCAGGCGCTATGCTTCCTTAAGGAGCCTTAAAAACCGTTTTCGCCACCTCCTGACCACCCGGTTTGGAAAGTTAGATTTTTTTACGGAATCGGTTTCCACGCAGTATTTAGTTACCTAGTGTCGGTTTTGATCCTGCCACTTCATTTGTTTCAGAAGTATGCAGTCGTTTCGGTTTTTTCGATTTTTGACCCTGAAGATGACCTTCAACGGAGAAGACGCACCTAAGCTTTTTTATAGAGGACACACGGGGCTATCGTCTGGTATAACTTTCCTCGCTACAGACCTAACGATAGAGACGCTGCGATTTTTCAAATTTCAAGAAATTTTATAAAATTGAGTTTTTTTGCCGTACCTGTACCTAAAAACGATCGACAATCGTCGGTGCTCCAGTATGTTATGTCCGGTCCTAGGAGCTACCCTACGGTGAAAGTCCCATGTCGCTATGACGTTTCGATCTCCAGATAAAGTCGAATAAGTCCTAAATCGCGATTTTTGGGGGTGGGGGGAAGCAAAACAAAAGCGAATCAGACCAAATCGGGTCTGATCGGTAGAGGGGCTGATTTTATACTACGTGCCATAATTTCAGAACGCTCCGACGTTTTAGACAATTCTGCGTGTTTCCAAACGTGGCGGACCTATAGAAAATCAGACTGCCCTAGAACGATCGTATTTTATCTTTTATCGAAACTCGGTACACACTAGGCACGGAAGGGTTCATCCCACGCCGTATGCCGTAAACTACGTCTCCGTAGGCCTTATAGTTTCCGAGCTATGACCATTGAAATTTTGAAAACCCCAAAAATTGCCCCCCCTTTAGCTACGCCACTGTAATTGGTAAAAAATATTTTTGGTGAAGCTATAAACAGGCCGACCCTGGCTATCCGCCCGCCGACTTTTACGGCGATATCTCCAAAAACCTACACGTCCGTCCCCCCCCTACGCTTGTGGATTGAAATCGGATTTCTTCAGGCGCAAAATGATCATTGAGCCTGGTCAAACATCCCAGTATTGCCATTTTCCAATTCTAGGATGCACATGGCCGCAACAGATTTTTTGCAATATTCCCCCCCCTTTCGTCGCAATTTCTTTATGCAATTGCATAAAGAAAAACGAACATTCTTAAAAAATATCAAAATAGTATATGTATATTATTTTTGATGACATTATGCTAAAAAAAATGGAAAGAAAAATTACCAGTAGTTGACCTTTACGAAGCCAGAGGTTGAGCAGTAGTTTTGTGCGATCAAATACTGGAAACAGCTATTTATTTGAAATTTTAGTAAGAGAAACAAGAACAAGAGTAACCTACTAATCTTGTAGGGGTGACAAAAAAACAAAATTCTTTATTTTGCATAAAACTAGTGGTTGGTCAACTACTGGAAAACTGATAAGATTTCGAATTCTGTAATTGACCACCACATTTTTGCAACAAAAATGTCAAAAAATATATATAACAAAAATTTATTAGTTCGACCTTTCTATTACTTGCACAATATGTATAATATAACGATTTTCATTAAAATCTCGGATGATTTCAGATTTCAATAGAGTTGTTTACTTACCACACTTACTGTAGAAGCACAAATTTAACTGTCAAATAAACGAACACAAATTCCACATGTATTTGGACAACCGTTTGACCAAGATAACGCAGCAATGTGGCACCATATAGTAATTAGAGGTGCAATAATCGCTTGAGAAACATGAAATATTCATAAAGATGTACCGGTATCTTATGTTTTTCTTTTAAAATTAAATTTGGTCAACTACTGGGTGATGGTCAATTACTGGCATACTGACCCTACATATTTATCGCCTGTTTGAAACAGCCTTATAATAAGTAACTTTTTTTATAATGTTGGTGCTAGGTAAAAATTTTTAAAAATAATGAACATTTGTCAGAAACAAGATGTATCGATGATGATTTGACAAAAGGACATAATTGCCAAAATGAGTAAAATTGAGTTATTGGTAGCAACAAATAAAAAATTTGACTGAATTGGTTCATGCTTAACTCTTAACTGACAAACACTTAATTTTTAAATTATTTACAATAAAAAATAATTAGTTCCTAGTTTATTTGTAAAATAAGAAGTTTTTCAAGTCTCTTGTAAAGTTAGTCAATTGTTGCTTGTGTCTTTTTGTCAAGCCCCCATCGGTATATAGTATTAAATTTTCAGTTAGTCAAAATGACAAACATCTAGTATTTTTAAGATTTTTTTACCTATGCCAACTGTAAAGCTTGGCAAGTCTGTGAAATATATCCTTTTCACATCATTTGCTATTTTTCCTTTGCTCACACATCAAAATTCAAACCCAAAACCACATTTTACTGACACTGTAGGAACAATTATAAAGAGTTGCAATTTTGTTTATTCGTTATTTTTTATAGAACAGTTTTAATTTTTGTTTATGGTATGTACAATCGCAGCCAAAAAATGGAAACATCAACACCAATCTGGTCATCACTTTTCTATAATTGCATCTTACAAATTATTTAAAGTTATAATTATCATAGAAATTACTACAATAAAGTCCACTAAGCACTTCTTAATCGTCTTTTCAATTACTTAAAAAGCATTGGTGTTTCCATTCGTTTGGCTGCGATCATACTACTACTTGTTCACATGGCTGTGTTGTAATGTATAGTTCCATACTTTTGTTTATCGCATATAAAATACAAAGTAAATAAAACTTATGTCTTACCTTCATTATATCATAACGTCATAAACAATACCTAATATTTTACTTAAAAAGTCCTAAAAAATACAATACATGGGTGTGGGAGCCCTGCAGGCAGGAGCTACAAAAAGGCAACACTGAGATTTTACGCATATTTTCAAGGAGTACTAGATTATATTTACTTCAGAAAACTGAAACAAAAATTGAAGAGTCGGCCGTAACAATGTATGTAACAAATGGAATAAACAGCAACATGAACTGACAACAGACGTATAGCGTTATTAAATGGCATACTACAAATTCAAGCTTTAAAAATAGCATTCTGGGAATCTGTCTAAGAACATTTTATATCTATGACACCAACACCTTCCAATAGGGATATACTAACGTTGTTTTTACAGAAATACCACATTTCAGGAAAATGTTACATACAACTTTGTTAGGGTAATGTTATCAACTGCATTTCTGCATTTATAATATTGAAAAGTAGCATTCTTAAAAGCATTGTCAGTTTAGCAATTAATCTTATTTTATTATAATAATTTTTTTAAATGTAATAATTCTTTATTATAAATAATAAAGCGCCTGCGTTAAACAAAAAGGTTTTATTTCCAACAAACATTGAGAGACAAAATGTAAACCTGCGTTTCATATTATTTGACGACAAGGGTAATAGCTGCTTTAGAAACTGTTAAAAATGCATAAATCTGTGGTACTACAGGGTGGCCAGCGAACCTGGAAACCTTGAAAACCGGGAATTTGTACACTCGGGGAAAAAACCGGCAAAGAACTTTTTTCAGGGAAAGATTTAAAAGATGTTTGAAAAAATAAAATAATTTTCATAGTACTTTAAAAAAAAATTAATAAATATTTGACGTAATCTTTTTTTTTCTATTTATGTGTCCAAATGACTTGAATACCGGAAAGAGTAATATTTTATTTTTTAAAGTTGATATCATTGTCGAACAGCTGTTCTTAAAATGTCAAAGTTATTTATGCAAATTTAACAGCCAAATGTGACCAAATGCAGGATTAGAATTAGAATTTTCAGGGTTGCCAACTGCCAAACTAGTTAACAAAGTATCCCAAATTTTGTTTACAATTAAGTTACTTTTTTAAAACGATTACAAATTAACGCTAATAGAAAAAATGGTATAAAGTATTGGTTTCATAAGACACATTTTTAGCGCACGCGTCCAAGTTTAAAAAACGACCCGCGCAGCGGGGAGTTTTCTAAAGGACAGTGACGTAAAGTATTCGTTTCATAAGACGTTTCATCGTCTTTACTGAGTCTAAACTTAAGATCGTGCGCTAAAAACGTGTCTTATGGAATTAATGCTTTGATACGAGGGTGGTTTGATCAAACCAACCATGGTGGTTGAGGGTGAGGGTGATAAGTCAGTGACTTTTTGAATTTTCCGCGCAGTAACTTTAAACGTAACACTGCTCCCCTCAACTGCCATCTATGAATAGACTACTGTAAAATCTTGAGAAGGCTGCGCCATTTAGTTTGTGTTTGACAGCCATTGAAAGCAAACAACTTCGTGAATTTTAATGAAAATGGAAAAAAGTGAATTTCGTGTGCTGATTAAGCATTATTCTTTGCATAAAAAGCCATCACCGAAACTGAAAGACTTGATAAATACTATTGGGGATTCTGCACCATCAATTTTAATGGGTAAGAAGTGGTTTACTGAGTTCCGTTGTGGTCGTACCAGCACAAGTGACGCCGAACGTTCAGGTCGCCCAAAAGAGGTCGTCACGCCAGAAATCGTCGATAAAATTCATGGAATGATATTGGACGATCGGAGAATGAAAGTGCATGAGGTGGCTGAGGCTGTAGGCATCTCACCTGAGCGGGTACATCACATTTTACATGAATATTTGGACATGAAAAAGCTACCCCCCGATGGGTGCCACGATTGCTCACACTTGACCATAAGCACAACCGTTTGACCACTACAAAGGAGTGCTTGGCGATGTTCAGCCGCAATCCGAGCGAATTTTTGCGGCGTTTCGTTACCGTAGACGAAACATGGATCCATCACACTACACCAGAGGCCAAGGAACAATCAAGACAGTGGGTTTCTCCAGGTGAACGTGCACCAAAGAAGGCCAAGGCGGGTCTGTCGGCCAACAAGGTCATGGCCACAGTTTTTTGGGATGCACGCGGTGTCATTCACATCGATTACCTTGAAAAGGGTAAAACGATCACCGGTGAATATCATTTAGAGCTTTTGGACAGATTCGATATTGATTTGAAGCAGAAACGACCGCATTTGGCGAAGAAAAACGTGCTGCTCCATCAAGACAATGCACGGGTGCACACGTGTGTAGTCACCATGGCCAAAATCTATAAATTGGCCTACGAACTGCTACCCCATCCAGCATATTCTACAGATTTAGCCCCCTGTGACTATTTCCTGTTTTCAAACCTGAAGAAATGGCTGGGCGGTAAGAGATTTGGTTCGAATGAAGAGGTCATCACTGAAACAAACGCCTATTTTGAGGGCCTTGAGAAAACCTATTATTTGGAAGGAATAAAGAAATTGGAAAAATGCTGGACTAAATGTATCGAGCTAAAAGGAGACTATGTTGAGAAATAAAACGCTTATTTGCCGAAATAAATATCTTTTATTCAAAAAGTCACTGACTTATCAAACCACCCTCGTATACTATTTTCTATTTGCGTGTCCAAATGAAGCCATTAGGACACGCTTCTTGCGTGTCCAAATAATACTGGAAACAGTAACATTTTATTTTTTTAAGTTGTTAAAACTGTTGAAAAACTAATAAGTTAATTTTTTAATGATTACAAAATAACGCAAATAGTACATATAAAGTATTCGTTTCATAAGACAGTTTAGCGCACTTGTTCTTTAGAAAACTGTCCGCTACGGTCATTTTTAAACTTGGGCGGGTGCGCTAAAAAGGTGTCTTATGAAACTAATACTTTAATATACTAATTTTCTATTTGCGTGTCCATACGAGATCTATTTGAATACCAGAAACAGTAATATTTTATATTTTAAACTTGACTTATCACTATTGAACAGTTGTTCAAATGTCAAATTTATTTACGCTGTAAATTTGAAAAACGAATGCAAAATTTGAATTTTCCCGATTTTGCCAACTGACAAAACAGTTTGTTTTTTCCTAACAAATTTTATGATAATTAAAATAAATAAATTAAAGAATAATGCAAATAGAAAAAAATAGTATAAAGTATTCGTTTCATAAGACGTTTTAGCGCATTTGTCTTTGGACGCCTGCTCTAGAAACGTTCTTATGAAACTAATAACTTTAGTATACCGTTTTACAGAGTTCAATTAAACTGATAAATGGATCAGTTTAATTGAACTTTTGATCATTATTTAGGCTTCTCCGGCAATAAAAAAAATGGCTTCAAGTAAAGTTTTATGTTCCGTTATTGATTCTAAATTAATAATTTGATCGTTAATACGGGTATGCATAAATTATTGAAGGAAAAAACCTTGCATTTAGAAGTACCACTCTTGCTGGCCCCCTGTACTATATAATTTATGCAAATATTCTTAAAATAGCGGTATTGTTAACGTAAAGTAAAAATTCAAAGGACACTTTAAAAGAGATGTCTTATCAAAATCTAACGACAAGAACTGAAGGTTTTTAGCCTGCAGTAGACTGCCTAGACAGTTTAGAGATGCCAACACGACAGTTTTGAGATAAGGAAAAAATAAACAATGGAAAACTTGCCAAATACAATACAATAGGGTACAATAACTCTACGTATTTTTTTCAAAATTTCTAGCGCAGCCGTTAGCGAGATATTCAATTTACAATTTTAATTTTTTTTGTCCTTTTCTAGTACAACAACGTCATTGTCCTCGCATGCGCTGTATTAAAACTAAATATGTAAGTTGGCAATACGAAATCATTTGACAACTGTGTTGTGTTTATATTTACTTGCATGCGTTGATAACTTGATACGTTTGAATGAGCTGTTGTTTATATTATACATGTTCAGTAAAACAAGTAATGCGACGGCCGTATTTATTAATTAGTGGAAAAGGGAATGTGAATTTTATTAATATACCTAAATGATTAAACAAGTTAGCATGTTTTATCCAAGGTTTATTAATATTTAATATAGATTTCAAGAAGTGTTTCGTGCTGTCATATACAAACGCGTCTTTGAACAGTACTAAAGTTTTATTTTATTTTAATTCTTTTTAATTTTTTACCGGGATCGGAAAAAACGTGGTGGTTGGCCGTTGGAAGAACTAACATTTTATTATGCAATTCTGGTACAGTTGGTTTCAAAATAATCGAGTACAGCCTTTTTAAGTGGTATAAATCATGTTGTCACAATGACAAATAAAATGTCAAAGTTAGTTATCAACTTATGTCACAAAACATAACCTAAATAAATAAAGATCATTTTACATTGTAAAAAATTTTCATAATCATGGACTACTGATTTATAAAGTGTATTCGATTTTTTTGAAACCAACTGTACAGTACAGTATATTATCTGGACGCTTATATAATTTATTTGGTGCATGTTTTTGCTTGTAGTATGGCTAAAGACGGTCTTCATTATCCCTTTTTCTTTTAAGAGAAAACGTGGAACACGCAGGCTTTGTTTAAAGTACAGCAGCTGATTTGATCGGGTCCCGTCGCGTCTCACGTTCAGTTTATCTGCTCGTCGCTGGCAAAGATTTCCAGTATTGCCAATGTTACGAATGCAAATTGCGTTCCATCTTGAATAGTACGATGACGTCAGCGGTGTAGAAAAGGGACGGAAAATATTTAAACTTTAAATTCGTATTATCAAGTTATCGTAATACATTTATCGATTTTATGTGGACCTGTTCATTAGATAACTGTTATACTAATAAAATATACAAGTTATGTCAAAATTTAAATTTCATGCATATTTTTGTTCGCTCATGTTATTAAAACATTAATTTTATTGTCGAAATTTCTTTTAGAAGTAGGCTTTGAATATGTAACGTTTGGAAAATTCCAAACAGACGATTTAGAAGCTCGTCAAACAGCTTAGAAAAGTCTGCCGAAATACAAGGTATCCCTCGGAGAGATAACGATATAATCAGGCTACATCTGAACTGATCAATAGGTTAAAAAATGTGAACTTTAATGAATAACTTCCTAAGATGAGTGCCACAAAAGACACGAACTATGCATTGTGGAAAAAGAGCAAAAATATAAAATATCAACGATCAATACCCCGCTTAAAAAAGAAAATAGTTCGTGGGTGTGCACAGAACTTGAGAAACGTGATCTTCTTGTATACCATCTAGTAATCATGTTTATTAAAAATATATAAAATTAAAAATACAAAACTCCCTAGAAGAACGTCACCAACTCACTCCGGCATTTGGAACTTTTCACTGTAGAAGTAGTTAATAGTACAATTAGCAGTAAGTTTGCATACTTGTACATAGTAAAAAAAGAATATTGGGGGTGAAATATAACATAAAAAAATGGCTATTATTATTAATAAACCTGCCAATTTTTAATTAAACCAGATAAAGAATATTTGAAATAATTAAAAGCCAATTAAAAAAAATGCCCTGCATCTCGGAAACGAAGAATTTCTGGATACATGCCCCAAGAGTACTTATGCATAAAAAATCAATTTGACTATTTGAAAGCGTATAATGTAGAACCGCTATTGCCAATTTAAATTCGTTTTTCTCACTTGACTTGATATTAGGCATATGCACCCTTTCTTCGGGCACGGTCACATATTAAAGAATCACCCTGTATAGTACGAGGTGTGATCAAAAATTATGGTGAATGAATTTTTATAGCGGCAACTGCTGACGCTACATCCATATGCTGTAATTTGTCCAGTAGCGTGATCAGCTGAGACAGCCAGGGACAAGTTGTAACACGTTCGAACTTGTCAGTCAGCTGCCAGAGTGAGGTTGCGTTTATCGTGTCTGTCGCGCAACATGGATTTCGAACAACGCATTAACATTAAGTTTTGTTTTAAGTTGCAAAAAAAATGCCAAAGAAGCTCATGAAATGTTAAAATTAGTGTACGGCGATAATGTGGTAACTCTGAAGACTGTGTACAAGTGGTATGACCGATTTAAAAACGGAAATGAGTCTGTTGAAGACATGCTCATTGTTTTTTTCGATAGTGAGGGTATAGTGCGATCAGAGTTCGTTCCAAGGGGAAGAACTGTAAATTTGCGATGAAACGACGTACGAAGCGGCCAGAAAAATGGGCCAATGGCTTCCTTCTTCATCACGACAACGCGCGTGTCACACCTCGCTTCTCATTCGCGAGTTTTTGGCCGAAAGAAGTGTTCCTGTCTGTCCACATCCGCCATACTCACCGGATTTAGCACCATGTGACTTCTGGCTCTTCCCAAAAATTAAAACTGTGCTTAAAGGAAAACGTTTTGACACCATTGCTGACATTGAGAGGGCCACGAGAGAGCAGCTGAAAGCCCTTCCGAAAGACGCCTTCCAGAAATGCTTACAGTCATAGGAGTCAACGTTGGGATAAGTGCATTGCTAGCCAAGGACAGTACTTTGAAGAAGATGAAATCAAATTCTATGTAAGCTTATTACTTTTTTTAATAAAAAATTATTCACCGTACTTTTTGATCACACCTCGTATGTGTCTTCTAGCACACGTGATTTTTATGAAAATTCAATTCGATCAACCCAATTTTCTGAACCAACAGCCCTCAAGCCAGTAAGAATGACTTAGCACACTTTCACTATTCGCATTTGCCATAAAAAAATAAATTGGAATGAATGATGCTGTTGGAAAGTAAAAATTAAAACAGAAATTAAAGAACTCGCTCTTTCTTTTAGATTTCTATTTCATAAGCAACCAAGAATACATAAATAAACAGAGATACCCATTATATTCAGTACATTTTGATGATAGCCAAACAATCATTTGACGTAATTAATTACATTGTTCATTATCTGGGTTACCCCCTTTGTATCACAGTACACGGAACCACTCTATTAAGCACTAACTATATGCTCACTGGCATTTCTTTCCAGGCTGTGCAGAACACGTCTTGAAGCATCCCTTTTAAACATATGACTGTTTAAAAAATATGATAAATAATATTAAATAAATAAATTGCAAGCTTAAAAATTTAATAACTATAGTAC
Source organism: Agrypnus murinus (assembly GCA_929113105.1). Classification (NCBI taxonomy): domain Eukaryota; kingdom Metazoa; phylum Arthropoda; class Insecta; order Coleoptera; family Elateridae; genus Agrypnus; species Agrypnus murinus. The sequence goes on from OV816025.1 coordinate 23,932,525, forward strand.
AACCAAAGAATGAAGAAAATAAACCGAAGTGAATCTAGCAGCCGCAGACTAGCAGTCAGAGTTGATTGTGAATGTGCCTTGCTCTCAAATTGTCAAATTTAAAAAGTTTTGTCACCAATTAATATATAATTAATATATAATATATTAATATATTATTAATATATAATAATTCTCCGTTACTGGAAGTATTAGATGTTTAATTATGATTTTTATTATTAATTTTTATTATTATTATTATTTTATCTAGTTACCTATTTTGTATCTACCTTAGCGACGTGTTTGTTTATAATTATATTACCTTTGATAATGACAACATAGCTGTCGAAACAATATTGTCAGGTATATTTTAATAAAACTGTGAAACTTTTAATAATCTTTATTTATTTCATGATTATGGAGTTCCACAAAATAAGGCTGGAAACAATAAACAAGAAACAATAAACAATAATATATATTAATTGGAGTTCTGAAAAATCTTTTAAGCACCAACTAATGTCGTGCACACTTTTGCTATCAGAAGGTTATTTATTAATAGTAGTTTAATAATTAACAATTGGAGTTTTAAAAAACTTTTGACAGATTGCAATGACTATTTTTTTATTTCAAACTGTCTAAATTTGAAATTAGGGAGCAAGGCTCGTTCACAATCAACTCGGAGTGCTAGTTTGATGCTGCTAGATTCTCTCCGGTTTATTTTTTTCATTTTTTAGTTGTACTATAACAAAGTTTGACAAAATCGATAGATTATAATTTTCTCTACTTGAATTTTAGGTTTACTACAAAACACAAGACTTCAACAAAAATGAATTTTATTGAAAAATATTAAAATCACAGTTCAAGTGTTTGCAAACAGTGTATTTATCCCACATTTTTTTTTAAATTAAATCAAAATATTAAAAATACTTAAAAAAAAAAGAAAAGTAGATCATTCTCCTAAACTTACAAAAATATACTAAGCTACTAAATATTGTACTTTTATTTACATCGTCTCGCTTTCCAAGTTTTATAACAAATACTCAAAAAAAATTATTTACATATATTCTAATTATCTAAAAATGACAAAACAAAAATAATTATCAGCAATAGTTAGCAAAAACTTTATATTAAATTATTAACTAAGCAAATCTTAATGTCTAAAGTCACAAATCGTAGGAATTATAAATTGTACAATATTATTTGCTAGATATTGCTGGTAATTTATAAAAATATACTGACAAAACTCTTAAAATTTATATCGTTAATACAAGATTCGAATTTATACTTAATTGTAGGTGCTGACAAAATAATAATTGACACATTAATACAAAGAATAACTTTTATAAAAAGTACTATTTAACAAATGCTTCAGCTGGTATAGTACCCTGCTTCTGCAATTCTGTAAAAACAAACGCTGCTCGGTCAAAGTCCCAATTTGTCTCTTGCAAACATCTATAAGAGGAGAATTTCTTTAATTTATTAACTAATAAAACAATAGTAATTACACTTACTTTTGCGACCACTCTAGATTCATTCCTGATTGTTGTGCCATGAGTTGTACCATTTGTTGTTTTGTATTGTTGTCAAGTATCGCAGGCGTTGCAACAGCAGCAGGACTTGCTGTTGGTGTAACTTGTGCAGGTATAGCATGTGTGGTCGGGGCTGGAGCAGGTGTAGGCGCAATAATTGGCGTCTTAAAGGCAAGCTACAATAGAAATTAAAAATGCTGGTATTATCTAAGATGAAACAGCAATATAGAATGGAATTATTTTAAATTCTTATGAAAAGCTTGGGCATATTTCCACAAGGTGGCCAGCAAGAGTGGTATTTTAAATTCAAGGTTTTTTCCCGGTTTTCCAGGAAGTAAAATATCATTTTTCGCGGTTTTTTTCCTTCAATAATTTACCCATATCCATGATGATCAAATTATTAGTTTACAATTAATAATAACGAAACATAAAACTTCATTTGAAGCCGGTTTTTTATCGCGGAGAAGCCTAAATAACCAAATAACTACCAAAAAAGGATCAGTATAACTGAACAACTTTGTAAAATAGTATATTAAAGTATTAGTTTCATAAGACACGTTTATAGCGCACGCGTCCAAGGACAAATGCGCTAAAAGGTCTTATGAAACGAATACTTTATACTATATTTTTTTTATTTGTGTTATTCTTTAATAATTTAAAAAATAACTTACTTTTAGTTTTAAATAAACTTTGTTAGGGAAAAACTTTTAAGTTTTGTTAACTGGTTGAGTTTTAAGTTTAAGAAAATTCAGATTCTGCATTTGTTTTTCAAATTTACAGCGTAAATAAGTTAGACATTTGAACAGTTGTTCAATAGTGATATAAACTTTAAAATATAAAATGATACTGTTCCCGGTGTTCAAATAAATCTCTTTTGGACATGCAAATAGAAAATAGTATAATCAAGTGTTAGTAGCATAAGACACGTTTTTAGCGCACGCGCTCAAGTTCAGACGCGTTAGAGAGGCTAAAACGTCTTATGAAACGAATACTTTATATTACTTTTTGTATTTGTCCTTCAGAAAACTCAGGATCGTTTTCTAAACTTGGCGCATGTGCTAAAAACGTGTCTTATGAAACAAATACTTTATACCATTTTTTTCTATTATCGTTAATTTGTAATCGTTTAAAAAAAATTAACTTAATTAAGTTAAAATTAAATTAAAATTAACTGTAAACCAATTTTTTTTAGGAATACTTTATTAACTAGTTTGACAGTTGGCAACACTGATAATTTTAATTCTGCATTTGGTTTTTAAATTGACGTAAATAAGTTTAACATTTTAAGAACAGCTGTTCGTTAATATCAACTTTAAAATATAAAATATTATTATTTCTAGTCTTCAACTAAATCTCTTTTGGACACGCCAATAGAAAAAAAGATAATGTAACATATTAATTATTTTTGAAAGTACTATTAAAATTATTTTATTTTTTCAAACATTTTTTAATTTCTCCCTGAAAAAAATTCCCTACTTTGATCACTAATTCAAGGTTCTTTCCCAGTTTTTGGGTGGTTAATAAGACTTTCTGGTTCCAGTATGAAAAATTTAGGACTCGGATTTGCTTCGAATTTGGTAATGTATGGTAAATTTAGGTCTTAACCCTCTCAATACCAAGCTCTTTTTGGTAGCATGTAGTACCAAGTGAGGGCATTTTATGCTCAGCTGTTTTTATGATGAAAGCATTAATAAAGTACAGTATAGTAATATTTTTGTGTTTGTTTCCTTCTAAGAAGATTTTCCACAACGGAAAGACACAAAAAACAAGTATACTTGCCACAAATGATTACCTTCTGGGTATGTTTATTATATACATACATATTTTTTGACACTTGAACAAATGGTTGCTGATTTTGCTCATCTTAGTACATTGAAATTTATGCGTAGCTGCAATTAAACTGCGATAAAATTAAAACTTTCAGAATTTATTCAAATCTAAACTAATCTTCCTTTAGCTACTTGTATGAGAGACAACTTCTCTTTTTTTTTATTTTCCTTCATCTATAAATATATCAAAACTAAGAAAAAGTAACTGCTGGGCACAAAATACCCCCAGGTTCGTATTGTAAAGGTTAAATATTTTTTATATTTTGCATTTATAATAAAGCTATTATAGCTCATTTGGGTGCTTTAATAGCCCAACTTTTTCAAAGTTGATAGCACTGAATTTGATGCGTCGTATTTCAGTGCTCAAAAGGAAATTGACGAAAACTTTAAACTAAAAATTTGAATTTCCAAATGTGTCAAATAAAATGACAAATGATATCAGTGTGTCATTTCCTAAATCTTGAGATTAAGTTTTTTAAATTAACCCTCGGACAACGGAAACCAGATCTTAAGTGACCCACACTTTCATTTTTTGTTAATAATTCCACCGTTTTTCAAGATACCGTTTTAGATGTTTGTGTATTTCTCGAAATTATTATGAACGGAGTTTAAAATAAATTGTGTGAAAAATTTCTTAGTATACCTCGGAAGATCCGCTTGGGTCACTTGACACCGTGTTTCCTGAATACAGGTACAAATATAGTAATAAGCGTGATAGTTGTTTTAAACTGATTTGACGGATACATGAACAGTAGGGTGGTGGTCCTTATTTGTATGGGTAAGAAAAAAATTACAATTTCAAAATATGTACCCTCCAATTTTTTTTCATTACATGAAAGGAAGTTACCCTAAAAACTTCAAATTGATCAGATCATGCTAACCTGGCCCACATTAAGGTCAAAGTTCAGCTATTTTAGTCTGTTTTTCACAAAACGCCTATTTGCAGCAAAACGGTTGCATCTACGAAAAAAAGATATTCTTCCTTTTTTATAGGAAATTTAAGCTACTATAAATCTGGTCCTTACATAATTTTCGAGAAATAATCTGTTTTTGAGTTATGAAAGGAAAATCAGATGCAGTAGTTTACGGGTCGTGCAGTTACATATTGAAAAATTTTATGTTACTCATTTGTGATGCTTTTCTTTAATACTTCTGACTACTACCATACTTCTTACTGGAAATTATTATTAATCATAATAATAATTGCTACTACCCATTACTTGGCGAACCAGGCCCTAGAAGCTATGAAGCTTGTTCTGGAGGAAGAAAAGGCGATTATTACTATTTAGTCTGGACCAACGTGTTGTTGCAACCGACTTAACAGATTGTATAGCATAAATCCCACATTTGTATTACAGCTAAGGAAAACTGCAGAAAACCTTAACCAGGTCTGCCATTATCGGGAGTCGAACCGGGCCGCTTGGGTGAGAGAAGAGTACTCTAGACCCTACACTACTAATACTATTACATATGGGTCATAAGGTAATGTCATCAATAATTAATAATTGTAATTCATCATTACAGACATAAAATATTAAGCCAGCCATATTGGTGTGAAAGGGTGCTGTATTGGCTTTGAAGACGCTGAGTTGTCTTTAAAATACGCGAAACTCACTTATTGGAATACTCAATTTATCCACAAAGATTATTTCTATATGCGGATTATTCCATTAACCATTGTACATTATAACCAGCCGCCAAGTATTTATTTTACAGTGGTCTGTTTGTTGTGTTAGAAAGGCTACACAATGGAATTGGGTTTTCTCGAATTGCTTTTCTTTTTTCTTCTTTCTAAGTACTTATTACTTTCTCAATTCTTGCAGTTATACAAAATTAAACAAAATTAAATCAAAAAAATCAAAGCAGGTAATTCTCACTCAGGTTTATGAAAACTGGAATAAGACTAGTGTTTTCAGTTTTCACGTGGACCAGCAATAACTGGTAAGAAATACATTCTAGTTTCTTTTTCATTAATACTTATTTTGGATCATAAGAATATTTCTGTAACTGCAAGGAGTTTTTGAGGTGTCTAAGTTGCCATAGCATCTGTTAAGTAGACTGCAGCCGCACGTTGGTCCGGAATAATAGTAATAATCACCTCTTCCCCCAGCACAAACTTTATAGCTACTAGGGCCTGGTTCGTCAAGTAATGGGTAGTAGCAATTATTATTATTATATATTAATAATAATTTCCAGTAAGAAGTATTAGAAAAGCATTAGAAGTATGCTAGTAGTCAGGATTATTGAAGAAAAGCACCACAAATGAGTAACACAAAATTTTTCAATGTCACTGCACGGCCCGTGAACTACTGCATCTGATTTAACTTTCATAACTTAAAAACAGTTTATTTCTCGAAAATGATGTAAGGACCAAATTTATAGTAGATTAAATTTCCTACAAAAAAGGAAGAATAGCTTTTTTTCGTAGATGCAACCGTTTCACTGAAAATACGCACTATGTGAAAAACAGCCTAAAATAACTGAACTTTGACCTTAATGCGGGTTAGCATGATCTGATCAACTTGAAATTTTTAGGTAACTTCCTTTCATGTAATGTAAAAAATTTGGAGGGTACGTATTTTGAAAATTAAAAATAAAAACATAAGGACCCTCATGAACAGGTTACTGTAAAGAAAGTATGCAAATCGTGTAAGAAGTAATTTTTATCCTATTTGTAACAAGAATCTTTACTGAATAAACCCATTACTTCTGGATATAAACGTTGGTAAGTATTTGCATGTATCTGTAATATTTTATAATTTTACGGACTGATATTGTTAATTTTTGTAATTTCTATGAATTTACAATAAATACAGTTTAAAAACCAAATAAAAGCACATAAATCTGTATTTTATTTTAACTCATAATTTTGACATTTAAAAAATTTCCAGATATGCCAATATTAAGAGTTGACATTCACTTCTAAAATTTTATACGGATAACCAACTTAACAACAATTTGACAGATGCTATCGAAAGTGAAAGTACTTTAAACGTTTGCAGGTTAATTCTAACCTAAATAAAACCACACCGCTTGCAAACGCAATAATTCAGACTTTGAATTAAATTCAATGTAATTAATAATATCATTTTAGGTTACTTTTATTGACACTACCAAAATAATCTGAAAGTTACACAATTGATCCTAGTTAACAATTTCTACTTACTTTAGATTGATCTTCTGTTGCATTCGAAATATATAATTCTTCATTTGCTATGCAAAATCCCGAACCTGCTGGAATAATTACCAAGGTTCTAAAGAAATAACGAATGGGAGCAACTTTATGACCACTACGTAATTCCTTAAACATTCCAGTTACTGTTAATAACAGCATTTGCGGCTAAAATTTTCAAAACCATTAGGATGTTGTTACTACTAACAAAATCAAGATTCAAACTTACAGTGAACAAGACTAAATCAACAGTAAAACTGTGAATGTCGTGTTTGGACGAAGGCATTTCTGCTAAAAAGGACACAACAGCAAGTTGCCCTTGACGTAACAGTCTGTGGCGACGTTCACGATCTTGTACCCGTATTAGATTTCGGTTATCTGTGTTATACCAATTTAACCAACTGGAATTCTTTGGATTCTGTCCGTAAGGATAGTTCGATGTCATGGAGAACATGGCATTCTCATGATATGCTTGCAACAACGGTTGCCTTGATTCACTATCGAATATCAAGAAATACTGTTCAAGAAACTGGCGTACAATTCCCTGTGCGTCTGCACTGCATAGATATGTTTGTTGGCTAGGCGGAAGAGATACTTCATTGGCAATGTCAAATCCTATCGGTGGTGGCAATTCAATCCCATCCTGCATGGATAATTTAAATTTAAAACGATTATATTTGAAGAGTTAGCTCGGTTGGAAACTTACCAGCTTGAGGACCTTTGGAAATCTCTTCCTCACTTCACTGTAGACAAAGAAGAGGTGGAAGCGGGCGAGCACAAAGCCCACACACCAGATTAGAAACTGCGTTGCCTGCGAACATTCTCGCAACAACAGCAAAGCAACACAATAATGACCTTAGAATATAACTTTCGAAATGCAAGAGCTTGTTAATTCATGAACAAATTTAAACTGCACATTTAAAATACGTAAGATATTGTATTGAAGAAAAAAATTATATTTTCCACTGGGAAGAATCTTCTCAGTTTGCCTGACAAAATGTTTAAAATGATAAAATTTGGCATTTTTAATTAAATAATATACTATAAATGATTTTGTTAGAGATATTGAAATTGCTTGTATGCACATAGCAATTAGACAATTACAGCTGAAACTCAGACCAAGGATGGCTCATAAGAAAAGTTACTTGCCTTAGCTGTAATCATACATTACTAAGCATGTAGAAACGATTTCAATGAGATAGCTGTCGCTGTGAGCTGTATGCTTCCATCTTTAATTTTGAAAAATTTCTACACACTTCTAGGTTATGTTCTGATATAACCTAGTCATTAATATACATAACTACATAAGAGCATGTCCACCAACAAACTAAAATAAAAATTGTCTATATTTCAGGCATTTATCATCATATTGACATGATCTATTGTAGAAATGCAAACAGTAAGACTAATAACAAACAAATAACTGACTAAAGTACAAAATGCCAAATGTAAATTTCTTTTCAAACAAGCAGTTAGATCTGTAGTGCCCGCCATCAGGCAAACGATAATTTGGGAAAGGAGAGTTTTGTTGCTTGCCAACAGCTAACCTAATGGACCATTGCAGATTTATCTGCTCATTTGTATCAATAATAGATCAAATTAGATTTACACATGTTCTTTAGAAACATATTACCTTTAGCTTCACAATATATAAATAGGCGCATCTTGAATAACGATTACTTAATTTTGACACTTTATGCAGCGTGTTCAAATAAGTTTGACTTCTTTAAGTCACCAAGCATTACTTAAATTATAAGCAAAACATTATTTAAATTTCTATGTAAGTAAAAGTCAAACTGTAAAACATGCAAAGAATATCGAATAATATCAACTCTTGAGATTAAACAAAATTAAGCACTGTTAAGTAAAAGTTGATAAAAGGTTTGTTAACTACTGCACATATTTGAGCATTTTCTAATTGAATTTCAGAGAAGTTCGACATTCTACAAGCTCTTTCATTTTTTGTACTGTACTTGATAGCTAAACCAAAATGTATTTTTGTAAGTTGGGTAAATAAACAATTGTTTTTTCTTTTCAAGTTTTTTTTTCATATTTCTTTTTTTTTCAATAGGTATTTTGCCAATTTGTAACAAATATGATTTTGCAGCGGTTGTAAAACTACACAGAAAAATGTAACACACAGAGGATTACGGCTAGGAGTATTTGTTGTTATTCACAGTTGAGGAAGGTGTGATATTTACTGTGTCTATGTGACACGTGATGAGTCTAAAAGGACTCGACGAGGATCGCATAATATGCACTTGTTGACTATGCTCGCAAGCACAAATTCAACTTTTGTTTTAAAACAAAATGCACACAACATTGTGTAAGCGTTGACTAGAATGTCATTTGTCAACTATATTTATGCTGTTATGCAGTTTATTTATGTCAACCAAGTGAAAAGCAAAATCTTGCAATGCTTTTTCACAATGACAAATGTGCAATTTTATGTAAGGGGAATGATAAGGAAGGAGATGGGAATGTATTACTTTTCTTTCTGTTCCAATTTTTTTTCCTTGCTTATGAATCCTATTTCTTACCATATTGGCATTATTTTATTATTGGTCATATTTTTTCCAATTTTTTTTAACTATATTTTTTGTTTCATGTTTTTATCTAACACTTATTTTTATCTTTTTTTTTCTTTTCATATACATTTTTTCTTAGCATTTTTAAACAATTTTTTTATTTACGCAACTGCTGTAAAAATGCAACAAATGATTTATTAACTTAAAAATATAGGGAAAGAAACTCGTAGAATATCACATTGCATAAAAAAACTGAAATGTGTAAATATGAAATATATGCACCTTTTATCAAATTTGAAAAACAGTGTATAGTATATAATCATTAACATTGTTGAAGGGATTTTGGTCAATATTGTATTGCAAACTATTAATTCTATTAACTCAATTTGTTAATTAATCCTAACAAATTGAATTTAACATTTAGAAATTACTAAGTGTGAGCCAGAAAGAAATGAATCATAGTAGCCCATGATGATTTTATGCTAGCTGTCAAATTGGATTTGTAAATATTATTTGATTTTAATTAAGTTATGTTTAATAATTTATATTGATATAATTATTTTATTATAATTAATTTATCACATATCTCAGTTCATTCGTAAATTTATGTGTTTGACAGCTACCTTAACCTAAAATATTTAATCGATGACATTTACATTCAATTATCAATCCATAGGTAACTGTGACTTGATTAATTTTTAGCTCACACAATATTCTTTCAGTCAATTTTACTTTAAGGTCATAATCAAACAGTTGCACTCTTCAAATATTCACACCCAATTCATTATTTCTGCACTATGAGTATGCTATTTATGTAAATGCATCAGCACAGTGCACATTATGCATTTTGTAAATCTTCATGCAATCTCTAGAAACGAGTCAAACTAAATTAATATTACCTTATGTAATTGTTCTGATCCCGAAACTTATCACACAAAGGATTTCCATCCAAAACTAGGTCAACCAATGGTAGTCCAATTAGTGAATCCAACATACCAATTTCCCTAATCTGAAAACATTAACAAAAATATAAATAATTAAAATTACAGATACACAATTTATTGAACAAAGAAAAAAGATGTTTAATTTATAGAGCACTACTTTTCAAACTGTGAGCCACGGCGCTCTAGGGGGCCGCAAAAAATTACTACTTAAAAACTTAGATTCTTCTTGTGTGTGTTGACTGAAAGGATTTTGTGTATCGTGAACAATTGTCTGGATGCAAGACGTATTTCCGAAGAGATGGAAGAAAGTCAGATTGAAACTCTCTTGAAGAACCAATGCAACAAGAACTTTCAGACCCATATGCCTAGTAGACACCCTGGGCAAGGTACTACTGGATCTTATTCTTGCCAGATTAGAAAATGCTTTAAAGCATCAGGTGATCTACCTAAAAATCAATAGGGATTTATAAAGGGGAGATCAACCACTGGCGCTATTACCAAAGTGATTGAATAGCTCAAACAGGAAGTTATGTGCCCTTATGACACTCGATGTCAAGAATGCGTTCAATTCTGCCAGTTGGCAGTTGATATTGACTGCAATACAACATAAAAATATTCCACCTGATATTCTCAAGATCGTAGGTAGCTACCTAATTGATCGATCTCTTAGTACAGAATTTGGGAAAATTCAAGTTAACAATGGTGTCCCGCAGAATTCCATATTGGATTCCACACTCTGGAATCTACAATATGACAACATATTTGTAAATTGACGTAGTGATCAGGCAGAGCTTATTGGATTCGTGGGCGATCTAGCCCTAGTAGCAACCGCAAAAACTGAAACGGAATTAGAAACCAACGTAAACTATGCTCTTTTAAGAATCGATGCATGGTTAATTAAACAGAGACTTGAGTTAGCACCACAAAAGTCAGAGACTCAATTAGAAACTCAAATATCCAGATAAAAAGTAATTTAAAATACTTGGGAGTAATAAATGCCAAAAATGTTAGCTTTGAATGACACCTAGAAAAAGTTATCAAAAAAGCAGCCAAAGTGACTACAGCATTCTCCAAGATTATGCCACGATTAAAGGGCCCTGTAACAAGTAAAAGATGTATACTTGCAGAATCCACTATACTTTGCGCTAGCCACATATGGCAACCAGTATTCAACTTTGCAAAATATAGGCTCCTTTTGGAAACCACACAAAGGAGTTGAATTTTAAGAATGTTTTGTGCATACAGAACAGTATCCAATGAAGCAGCCTCGGTTATTTACACCATTAAACTGATCCATTTACAAGCAGAAGAATGTAGATTGACTTATGAACACAAAGCAGAAGTTAATGCCAAACAAAGGGCTCAGAATACAATTGATGAAAAATGGCATCACCAATAGGAGACTACACCACTACTACTAAAGCGAAGATAGACGTTTACTTTAATACTAATATCCAAACATGGGTAAATAGAAAATGTGATGAGGTAAACTTTTGGATTACTCAGATTTTGACGGATCATGGCTGCTCCAGAAACTACTTCTTTCGCATTAAAAAAGTGCATGATCCCACGTGCATATATTGCAGGGAGGAGGAAGACACCGCAAAACATACCATGTTCAGATGCAATCAATGTAGCAATGTTAGAGAAAGGCTTAATAATGAACTATAGGAAAACCTAACCTTAGAGAATATAGTTGACATTATAAAATTATGATACAATCACAGGAAAACCTAAGAAGATGAGAGGAGACAAGAAATAGAAGGCTGAAACAAGGCTGGTCAATATTAACCCGTGTCACCAAAGAGTTGAATCTTAAATGGCATTTAACATGAGATTTACTCATTTTCCTTCATTTTTAGATGCAACCTCTTCCAGTTACTATATTTTATTCTGAATTGTATTTCCCTACACTTTTGGAATCGCTGAAAACAAATCTAATGTTAAAAGGACCTATGACACACTGACAACTATTAACTACAAAAAAAAAAGTGTATTGAAATAAGCATTTCTGGATTATATATTTTTTTAGGTTCCTAACCTCAAATTCACTTTCACGAATGCATTAGGACAATTGACAGCTGTCATTTAACTCAAATATCAAAAATGTATCAGTCACAGTTTTTGACAGATGTTGTCAATACAGCTGCCAAATTCGTAATTTACTTTAAACTGAATAGGGTTGGAATTGTAATGAACACAGTCCTGATACTTTACTAGCAAATGTAGTTTTATTGGTACATAAATTTCTGACTTGATTAAAATTTCACATTCAAGTTTCTGTCAACAGTCACAGAGGCTTAAGCTATGTACTTTTATTCACATTTCTGTAAATTTTTGGTACTGATGAAGTATCTGAATCAAAAATTATTTTGTTCCTTTGTTGTGTGTCATTTTGTCTTTATAATCGGCGATCAATTTGACACATCTTTTGGCAATGTCATTAACAACACTAATTTTGTTTACTATTTCTTCACCGGATTGATAATCTTTGTTTGATTTCCATTCTGAAACATCAACATCAAACAGAATGAGGCATCAATTTCGAATCTTTTGAAAAATGACATTGACTCCAAACTAAATAAAATTTTTCGTAAAAATGTGGTAGTGTTTGAAAATCGCTCCACCTGCCAATTTCCAAAATTTGTTGAATTAATCTAGTAATAATTGTGTAGATTTTTCATAAATTGTAGATTGTTGTTAGGTGCGCCCAAAGTCTATTAACTTTTATAGATTACCTCAGCAGAGCAGTTAGTTGACCCCTCTTTGAGACGGAAGGGCGGAAGCAAATACGTCAGAGGACTACCTAGAATTAACCATCCACCTATTTGTTCTCACTTGCACTCATGTTGTGTTTATGCAGCGCTTGCAGTCACTGTCAAGCGTCAGGACTTTTGCAAACTTAAATTGTAGATTTGTTTGTAGTAAAAAAGTCAGTTCTTGACAGAAGTAAGTAAGAATAAGTTTCTAAATTAAATTATTTAGTGTCTTGTTTTTCCGTAATTAATTTCTTCTAATTATTCAATGTGACAGTTTCTTTTTGGTTACTATTATAAAAAGCTTTTACAAAATATTAATTGTTTTGTTTTATACTGTATAGCATTATGCCAACAGAAAGATGTACAGTTGCAGTTTGCAATAATAAACCACAGAAGCTGAGGAAGCTATTTATATGTTATAAATTTCATAAACATGAAAACTTAATGTTAAAAAGTTCAGTAACTATGACTAGCAAAGAAAACAAATATACAAACAAGCAAATATAAAAAAATTATTTAATAAATTAACATAATCAATATGTAGTTCATTTTTAATTAGTATTAAACTTGCTCGAAAGGCAACGCCTTTCGGGCTAGTTGTACGCGATCATGGAGGTTTTTTGTTTCCCGTACAAACCTTTAGTAACGTACAAAAGATTTCATGTCCATATCTCACATCATATGCAAGATACATCGCAGGCAAGCAACCTTAATCCTATTACATATTATATCGTATTATAAAAAAAGACATCCATATTTTTGTAAATTAAAAAAGACAAATTAATTAATAATATTGTATGTAAGGACAATAGTCGTTTTTTGCCATGGGTGATTAAATCAGAGTTGTAATTTCTTATTACATCGCGTTCTTTTGAATACTGATTAACTCCCGACTGTTCAGATTTTCTTAGCATGATCGGTAATCTCCTTACCCCTTTGAATCGTAGAAATTTTGTGATTGAATCGAATAAGTGCTGTGTGCTGAGACGAAACTTGTAACTATATTGCCAATGTTCTTTTGTGACAAAACATTTTCAAATCATGCTAAAATCTTTATGATTGTTTGGATGTTTAATCACACATATGCAAAAGAAAACGACTAATGTTAACTTTAAAATCATAATACTTTCTTGACTAATTAGTGGTACGTGTAATTTTTTTAAATAAACATTGAATGATGGATATAGTCCAAAATAATGAATTCACGTGAATAATTAAAGACATCTTAGTTTCTTTAAGTAATGTCTCAAGTAAATTACTTAATATATAGTATAAAGTTAATATCATTTTGGCATACAAGGCAGTTTTTCACTTCATGATGTTTACTTAAGCACAGAAGTGTGGATAAACATCCACTACTAATTTTCATGTTACATGGTGTCGTTGCTTTTGTTTTTATTGTGCACAAGTGTTATGAATCTACAAATTTCTATTTCTAAACGTGTCAAGGTAATTAATTATAGTAAATTATTACACAAAGTTGTGTGAAGAAACAGCAGAAAATTAAAATTTTTACTGTGAACACTAACATTAAGCATCAGAAGGTTCTGAAAGTAACGCATAGTAAGTTGAATTACGTATTAATTTTCCCGATTCGTAAAAAATGTCCCTTTTAGAACAAACGCCTCTTTTAAACTTGGTTTCATTAATCATAATAAAACGTAACAAGTCTAATTTAATTGTGGTGTTAAGACATTTTCATCTTCGTCTTGGATTTCATACTGTACTAGCGGTAGCGTGACATTATGTGAATGCAACTGTAAGGCCAGACATTAATTCATAAGCGATGCAGCGGGTAGATGTACTTGGCAGATTAAACAATTAAAGAATGTTTAACTGTGCCATGCCACACATAAGATGGTTTAATTGGGTTTTACGCAATCACGATGTGCGCATGTAGCAGAGATAAGATAATGATATCTATATATTTCTCGTATGACGGTTTTATATGTTTGAACTTCTGAAATGCTTATGTTTGTTTAATTATACTCTTTACAATGCGAGAAATATAAATTACATGTTTTGGATTATCGAGTTGTGTTCTAACCGCAACCAACTCAGTTAATCGTCGTACTGCATGAGTATTATCGAATACTCTTGGTATTTACCAGATTGAAACATTCTAATTATCATAAATATCTTTTGTAAAAAGATGGGTAGCCATGTTTTATTTTTATAAATGTGTCACCATTGATAATAATTTTTATTATTTTATGATTGTATAACCTGCGTAATATTTTGAAAGCAGTGATATCCAATCACTATTATTTATGAAAGTAAATAACTATGAAACTTCCAATTAGTATTCATTATTTTTGTTTCAATTTTATCAACTTTATTCCATAATAAAAAATTTGAATAACAATCAAACCTATTAGAAAATTGGCAACTCAAGAATTTTCGTTTTCACACATAAATACTCTAAAAAAGCAGCATCGTTGCTTTGCTGATTGCCAAGATTTCTAACCTTACAATTTGTGTTGATGATGTCAAACACTATGCAGAGTAATATGTCAAAAAGTCATGGCCTACCCACATCTTTTTACAACATGAATGGAAAATACATGTGATTATTTCATTCTACTTCGTTTTAGACCAATCGCAAGGCTTTATTTTTTGGATTACAGCGATAATTCGATAATTTTTTATTGTCCTTTTCGACTGTTTTTATCTTCGTGACAACGCTGAAAACTAGTGTCACATGTGTCCCATTTTTTACTTTCATGTCAAATACTAATCTTTATGTTAATAAGTAGATGCTTAAATAAACAACTGTATCATGAAATAATCTTACCGAATTACATGCTCGTGCTTCTGAAATTATCTGTTGTAATACTCAAGTTGATTAAAACGCAACACTCGTGTCATTTTTTGACAAATTTCCCTCCGTTGCACGTCGGGAAATTAAAACGTCAAAAAATGACACTCGTGGTTGCTAATCAACGTTCGTATTACAAATCGATAATTTCGAAGCACTCGTGTAATTACAAGTGACAATTTGTCAACCTAAACAGCAGAATTACCAATATTTTCTAGTAGATAAATTATTCTAGTAAATGTCTTCATTCTCAAAAATGTTATCAATAAATTAATGCCTTACCTTGTTATTCCCTAAATGTAGTATTTTGAGATTTGGCAGTTTCTTATCAATTTTTCTTAAATGACTAAGCACTTGAATTCTATTTTCATTTAAGTTGATAGCTTCTATCTCAGGAATATTTTCAGAAATTATATCAGTCACCGCCAATAAAACGACGGGTTTAAACAATGCACAAAATAGGTCTTGTAAATCGGGATCAGCATGAAAACGTGTTAAATCTAATGCTTTATTCACTGCATTATAACGTTTTGCCATTGTCAATTTCATTTTTTCCTTCATATTTGCATTAATATCAACATTTGGTGAACCACTATGAACACGAATGGCCATTCGGAAACCATCAGGGCATTGTATTTGTTTATCTAAATTGTGTAATTTATCGGCCAATTTATAATCATCCACATAGAATGTTGCAACTGAACCATTTACACTCCACTGTAAATAAAGTTTTCGATTAATAACGAATCTATCATTATTCACAACTATTACACCAGAATATTACTTACAGAAACAGGTGTGAATGGCAATGGTGATACTCGTTCAAGTAATGTGCGTAACACGTATTCCTTATCATATTTATTACCAAATGGCAACTTAAACAACAACAAGATTAATATTTAAACTAGAAGTCTTTTGTTAAAATAGACTTACAGTCACCCTAAACCAATTTGTCGGACTTTCCAAAAGCTTTCGTCTGCCACCTTTATGTGGATGAGGGGAGCCTGGGCGGCCACCACCTCTCTTATTGTGGAATTTTTTATAACCGCCACTGAAACCACCACTGCCTCCCATATCAACATCTTCATCTTCCAAATGAGCTCGGATTGAATTGGACCAGTCTTTTTGTGGACCCTTTTTATTAAATCGGCTGTGTTTAAATATAACTCGACGTGTGTTATTACCGCCATTATCAACCCTGGTATCGTGTTCTAGGTATAAAAATAAAAGATTGCAACACCTTACGTACATATTTTAAAAATGTCGTTGATTACCATTGTATTGCTTCTTCCATCCTGAATTATTAAATTTTCCGGGTTTCGGCATACTGGTTTATCTGGTAGTTAATATAACGCAGAAAATAACTTTTTTAATTCCTCGTAATGCAATAATTGTAAACTGCGAGTTTATTTCACCACGCGTTAATTACATAGCTGTCACAAAATGGCGACTTTTAATTTACCAAGATGGTACTGTTGTAGCTGCGTAGTCCGTAGTAGTTGTCAGTAAAATGACGTCTTTTCAGTGACGTAACGGCAATGGAGAAAATGGGTTCTCAACAGTGGCGGAACGTGATTTAAATATGAATTAAATACAGTTCAGACAGTCGTATCTTAATTTTAAGAAAACTACCTCATTTTATATAGAGGGTTTAGAATCGCTTCATGTACAATACAGTTTTACGTGCATTTTATTTCAAATCCTAATATTATTTTCCTTAAATATGTCTCTACATCAAAGGTCGTATGACCCTCAACTAACATGTAACACAATCACACACATCCATAGTTAAGGTGACCGAATTTTCCAATTATAATAATCTTGTCGCCCTAAGTGAGATTAGTAAAAGAAAAAAAGTCTTTAACCACTTTAAGATTAGTTTTAGTCTACCCAGTAAGCAAAGTGCCGTCTTATTTACGTGATTTTTTAGACATGTTTGGTCGCTGATGACGAATGCCCGATTATAACGTTATAATAGGCGTTTACGAAAATTGTATCGGTTATATACCGATGTAGCGAAAGCGTTTGGAAATTGTATCACTGGTGCTCTACGTACTGTTCGGAAATTAGTCGGTATATACCCGTTTTATCTACCGGATCCATGATTCGTGAATTGAGGTTTATAGTCGGTAAATAGAAATTTACCGGTAAACATAACCTACAATTCAAGTTGTTTTTTAGGTGTGTGTGTTTTTTTATGTACGTTTTCATTCTCCACAGTGAATATGAATACTGTTATTAGGGATATGTTCTGTCTGTGGTATACAAGAAAACTTAAACACTATCGAAAAACATTTTAATAAACAACGATGGTTTTGTAGGTTATGTTGTTATTAAAAACGCACCGTAAACGTTCCGAAAAGTATATATCGGTTCCATCTATCTTATGTATAAGCTGTTTACCGCTGGGAATGCGGTAGATACCGTACAATCCAATTTTCGTAAAAGCCTAATGACACCATACCAGTATGACGAATGTAGAGTTATGACGTCTCAATGACGTCAACAAATTTTCTTAAAAAAAATGTAAGTAAGACCCGTTTTACATATACGAGAATTGTGGAAATTTTAACCAAAATCTTACTGGAAACTTTTCACAAAATTCTTCCATTAATAGGTATACTATATTCATTGAATTTGAATAAATAAAATAAACCTAAAAATATCTTGCACACTTATTATTTTTATTATTTTTAGAAATAAAATAAACAGATGTAGTACATACGTTTCGAAAATTTAAACTCGTGTGTTCTAGCACCACGTGACCGATATCGGTAAAGATCGTGAAAAATAACGCAACGAAGAAGGAGCCGAATACTTGCGAAAAGTTGGTTGATGTTGATTTCCTTTTAGCTACATGATGTGTTCATATTTCATTAAAAAAATACATGTTTGTGGTGTTTTATTTCTTCCAGTTTTTGTGTCGGTGTTGTTAAAACAAATTAGGATGGTATTTCATACAATCCACCGAAAAGTATACAAGTGCTGACTGGCGCACGAAAAACAACAAGCGTTTTATGGCCGCCATATAAGTATAATAATATAATAATAGTGATTACATTTATAGTTCAAAATTTTAAATAATAAATCTGTTTTTTCAAATTATGGTGTTTTATTTGCAGAAGTAGAAATAAATAGGTCCTTAAGACATCAATAAAACGTCATTTAAATCATTATAATATGACGTTTTTTATACGTCATAAAACATCGTCTCCTTTACATCGTAAAATGACGTCTTTGGGCTGTGACATTTACTCGTCTTATTAACATCATTATAACGTCACTTCGAAGGTCAAAATGACGCAATGAATGACCAATAATCGACGTTAAAATGACGCCAGTCTGCTTACTGGGTAGTTATCGTGACCAGTCAGAATGAACATATTGTAACGTTCTTTTTCAAATAATAACACAAATGCTGTTTAAATCGTCTATTCACAAACAAATATTTATTTCTATACACTAATGAATACACTATAAATTAACGCTATGATTATAAACCATTAAAAACTATTATTTACAGACTATGAATTTCTAATACAACATTTATATTCACTATTTATTTTGTAATACACAGTTAATGACTTGCTGTTGACTGCCCCTCTTTTATCCGCGAATCCGCTTTTATACCCTAATATAAACGCACCAGAAGTCGCTGGAACCTTCTATGTATTCTAGAAAATGCTAGAATAAACCGCGTCTGGTTTACATGCTTGTGCGATGCGTCATTCTCTCGAAGGCGGTAGAACACACCATTTGTTGCTCGAAAAGAGGTTCTTTCTTTTTCTCTCTTGTTACACTGCCCCCCTCTTCAAGTCTGTTCTGTCCCAGAACAGGTTTTATGCTCTGGTTCCTGTAGAACGGGTCATGACGATATCGACAGTCTTCACCTCGACTACACGTTCCATTACGGTAGAAATAACAGTCTACACTCTTCGTTGGCCTTAATGCGGGTTGTGGGTCAAAATTGCAGACGAAGATCTTGACGTCCGTACCTCTAAAGACAACTTCCAGCATGTTTCTAACGATTCTCCAATCCAGCTGGTCTCGCCCACAGCCGAGTTTGGGAACTGCCAATTTGTTAATTCCCCTGGTAAGCAACTCGATCCTCAAATTCCATAGTGCCCTCCACAAGTCGGCGTAACTTGGTTTCTGGTAATAAAACTGCTTGGTTACCAAGTAGTAAATGGATCGGTCATGATCAGGCAAGCGTAAGGATTTACCAACAGAGGGATTTTGTTCTCGAAGTTCATTCAGCCGTCCAAATTTATTTCTAAACACTACTGCGATCCCCCTGGACATACGGAGATCCGCGGAGACACAGTGGGCAATGGAATAATCACCAGGGACCCGGAAGAGATCTTGTTGCATCTCAGTCGTGACTCCGAATCGCGCTTTTCTAGTTCCAGAGAACGCAGCCATAAATTCTCTAAAGGTTGGCTGATCATCTTCAGACCTTACGATATTGATAGCCACCTCGGCCTCATCTTTCCGATCCGGGACTGCGTCATTATTTCCCTCATAGTGCGCCAGACGATTGGAGTGTACCACCTTTGGTTTCCCCCTTGGCAATTTCTGGATGCGATAAATCAAGTCATTTATTCGTTTCTTCACCTGGTATGGACCCTCCCAATTTCGCTGTAACTTTGGATAATAGCCACGACGCCTTTGCGGGTTGTATAACCAGACAAGCTCTCCAGGTTGAAACCCTCCTTCTTGGGCTCTCACATCGTACGTAGCCTTCATCCGGTCACTCGCGATTCGACTATTATTTCGGGTTCGGTCGTGAATATCCTCCAACTTCTTCTTTAAGTTGATGACATAATCATTCCCGGCTACCTCCTGCTCTATAGGTGGAGACCCAAATTCTAGATCACACGGTAACCGTAACTCGCGTCCAAACATCACAGACGCTGGTGACTGACCGGTTGTTTCGTGGACCGATGCACGATAAGCCATCAGGAACAGATGCAGGTATTGGTCCCAGTCTCGTTGATGATCGGAGACGACCTTGGCCAAATATTTGCCCATTGTTCGATTCATGCGTTCTACCATTCCATCGGACTGCGGATGTAACGGTGTGGTCCGAGTCTTGCGAATGCCCAACAATCGACAGACTTCTCCAAAGAGTACAGACTCGAAATTGCGGCCTTGATCCGAATGCAGCTCCATGGGCACTCCGAAGCGACTGAAAAACTCTTTGACTAGTACGTCAGCAACAGTCGCAGCTTCCTGGTTTGGTAGGGCATATGCTTCTGGCCATTTGGTAAAATAGTCCATTGCCACTAATATGTATTTATTCCCAGTGTCGGTTTCGGGAAATGGTCCGGCAATATCTATGGCTATTCTTTCCAGAGGACTACCCACATTGTACTGCCTCATAGGTGCTCTTCGTTTCCCCAAGGGTCCGTTACCAGTGGCACATAGTTCACATTTCCGGCACCACTCCTTCACGTCTTCTTTACAGTTGACCCAATAAAAACGCTCCCTAACTTTCTCCAAAGTCTTTTTCACACCGAAGTGTCCTCCTGAGGCACCGTCATGGAGATGTCGCAATACTGTAGCCACTCGGCTTCTTGGAACCACGAACTGAGACCTAATGGTGGTGCCATCTTCACTCTCCAGTACTCGCTTCAGGAGATCGTCTTCCACCTTCAAGGACTCCCATTGGGCCCAATATGCTTTGAGCGTTCTGTTGAAAGGGCTGACGGCCTCCCAGGCAGGCCTTTCTCCCACGCGCTTCCATTCCAGTACCATTTTTAGTTCGGGATCAGCCTCCTGCTGTCGTTGCAATTCTTCCGGCAACCAATTGTCGTTGACGATGGTAGTCCTTAATACTTGGCAAACCCTCTCCTCCAAACGAGAGCAATGACGGCAATCCGTTGGACAGGGTCTTCTTGAAAGAGCATCGGCATTTCGATGACTAGTGCCCGCTCGATGTTCGGTGTCAAAGTCGTATCCTTGTAATCGTTCGATCCACCTTGCGACCTGGCCTTCAGGATTACGGAATTGTAGAAGCCATTTCAACGCTGCATGGTCCGTCCTCAATAAAAACTTCCGTCCGTACAAGTATTTGTAGAAGTGCTCAACGGACTTCACGACGGCCAATAGTTCTTTTCTGGTCACACAATAATTCCTTTCGGCTTTCGACCAAACCTTACTAAAATAGCCGATGACCTTTTCTTGTCCATCCTGTATCTGAGAAAGTACCCCCCCAATGGCCAGATTACTTGCATCTGTGTCAAGTATGAATTGCCCTTCTGTCCGTGGATAGCTCAATATTGGTGCTGTTGTCAGGGCACGCTTCAGCTGTTGGAAAGCTGTTTCACACTCTCCGCTCCAAACATACTCGCGCCCATCTTCAGTTAACCTTGTCAGAGGTTTCGCTATATTGGCAAACCCAGGAACGAAACGCCTGTAGTAGGTACATAACCCAAGAAAACTACGAACTTGGTGTTTATCTTTCGGTGTTGGCCACTCTTGAACTGCACGAATCTTATCGGGGTCGGCTGCCACTCCATTTTGTGATACGACGTGCCCGAGATATTTCACTTCCTTTCTGAATATGTGGCACTTTTTCGGACTCAGTTTCAGATTGGCTCCACGTAGTCTTCGGAACACTTCCTCTAGATTTTTCAAATGTTCGTTGAATGATTTTCCGACTACAATCACATCATCTAGGTATACCAGGCAGGTCTTCCACGACAACCCTCTCAGAATCGTCTCCATTAGACGCTCAAAGGTGGCCGGAGCGTTACATAGACCAAAAGGCATAACTGTAAACTGCCATAGTCCGGAACCAATAGTGAACGCGGTCTTCTCCCGGTCTTCAGGTTCCATTTCAACTTGCCAATAACCGCTCTTCAAGTCCAAAGTCGAAAACCATCGTGAACCAGACAGGGTATCTAACGTGTCGTCGATGCGTGGTAAGGGACAGCTGTCTTTCTTGGTCACGTCATTAAGCTGCCGATAGTCCACACAAAATCTCGTTGACCTGTCCTTCTTACTGACCAGGACCACCGGTGATGCCCATGGACTGCTGGATGGCTCGATGACCCCTTGTTCTTCCATATCAGTAATAATCTTTTCGGCTTCTGCTCGCCTTGCTAGAGGTAGACGCCTCGGCTGCTGACGGACAGGCATAGAGTTGCCTGTATTGATTTTATGTTTTACTATATTTGTTCGTCCCTTCTGGCTATCGTCAAGAGCGAAGATATCTTGGTATCGGTGAACCAAACCCTGTACCTCTTTCACTTCCGTTCTGTTAAGGTCTTCGCACGAACTAGTAACCATACCCACTAATTTTCCACCATGGTCTTTGGGCACTGGTTTTGGAACATCAGCCATACACCTGGCTACTCGAAATACTGGCACACACTGTCCCACAAGGGTACTCTTCTTCAATGTCACCGGATCCACATTAACATTCATAATTCTCACCGGTACTCTCTTTCCAACCTTGATCAGCGCTTTTCCCACCAGTATGCCACTATGGATCTTCTTATCACAAACAGGCTCCATCATTCGCACACATCCTACCCGAAGATCTCCATCCAAACCCGCCTCGAAAGACCAACCGCTGCAACAAGACGTCAGTCTACATCGTGTAACCACGCGAAGCAGAAGGAAGTTAGAAGTGACCTGAAGATGGCAAGTGTGATCTTGCCGAAACGTCGTCAACCATTGTCTGGTTCCTCTATCAGTATCATATATATATATATATATATATATATATATATATATATATATATATATATACAGGGTGATTTTTTTAAAGCGGTCGTTAGACGTTTCTCAGAATCTACTAAAGTGAGACGAACGAAATTTGGTATGCGTCTATAACTCTGCACAATCTATCTTGCTAAAATATTTTCATCAAGATTCTACTTCCGGTTATACCGGAAGTTGCCATCAACTTTCTTATTTTAAATAGAACCATACATTTTTTTTATCATCATCGAATCGACCATTCAATTTGCTTAATTGCCAATCTAGGTTGTGCCAATCTAGTTGCCATGGTTTTCAAGATATTCAATTATTTTGGTAAAAATAGCTGCTTGCAGAGTGTTTTTCAAAAAATCGTAGTTTCCGAACCGCTCTTTAGAATAAATAGGAAAAAATTGTGTTTTATAGAAAAAAGTACATTTTATCAGCTCAGTAACCTCTGAGTTCAAATCGATGATTAGAAAGACCGTAAAAAATTGTTGAACTTTTAAAATTAGAAAAGCAAAAAAATCATTTTTTTCAAATGGAAGCACTAGTTTTTTTTTACAGGAATCGACAGATATTCTGATTTGGAAGATTTTTTCTTTAATGGTCGATATGGCTA
Organism: Agrypnus murinus; assembly: GCA_929113105.1. Classification (NCBI taxonomy): domain Eukaryota; kingdom Metazoa; phylum Arthropoda; class Insecta; order Coleoptera; family Elateridae; genus Agrypnus; species Agrypnus murinus. Next base: position 23,956,409 of record OV816025.1, read on the forward strand.
CGGCCAACCGTTTTCTAGTAATAGGCACTTTTCTGAAAAAAATGTTTCAAATTTGTTTTGAAAGAGCGTAGTAGCCTTTGGACTATGCGATTTTCGGTGTTGCTGTGGTTACCATCATAATATTCGCGTCAAAACTTTTCAGTTTTGTATTAGTTTTGTCTTTATTACGCAAATAACTCCTATAATGCAGAACGAAATTGTTAATCGTCGTTTTCGTTACACAAACGAGCAAATTTTCGATTTGTTTTTATATTTTGGTGAATGTAACCGAATTGTAGCTAGAACATGTCGACTCTTCAATGAAAAATATCCCCATTTGCCGGCTATGACCCCGGATAAATTTCGAAGATTAAAAAACAATTTTATAAATTTTGGAAAAACAACATTTAACAGAAGAAACACGCGGTGGGTCCTGACAGAAGAGGCTGAAATAAATATTTTGGCTTATTTTGAAGCCCATCCTCGGGCTTCTATTCGATCAGCATCTCTGGATTCTCGGCTGCATTATTCCACAATTCAGAGAATATTACGAAAGCATAAGAAGCATCCGTTTTCGTTTATTCGGCTGCAAAAGCTACGGAGAACAGATTATCCTAGAAGAGTCCAATTTTGTGAAGAAACGTTGCTTCGAATTCAAGAGGACCAAAACTTTTTGAGGAATATTATTTGGACGGACGAAGCAAAATTCGACCAAAACGGAATTACAAACAGACGAAATAGACACTTCTGGGCGTATGAAAATCCCCGAATTGTAGAAACTGTTGACAACCAACAAAAATTTAAAGTTAATGTCTATTGTTTAATCCTGTATGACCAAATTAGATTTGTATTATACAACGACAACCTAAACGGAGCACGTTACGTGGAAATTTTACAGGACAGCTTGGTGCCATTTGTTGATAATTTACCTTTACAACAGATGAGAAGCTGTTGGTATCAAATGGATGGCGCCCCTCCGCATAACACAAGAGCTGTGGATCGGCAATTGACAACCATGTTTGAGGACAGATGGTTAGGAAATCAAGGACCCTGGCGGTGGCCACCGAGATCACCAGATTTAACGCCTCTGGACTTCTATTTATGGGGAGTCATAAAAAGCAAAGTTTATGACAGAGTTGTCGATTCTATTGAGGACCTAATCAACCGTATCAACGTTGCGTTCGAAGAGATTGACCCGGCAGAGCTGTCTAAAGCGACTACGCACGGAGTCCATTCACGAATGGAAATGTGTTTGCGGGAAAACGGCGAACACATAGAGCATTTATTGTAATATTGTTAAAATTAAATTATTAAATTGTCATTAATTATTAAATTGTTATTAAATCATTATTTTTCTGGTTTAGTTTACTTTCCACTGTTAAAAAGGACCATTTGTCTTAAATAGTTGGTGTTATGACTAAGAATACTGTCCTGTACACGCCGTTTAACTTGTTCGAATTTGAAAGCAAGAATAAAAAAGACAATAAAAAAAATACAAAAAAGATAATCTGTTCTCCGTAGCTTTTGCAGCCGAATAAACGAAAACGGATGCTTCTTATGCTTTCGTAATATTCTCTGAATTGTGGAATAATGCAGCCGAGAATCCAGAGATGCTGATCGAATAGAAGCCCGAGGATGGGCTTCAAAATAAGCCAAAATATTTATTTCAGCCTCTTCTGTCAGGACCCACCGCGTGTTTCTTCTGTTAAATGTTGTTTTTCCAAAATTTATAAAATTGTTTTTTAATCTTCGAAATTTATTCGGGGTCATAGCCGGCAAATGGGGATATTTTTCATTGAAGAGTCGACATGTTCTAGCTACAATTCGGTTACATTCACCAAAACATAAAAACAAATCGAAAATTTGCTCGTTTGTGTAACGAAAACGACGATTAACAATTTCGTTCTGCATTATAGGAGTTATTTGCGTAATAAAGACAAAACTAATACAAAACTGAAAAGTTTTGACGCGAATATTATGATGGTAACCACAGCAACACCGAAAATCGCATAGTCCAAAGGCTACTACGCTCTTTCAAAACAAATTTGAAACATTTTTTTCAGAAAAGTGCCTATTACTAGAAAACGGTTGGCCGTAGCCATATCGACCATTAAAGAAAAAATCTTCCAAATCAGAATATCTGTCGATTCCTGTAAAAAAAAACTAGTGCTTCCATTTGAAAAAAATGATTTTTTTGCTTTTCTAATTTTAAAAGTTCAACAATTTTTTACGGTCTTTCTAATCATCGATTTGAACTCAGAGGTTACTGAGCTGATAAAATGTACTTTTTTCTATAAAACACAATTTTTTCCTATTTATTCTAAAGAGCGGTTCGGAAACTACGATTTTTTGAAAAACACTCTGCAAGCAGCTATTTTTACCAAAATAATTGAATATCTTGAAAACCATGGCAACTAGATTGGCACAACCTAGATTGGCAATTAAGCAAATTGAATGGTCGATTCGATGATGATAAAAAAAATGTATGGTTCTATTTAAAATAAGAAAGTTGATGGCAACTTCCGGTATAACCGGAAGTAGAATCTTGATGAAAATATTTTAGCAAGATAGATTGTGCAGAGTTATAGACGCATACCAAATTTCGTTCGTCTCACTTTAGTAGATTCTGAGAAACGTCTAACGACCGCTTTAAAAAAATCACCCTGTATATATATATATATATATATATATATATATATATATAATATATATATATATATATATATATATATATATATATATATATATATATATATATATATATATTATATGATACGATTACGCTAGTATTCGCCCGTAGGTCGCGTAAAGCTTGGATTTCTTCGTGGGATAAGTTCTTCTTCGGTGGCTTGGCTGTTCTCAGTATACGTGACACGTCTTGACGTATAATTTCGGCGGTATTTCCTGGGATCCCTGTTATTGATGCTTCGACTCCGCAAATAATGTTTTCTATTGGAATCCGGTTTGGCGCTACTGCATAGTTAAATCCTTTCGATACCACGCTATGTGTCGCTTCATCCAGCGGTAGATCTGAAATATTGAAAACTACCTTCTTTGGTTCAACTTGGTGGTTGATGTACTTCCTGGGCTGTTGTTCGGCTTGTAGCTTCTCAAATTTCTTCTTTTGGTTAGAAGTTGTCAAATTAGCGTCAGTTTCTGCTCGAAACTCCGTGAGGTTATCTAGTGTTGACCATAGAGCTGGATGAATTGTGTTACTTAAACGTAGGTGTAAGTGTAGTAGCTCGATGTTGATGCTATTTAGCGCCCTTCTGGTATCGTGAATTGCTTCTCTTGTCAATGCTAGGCTTGCTCTTCTCAAGATGTTCCTCGTTTGGTTGTTCTTTTTGTGGAACGTCAGCTTCATGGAATTTGGTATTATAGAGTATACGAGATCCCATGTAAAGACTGCGGGGAATCCTACATAGGGCAGACCAACAGAAGAATTCAAGTAAGAAGAGAAGAACACCGAAATGCAGTCAACAAAAATGAGAGAACGTCTTCACTGGCACAACATGTAAGTGGTACATCTCATAACATAGATTTCGAAAATACAAAAGTTTTAGCGAATATACAACATAAGACCCGACGAACCATAAGAGAAGCCATTGAGATCGAGAAACGTCCAAACAATCTTAATACCAGGGACGATACACAGCGACTACCATCAGCTTGGAAACCAGCTATAATCAGTATCACCGTCAAGAAGCGAAAACCAGCACAGCAGAACGATAAAAGGGAAAGCGAGAGAAAGCCACCGGATATATATATATATATATATATATATATATATATATATATATTATATATATATATATATATATATATATATATATATATATATATATATATATATATATATATATATATATATATATATATATATATATATATATATATATATATATATATATATATATATATATATATATATATATATATATATATATATATATATATAAATATATATATATATATATATATATATATATATATATATATATATATATATATATATATATATATATGTCATGCGTTTGTTTATGCTGCTATTACTATACCTTACAATTTAATGAAGAATCAAGGTCAACGACTGATACACAGCTGTATATGTAATACTGTTTTAGGGTGAGATAAGATAAACAATTTATGAAAAAGTTCTTTAAAATTATAGGCATCCGTTATATTTTAGCCGATTAAATTAATTAAACAAATTATACTTTTATAGAATTAACTGAATGTTGTATTACATAATTACATAAATGAATTGATGTTTTTAAAGGAGAATAATTAACGAATTGAAAGTTTTTGCAAATTAGTTTTATTTCACCTAATACATTCTTTTAATACAACACACACTTATTCGTAAATGATCTGATCTGTTTGATTAACTATGTAGTGGTTTCGGAGGGTGTAAACATATAAATGTATGTCACTTTTGTCACCAATTAAATGCCTAATAAAACAAACTAAAAAATTTTAAGAAAATTTTATTTAACGTTTAATTTCTTTTACGGGAATAATACTTTTTGTATTCAATGAACAGTTGGGTTTAGTGTTTTCTTAAAACATTTCAAGCAACCGTTAAAAAATGAAATTTTTAATTACAACCCGTTATTAGGGTGTATGTATTCATCAATCTCAAACAAAATGTTACAAAAGTAGAACTCCTACTGTACGCCGCAGATGGCAGTTTTTAACAACAGAGATAACAAAAGTGCTGCTTGTAATCTGATATTTACCTAACTTTTTATTTACTTATCATATATTTACACATGTATTGATCACGCCCTGACCTAGATTCTTCATTTAATGTTTTTAAAACCCGTTTGTAATAAAAAGCTAAAACATGCTTAATTTTGTTTTACAGCAAAACAAGGGTGCGTCAGTTTAAACTAAATGATTTGAATTCTAAAAGGAGACTTCTTTTTTAAGCAAGGTTGCCAGATATGGTAATGGTTTACTCGAACGCTAATCAACATAGAAAAAAAATATTAAGACTTTTTTGTTTCCTTTGATGTTTTCTATTATCACTTTAAAGTAACGCGTCGGATCTCCTTCCACACTGTATATTTTGTGGGATATTTTTTTTTATATATTAAATTAAAGGGTCCCTAGCCATCTTTATCCAGAATTTTTCTTTTTTTCTTTGAGGTGGATGTTCCCTATTGCTAGAATGAAGTCCCAGCCGGCACACTGACATTATAATGATGTTATTTTTAAAAGATTTTTAGTCGACAACGTCTATGACTAATAAATAATGTCTATTAGACGTCATATTATGGGGCGTACTTAGACGTCTTTTAGACGTACAAAAGGTCGTTTTTAGACTTCTGTGGCCGGTTTCACAAAGCTTGATTAAGTTCTAATTAGCTTAATCATGATTAAATTTGAAACCCAGAAATTTCTTTGGCTGAGATTTAACAAATCTTGAGTTTTATCCAATTATATTTCTGGATTTCAAGATTAATCATGATTAAGTTAATTAGAACTTTATCAAACTTTGTGCAATCGGCCACTAATATTATTAATTATAATAAATACTCTATTTTTGTATTATCAGGTCCACTGATGTACGAAAGACGAATCTGGCAACAATGTTTTACTTTATTTTTTACTGAACATCACGCGACCACATGCCGCAATACAAACAGCAACAACATCTTCCACGTATTTGTTTTGCTCTTTAATTAGTAACGTTCCTACTTATTATTAAACTTGTTGACGTACATTGATAGTGTATGTGTACAACGGTGTACAACTACTGCATATAATAATTGTGTGGCTTGTCAGAAGGGGTGAGATTAATAATTATTTGTTCCATCACAATACTACATAACCTATACAATTTTACCCGTTTGGCGATTTTAAGAGTTTAGTATTGTTAATTTTAATGCTATTGTAAAGGTTGCTTATAGTACTTATTAATACTATTTTTTATTTTAGTATCATCAATTATTTTTCATATTATTTTAGCAGCTTTTCAGTTTAGTTTTGTTTTGTTGGGTTAGTAGAAGAGATGCATTTTCTGTTACTGAATGTTTACTTTTGTTCAATAATTATGTACATATGAAATAGTATGTAATAAATGTTATTTCCAATATTCTATTTATTTATAATTCTTGTCCTCGTCCTAGTACATAGGACTTTTTAATGTCGTCACTGAACAACGTTTTAATGGCGTCTTATATTTACGTCCTTGGGCTGTGATATATTGCTGTCAGTTTTATGACAACTTGACATCATTTTAATACGTCATTTAACGTCGTTACTGTCGAAAGTAAGCTGGCTGGGGTATTACTCTTGCACCTACTCTGCGGAGTGATTTTTAACAAAAATGAAAGTAGACGAATTAATATGCGTAGAGGTTCATATAAGCAAAGTAAACTATTGAAAACTAGGAATGAACAAACCCTAAAAAGATGTTTCTTACACTTTTATTGTTATATTTTCAAATAAGCGCGACAGTATTCTACATTTCAAAGATCACAGAATTTTAATTTTTAGGTAAACTTTAAAATAGTATTTGCCTGTGATGAATATTTTTATATGCTTGGATAATATAAATATTTGTATTATATTCTATTTTTATAATAGATATCACAAATCAAGAAAATGTTACAACTTTATGGTAAGAATATCTACAAAAGATACAATAACAATACACCTCGTCTTTGAAAGGAAGCCCTTATAAAAACGAAAGATAAAACGTTCAGTAATGAAATGGTCACTTAAATGAAGATTAAGTGGTTGCAGGGGTGAAACGTTCAAGCAAAGAAATACCCGAGGACAAAACACACACCAATAAAATGGTCACGCAGAGCTAATAATATTTGAAGAGAAGTAGTAATAAAAATAATACTTTTACACAAAAAGAGAAAATGTAGAAAAACATTTTTGTTCTTTTTTTAATGAAAAATACGCTTACAAATCTACAATCGTGTTATACATTAACAACTAAAATTCATTAGTACTTTTAATATTCAAAAAACTATTTGGCATTGTTACGCGTGAAAGTTGTATAGATCGTAAAATATTTAATTTATTATGTAACAAACACAAACAAACAGCTAACTACACTAACGCAGAAACTATCAGTACACTATTTACATTACTTACAGCAATTTACATTTATCTAAAGCGGTACAATTTTTATTAGTGCGGTAGCATCACGAATGAATAGTGCGAGTATATTACTATCTTCTATACACACTAACAAAATGGCATTGATTTAAATAAAATTGAATTTGTTCAGCTAAATTCTTTTCTTATAGTGAATTTAAAAAGATACTAATATTGAATGCGACGATAGTACATTGAAAGGCAAGCTTTACAATGACCATTACTGTAATAGAATACAGTTATATAAAGTACGAGTATTTCTATTACAATTGGATACTGTAATACGTGTTTTTTATACTATTTTTCCTATTGAGACGCGCCCTTAGACAGGGCCAATTTTACCATTAGGCGCGTGCCTAGGACCCAACGGCAAGAGGGGCCCGAATTGGAAAACATAAAATCAATAAAATCATAAAAACGCACAAAAAAATCACGCGTGCAACTCACTGCACGTGACAGAAGTAAAACTTCTAGTAATACTACGTTTCCACTAGTACGAAATCTGGGATTTTGGCTCCGATATAATTTGTCTAATTAATTTAATCGGCTAAAATATAACGGATGCCTATAATTTTAAAGAACTTTTTCATAAATTGTTTATCTTATCTCACCCTAAAACAGTATTACATATACAGCTGTGTATCAGTCGTTGACCTAGATTCTTTATTAAATTGTAAGGTATAGTAATAGCAGCATAAACAAAAGCATGCTTTATTGACAAATTATTTCAAGTTCAACATACTACTTCCTTAGCATTATGCGACATAAGGAGAATGTCGACCAGATTGTATTTACAAACTTTGCAGGGTTGCCACGTTTTTAATTGAGTAAAATTAATTTTTAAATGTAAAAAGAATCGGATTTTACTCGTAAACAATTGATCATACGAAGAAATGTTATTAAGGTTTTGTTGTACCTTTAAGACTTTTTTGTTTATTTTGATGTCTTCTATCGGCCCTTAAAATTAACGCGTTGTATCCCCTTCCACCCTGTATAGTATAATGAACATTGGTGTTTTATAATTTAGGATGGTTTATACATTAAATGATTGTATTTGTATACTAAAATGTGATGTTAGATTAAGAACTATTCTTATTGCAAAATATATTCATTTGTTTATATATTTTGTCATGTATTTATTTTTCATATTTTAAATCAATGGACGCCCCGCCATCTTTACCCCGAGAATATTCTTTTGATCTACGAAGTATAGCTGTTTATGAACATGAAATTATGTAGAGCGGTTTCCGCACACCGTCTCGAGAGTGACAAAAGTACCCAAAATCCTTGCACAAAGCGGTGTAAGAAAACTCTCTGATAGAATTTTATAAAACGTCGCATGATGTAGATGCATATGCAGTACTTCACTTCTGACAACAAGAAAGATTCACTTTGGAGACCAGAACAGAATTTCAGAGTAAAGATTGCGGGGTGACTTTTAACAAAAATGAAAGTAGACGAATTAATATGCTTCAGGGCTCGTAGTATTATTTTAACAAACCAGATATGACAGAGGAATAAAAAGCAACAGGTAAAATAAAAAAAAGTAATCTTTATTCAAAGACATTGAGTGCTGTAATGAATCGATTAAGATATATTCCACCTGAAATTATTCTTTGATAACTTTTTTGGAAAAAACATTTGTTGACCCGATATTATTTCTACAATCCAAGATTTCTATAAACAGGTAATGTATAATTTCGCCATAAAAAATTCAATAAATAAATAATATTTCCTTATCCAGCTCTATTAAATTAAATTGCAATGTGTGTAATTTCCTTATAATTTCCATGGCATTTAAAAATAATCGAGTCAAATCAATATGCACACATAGGCAAACAATTATACAGCACGCTCTTTTATACGGTTTACATGGTAAGCAAATAGCACTGTATATATATATATATATATATATATATATATATATATATATATATATATATATATATATATATATATATATATATATATATATATATATATATATATATATATATATATATATATATATATATATATATATATATATATATATATATATATATATATATATATATATATATATATATATATATATATATATATATATATATATATATATATATATATATATATATATATATATATATATATATATATATATATATATATATATATATATATATATATATATATATATATATATATATATATATATATATATATATTTACCGCCAGTGTATAAAGTGAGGTCCGTCTGAACGAAGTTCACGTTTCAAGTGAGGTCCACAAACAAAGTGAGGACAAGTATACGGACCTCACTTTGAAATTCGATAATATTTCGTCTAGAGCTTTTCGAAGCTATAAGTTGGCGATACTGAAAAAATGGGCTGGACCTCAGATGTTGCCAAAATGGCTAGAATTATACAGATTAGTTCCAGGAGTTGACGCCTGGAGTCGCTGCGCCAGATGTATATTTTTCAGACGTATAATTTCTTGTGTGAAGCTTGTATGAATGATGCGCAAAGTGAGGTCCGAACAAGTGGCAACGGTGGAAATGAAAGTTATACAATATTGATTTTAATTCTATTACAGAAGAGAACGAAAATACCCTAAATAGCCGATTTTATTTCTTACGAGCGGAAATCGGTTTAGAAAAGTTGTATTATTGTGCTGTTACAAAATTAAAAACGATAGGGAAATTTTTAGATTTAATTTCATCGACGTCTGATTATTTGTAATTAGGCAAGAAAACTAAAATACATTGCAAAAGATATTAATAAATCTTCGAGGACTGGCAGCTTTTTTATTTTTTTGTATTGATTAAGCATAAAATAATTTTTTTTCAAATGCCTAATCAAGATTAGGCTTTTTCTAGTGTTTAATAGTATATTAAGGGCTTAATTGAGTGTCTTAGAGCCCGTGCAGTCAGTTAGCGCCTGAAGCAAAAACCGAAGGCGCTAAGACTATAAAGGGCTCTAAAACACTAATTAAGCCCGAAATGCGTACGTTAAATGTGCGGTCTAAGTTTAATTTAAAATAAAAATAATTTTAAAAGTCCTAAACTTCAAGTAGGTAGGTGCTATGGTCTATAATTATTCTTATTACTATGGAGACGTCGTAAACAAGAGTAGTAAAAGGGGGTGCTCTAATTTAGCGATTTACGCTATAGAAACAATCCGCAAAATAGGTCATAATCATGTCATAATCGCCCGAGCGGACATAATGTATATTATATATCCAGGGACTAAAATGCATTTTTTTAAATTATTAATTAACACTTAAAAAACACTTTAGTCCAGTGGTATATACGCTATTTTTTGCACGTCCTAAAGGACTTAATCGCAAAAATTCAAAATTTCGAAAATTTCGTTACATGCCATTCGGACAATTGCCAAAATCACATAGTTTCAGGATAATAAATCCTAACATGTACCGCGATTACTTTTTTTTGTTGTTTACTTGTTGTTGTTGTCAAGGAAACACTTTACTCCCTCAGGGAATTCCACCCCAAGTAGGGATTTTTAACTTGCCAAACATCGCATTGACACGGGACCTACAGTTTTACTTCCTATCCGAGAAGAAGGCATGTTTTTAATTTTTTTCCGCTATTAAAAATTACCAGCTCACCGGGGATCAAACCTGCGATCCTTGGATTATGAAGCAAACATGCCAACCACGAATCCACCGAGGCTGGCAAGTTTGTTTGTATTATTGCTTTTAGAAAGAAAAGTTAGACGCAACATACTCTGCAGACTATTTTTCTGCATTTAATACACCCAATAATTAAATAAGTCATTTATTAAATTCATTGAAAAAAAATTTCATTTCAGATTTAATCTTTAAATGGAAATAGTAATTATTATGAACAAATAAATAACGGTAGGTAACCCAAAATAGTATATTAAATGGAATTCTGTTATAAGTTGTAACCTCAAACTGGTCACCGGGTGACGATCAGATGAGGGCTTTCCTACACAACTACTAAATGTTCTCAACTTTCATTGTATTATAAAAGCTCGCAATGAATTTAATTCTTACTTCTCAAGGCAGGCTTATAAAAATTGATAACTATAAGTACCAAATATTACAATCAAAACGTCTCTTTTTAAATGACTATTCAACTCACATGTCATTTATTAAAAATTGACCAATTAAAATGCAGCATTTGATATTTTTAATCCAATGAAAATGAATTGTATCGACAATTCTCACTAGTGAAAATTGTCGACAATTTTCACTAGTGATAACAATCGACAATTTTAATAAAACACAAATATTTAACAACATTTATTTTTGAGTATTGAACGTACAATTATTAAATGTAACATTGCTACACTCTTTAAACAAAGGTTTGATTTTGATTTTTTTAAGCGTGTTCGTTGAATAGTCTCTCGAATACCATAAGTAGTCAAAGTTAAGTAGACTATTTTTGTGGTGCTTAACACTCATGTCTATCATGCTTGCGAATACCACTCGTGCTGCGAACTCGTGGTATTTAAATGCAAGCATGATAGACATTCGTGAAACCACCACAAAAATAGTCGACATAACTTTGACTACTAATGGTATTATAAGTGAATATTTAATAAAACTAACAATAAGAATAATTTATTAGAACAGATTTAGAATATCAATTATACTAATTATTCACTATGTGATGATGGATGATGAGGTCGTTCCCAACTTTATAGTAGAGTCAATTTTTGCATTAAGTTCTTATTTTTTACTATCTAAAGATAGAGACTTGAAATCTTTTGTAATGCTTTCAGTACTGGACCAATATAAAATGTTATATGTTTAAAATGGAGGCACGCCCCCTCGGGGGGTTGAAACCCCCATTTTACACTCCCAATTTAATAACTCGGGAAGTTTTACATCAACTTGAGCGAAATTCATGTTGGGGGGTTTTTGGGGTTGCTGATTATGAATTCAATGAGAAAATTAAGAAATACAAAATTTTATATATATTTATACATATATATTTTTCAATATAGTTTATTTAGTAGGTACTTATTTATTATTTTATTATTATGTTGTGAACAATTTATAAATATGACTGATGACATAATGCAACACTATCATTAAAAACATTAACAAGTATTTTATATTGGTACAATACGAGGGTTGCGCTGAAAATTGTTATTAGTAAAAAGACCGTTGCATTTTTTAACAAACAATATTTATTGTTTTCAAAATAATCTCCATTCAGACTAATACACTTGTGCATTCTTTGAAACCACTTTTTAAAACATTCGGAAGATTCATTTTCTGAAAGGTCCTCAAAAATGCTTTGAAATTCTGTAACTGCTGCATCTGCGTTGGAAAATCTTTTACTTCGCATCATTTTTTTAACAGTTGGAAACAAAAAAAGTCGCACGGCGCCAGATCTGGGCTATACGGAGGATGAGTTACCAATTGAACTTCCGTATCTTTCAAAAAATCCAATGTTCTGGCAGCAGTGTGGGAGGATGCGTTGTCATGATGGACTAAGATGTTACGCAAACCGGTCCTTTGGCGACCTGCCTGTAATTTTGCAAACATCTGTGGTAAAGTCACTTCGCAGTACCATTCAGAATTAACAGTTCTGCGATCTTCAAGTGGAATAACAGCAACAGGACCACATCGGCGGAAAAACAGCAATCATTTTCTTCTTGAAGCTTTTGCCACGAATTACTTTTGTGGGCAAGTCTTCATCTTCGAATACCCAAGCACTAGACTGCTGTTTAGTTTCAGGGTCGTAACTGTATACCCAAGATTCGTCACTAGTTACAATGTATGCCACTTGCCTGGAAGCTCCTCCGTCAAATTTTTGAAACATAAATTTACACCAGTCTATTCGAGCCTGTTTTTGACTTTCTGAGAGCAAATGCGGTATCCAACGGCTTGCTAGCTTTCTTACCCCAAGATGTTTATGCCAAATGGTATTCTCCGCCGAGGATCCAATCTTCACTTCCTCCTGATCTCCCTATAAGTAATATTTCGATTGGAATGAATCAAGCTTGCCACACGATCAACATTTTCTAAACAGGCAGCTTCTGCAGGTCTTGCTTCGTCTTCTAGCAGTTCTCGCCCTCGTCGAAATTCGCGGAACCAATGACTAACAGCGGATAATGGAGGGGCAGCATCGCCAAAAGCTGCTATCAAATTTTCATGGCTTTTATGGTATCCTGTCTTTTATAGTCGTAGAGTATCATAGCTCTAAAGGCAGTTCGCGGAATGCTCATCTTAACTGAATTAAAAATGCACAAATACTTATCACTTATAATATACCAAGTGCATTGATTATTGCCGGAAATTTTTTGAGTGACATTTCTGCAACGTCATAATTGCACGACACGAAGTGGAGTGAAATTACGTTGCAGAAATGCACGAAATCAAAATTTCCAGGCAGAATCAATGCACGAGGCTATATTCGGTAAGAGAATCGCACGATGCACAGAAAAAGATGCATTATGATTAATTGGTTTTATGTAGATATATATGTTACAAGTATAATTTCCAAAAAATTTCCAAAAAATTACTCCTTGGTAGCATATATATATATAAATTTTCGGGAAAATTCTGTGATTGTCATGGATACAATTCAGATTTGAATTTCTCTATTGGTTCTCGGCATCGTAGTGCGATTCTCTTACAAAACTAACTACGTTTCACAAGGAAATCGGAACGTTTGGCAATTGTGGGTAACGAATGTCAACTAATGCGACATTCAATTGTTGCAATTGTTTCTAGCCAATTGAGCTTCCATGGCCTGCTACTAACTATTAACAGAGCATCCCTCGTATCAACAACCGTATGTCAGATTCGTTTGTTAATTCTTTGCTGGAACTTTTCGATCCTAAATTTATGATATTTGTGACGGTAGAAATTCCTTGATAGAAGCTCTTTCAAATCAGCAAGTGTATGTATATGTTGTATTATTAGCAACTACATGTTTCACTTGTGCCTATACCAATTCTATTGTAGTTAAATAAAATATCCTCGGTTGAAATGACCTTACCATAAAGCCAATCGATACTGCCACTTTTTCAAACTTTGTATTGGCGATTTCTCAGATAGATAGATTAAGGTACGAGTTGCATACAAAGCTTTATGTTGGACTGCTATAATTAGTCTAATCAATTTAGAAAAAATAGCGGAAAGTTGAGGTAAGTCCATGGATTTTTGCATACGGCTTCCTTGTGGGTTATTAAACAACTCCTTAAAAGTCAACACCTGTAGGTGGTGAGCTCGAAGAAATAATGAGGATAAACCACGCCCCCTACCGGTTTTGTCGTTTTTCTCGGAAACTATTAGGGTTATCGAGATAAAGGAGGTTAGGTAAGATAAAGCTTATTTAAATCCCTACCAAAAGTGTTCGAATTTTTTTTCGTACTTCGCCTTCTTTCTGTGTTATCGAAGAAAGGAGATATGTCATCAGCAATTTGCACCAGTAAATTTGCTCAAGGAACTTTCTGGCGTAACTTTTTATGGTCCCCTATTGCCATGAAGTAGCTAAGAAAAATTCGTTGAGAACCGGACGCGATCGTGGTACAGTCATCCTTTATCTTAGCATCTCTTCGGCAAAATCCATCAGGCGATATTATAGATATTCTTGATAGCAGTCGGCTGAAAAATTCGTATTGGCAAGTTAATTTTAGAAGAGTACCTGCACTACTGAATTTTTGAATCCAACCCAATACGTACAAGGTGTTTCGCCTTTTTTGAAATCATAATTTCCTTTATTTATAAGTTCTTGGTACTAAATCATTACGCCTTAAGGAGACTTAACGGTACGTTTCAAGCAGTCTTTATGGAATGCTTCGTGTTTAGCTCTGATCAATCTTTTGCGAGAGTAACTATCGGATATACCAGACTTTAACTAGTTGATGAATATGACCTTAGTCCAGCATTTCTAACCAGGACAACTTAGTTTTAGCCCATGCTACTCGTCGTTTTGCAGATACTTGTCAGCGTTAACTATGCTGTTTATGAACTAAAATCTTCTTAATCCTCTAGCTAACATACAGCCTCAAATCATTATGTCTTGAGGAAACTTAACATTAAGCAGTTTTGTTCTAGTTTCACTCTCGCAAAAGAGTAATCAAAGCTAAACAAGAAGCATTCCATAAATACTGCTTGAAACCTAATGTTAAGTTTCCTCAAGGCGTAATGATTTATAGCTATATGTCAGCTGGAGGATTAGTAAGATTTGAGTTCATAGACGACACAGTTAATGCTGAAAAGTCATTCACAATAATTATTGGTTGGTTAAATTTAAATGGCAGATTAACATACGGTTCATTACAAGCATTTTTCTATTTTACGTCGTTACTAGACCCAGTAAAGCACCGGTTTGGGTTCGTTACTGAGAATTTTGGATGCTTTACTAAGCTAGTGTATTTTATTTTTCTGGTGTTGGCGACATTGCAGTTTTTCCAAATTTTAATTTGACGTTTACGTCAACGTCAAATGTCAAATCGTGAATGGGAATGGAAACAAAATGTGTTTTTAATAAATCAGCTTCGATTATCATGGACAATTATTATCAACGTTAACAGAACTGTCACAACGGAAAGTACCGTGAACTTGTTAGACACCAGCAGGCGGTATGAAGAATATAAAAATAGCGATCAGGCTATCCTGTACCTTGCTACTTGTCAAATTGCAATAAACGAAAAAGGGTAGGTATCATAACTTCAATTTTTATTACCGTGAAAAACACAATTGTTGTAGACATTAACTGAAACATTGGAAGTGTCATGTGACGTTAAAGTAATACCAGGTAAATTTTGGTTTGACACAATATTATGAGAGAAAGAATTACTATCTGATACAGTAATATTATTTTCAGCGTCGTCCGTATGGTGAGAACATCCAGGTAATTCCAAATTAAGGTTGTTTACTGTGTCATGGTTAGAACAATCAGGTAAGTGCAATACAGTTTGATGACCAAGCATTTGTGCAACTTCAATCTTTTTCTTCAAAGATGCATCAATATAACCCTCTGCAACAGCAGATGATTTCCATCCTCCATGTCGTTTTATAGTTAGTAAATCACCGCCTTGGTTAGCCAACTGTGTTGCACTCGATCTTCGGAAGCAATGTCCAGTGAAGAGTTCTGGATTTGGTAAATGAAGAAATTCAGCAATATTTCTTGAAATTTTCCCAATAGTATTAATCCCAATGGGACTATTTACACAGTGACCACCACGATATGTTAAAAAGAAACGTTTATGTGTAACAATTTTCGGTCTCAAGGCTGCGTATTTTGCAATTAAATCAACCCAGTCTGGGTTGGTTATCATAAACTGTCTTGGTACATTGTTTTTTGTTTTAGGAACTGCTACAGTAACTGAGTGAGGTCTATATTCAACGTCATCGATGGACATGTTTGTCAATTCTTCGCGCCTACACGCGCCGCTATAACCCATTATTAATATAACCTAAAACTATATTGTTTGTACACAGTTACAAAATAAATAAAATTTACACCCACTTTCATCGCCAGGTACAATTTATTATCTGCTTCTTTAATGAATTTGTTAATGTCGCTCTCTTCCAATATTTTTGATTTTTTTGGCTGATAACCTGTAGACATTCGTTTCAAAAACGCTTGCAGTTTAACATATTTTGATATGTCGACATTCCTGTATATATCAAGACACGATTTAAGTTTTGAATAGGTGCTCCACAAAGTAGATGGTTTGTATTTTTTACTTTGCTCATCAAAATAGGCCAGTAACACATTCTCTGATATATTTCCAACATTTTTTCCATTGCACCATTCTAAAAATTGATAAAACTGTTTTTCATATTGCGATCTGGACTTCTCTGGCAATAAATTGGTAACAACATTGGCCGCACTTGCTCGAATTTCGGGCGGAGTACATGAAAAATCTTCAGAACTCATTTTCAAGAAAAAATTATGACAATTCAAATTGAATTTTCCACAGCCTTCTTAAATAATACTAAATCATTGTACCCAACCTTAACAAAATTCCCTAAATTTCAAATTTTTATTTCTTTTCTGTAAAAAGGAATTAAGAGGCGTAAAATAGAAAAAATAGTATAAAACACTCGTTCAGAAAGCTCTTCCAGCACTTGTTTGTTCCTCCACTCGCCGCTACGCGGCTCGTGTTGGAATTCCAAACGCGTGCTTGAATCGATGCTTTCTCGAACTTGTATTTTAATATACTATTAAAAAATAACTAGAGTTAAATATTAAAAATTTCAAGAGCGATATTAATCCCCCTTCTTATATCTTTTTACACTTAAATGTAGATTTTATATGCATTCTTTTTGGCCTAATAAATACCCTAAATATAGAATAACCACTTTTCTTTGCTACAAGCCAAGATCGGTTTAGGTAGGAAGATAAATACATATATTCTTTTTAATACGTACCGTAAGGAAATTACAGACAAATTTTTAAATTTAATTAAAAAACGAGATGGAACAAACTCAGCATTTTAAATTAGGCGACAATATTTACTGATTTTACTAGCATTTTCAGAATAATTAACATATTATACAGATTTATAATTATAGATTTATAATCTATAATTATTAGTGAAACTAATCTAACTGTTAATAATAATTAATTATTAGGAGTAATACATTTAGATTTTAAAGTGAAGTATGTGGTACTTAGCTATCAATTCACTAATCTGCCCCAGTAATAGCAGGCTGTTAATATTACTAGCACAATTACCATTAAAATGATGAGAAACACAAGAATCTTAAGCAATAGTTAAATCTAATTTTTCGTCTAAATTTAATTGATCTAAGCGGTCAAGCATTCGTTTAAACATTCTAGAAGGCAATGGAACAGCCAACAGGAAATAGTTAAGTTAGGGAGCCAGTAAATAATCCAAATAGTCTGGAGAAATAGTCTTACGAAGAAAACAGAACAGACATTTTTTATAGAAAAATTAATTATCTATCTATTTTATTTAAACAATTTTTTTGTTAAATTAATATTTTAAGAGTTATTACACTGTAATGTTTTCCTGTTTCAGTGAGATGTTAGCCGTTTGCGAATTATTTAGCAAAACTAAAAAGTGAAAACTTTGCTGTGTAATAACTCTTAAAACATTAATTTGCAAGCAATTAAAAAATTGTTTTAATAAAAAAGATAGATAATTTATTTTTCTACAAAAAAGTCTGTTATATTTTTTTTCGTAGAACCAACCGTTCTCGAGATATTTTCAAAAACGGGTTTATTAAAATGGCTACTGAAGCATACCCGTCTCCGCCACACCAAATTAGTTTTATACTGACGACCGCCCAACTAACAAATTCCAATAATAGAATAGCATGCATTTTTGCTGATGATATTGAAAGCAAATAATGGCAACAGCGTCGGTCCTCATGTTATACTTAAAACCTGTGTATAATTTGATATTGGGGCTCACTTTGCCGATTAAATCGTATCTAATTATATGGTCCTCACGTCGTCAGTAGTATAGTGTAGCCTCACTTGGTATTATTATACACAGCAAATAAAACTTTTTTAAATTAAAAGAAATCTGTGTATATTTGCGAGATACATAACTAGAACAAGTAAATAAGTGATGACAAAAAAATTTGCAAAGCTGTGACCATTTATAAGGGTGGTCCTCATTAACTATGGTTCATGATATGTCCTCACTTTGATAAGTGGCCGTAAATATATATATATATATATATATATATATATATATATATATATATATATATATATATATATATATATATATATATATATATATATATATATATATATATATATATATATTTCCAGTGGGCATTAGTATTTTTTGTTTATCTTTAAATTAAACAACTGTATTGATGACTGGGGAATAAAGATATTGTTTGTTTCTCTATCTTACCTGTATCTTTTAGTAGTCTTGTCTTCTCTACAATACGCTAACCTTAAATAAGTTTGATGATAAGAAATTTACTTAAAATAGTTGTATTAGATTTAAATTGCTTATTTTCTAAGGTTTAAAAAAATCTCTATTCAGGTATGATTATGTAAAGGTGGTACACAATCTATATCACATATATCTAAATATCTAGAAACAGATATCTGTTCATGTTTAAGTAGAAGATTCTTGATTGTACGATATGAAAAGCTATCAATTCATTATTAACGGTAATGTACAAACTAACAAAATTGTTATATTAACACCAATTATTCTCATTTTAAAATCAGTTTTGGAACGTCTAAGCACCATATGAGTATCAATCCAAAAGTAGGTACTATCTGGTATTGACGCTTGTTATAGAATTAAACTCCTTCTAAAAGTAATTTCTAACTTATTATGGTAAATATTATTATACATACAGATACATGTTAAGCTTTATGATAACTGATGGTTGCGAATTTTAGAATAATTATTTATTTTAAAACTTGCATAATTTTTACTTATTTCCAAATTAGTGTCCCTCATTAATTTTAATACTTGTTTACAAGAACACTCTTATCTTTATTTTCATGAGATTAAAACAATTCTAGCAGAATATATATTTTTAACAGACATAATACACTACGCAAGACAAATTTAAAAACAAAATTTACCTTAGCACCCGTATAGCTCCTAATTCTATCAGATCCGGACTGTCCCTTAGAAAAATAATATAGAACCTATCTCATTAGGTTGCATCTAGAATTACATCTATACCAGGTCCACAATAATATCTATATCATGTGCTCCATATAATGAACCATGCCAAGCCAATTATCTTCTTGTCGAAAACATAAACTTCTATTTCATTTTTTTGTATTTCAACCCTCCAAAGTTCTAAAATTAGTTACCATAAATTTGTAGTAGTTTAGGTAAATCCAATAAATGAACTCCGAAGTTAATTAAAAAGATGCTAAATTACTTGGGGCAGTTTGTAAATACTACGTTATAATTTTCACACTGCTTTCTCTTTTTCTTTTATATTTATACAGCAGTGCACAAATACTTTCGTATGATTTTTCGTATTAAAAATGAAACAGTTTGAACACTATAAACACGTATTTTAATTGTAAAAGTAATATAACTTTCTGTATTGCTTCTTTGCTAATCAAAGCAGACTGCCTTACCTGTCTGCTGTTCAAGGCAGAATTTATCTTAACTTGCATCTAAGCTACCACCATGATTGTAAAATATACTAACAGGCATAAACTTTTGCGGGGCCGAGTTTAAAACTTGCGCGGGGCAAAAAAATACTTCTATAGTTATTTGTATGTCAAGGCCAAGGGTAAGTTACTAAGTTACTCGCGGCGAAATTGGATTTCGTGTTCTGTATTGCGTACGAGACGTGTGTACTTTGAGTACGGTTTCACAAAATAGTTATTTTTGATTCTAGGTTGCGAAGTATCGCTTGTGCATTTAAGAATGGAGAAAATGTCAACATTTTATGACAGTCAGTAAGTAAAAAGTTACTTCACGGCCGTTCCTCTTAAGGTAAGTACTCACAGCAGCGGATCCGCAGGCGGATGTCATACGATTGGTCGGTTTGAGTCAAATCGACTCAAACCAACCAATCGTATGACATCCGCCTGCGGATCCGCTGCTGTGAGTACTTAGCTTTAGTAACTGCCGTATTGGGTACTCGATGTGGCGACTTCGTTTACTATGTATACAGGTTGTTTCACTTAACTTTCGTATAAACGTGTGATAGTAATCGCCAATAGGAATAAAAAATCCTTATGTCATTTTTTATTTTACGCACATCGAGAAATTTGCTAAAAAGGTCAAATTTTAGAACTGCCGTAATTAATAGTCAAAACAAACTGTGACATCACCTAGCATCAGCTGCATCAATGTATCAGATATCACGTTTAAAATGCAGTTAGGTACCAACACACTTTTCACAAACAGTTTATTTCTCGGTTATTATGAAAGATAGGCACTAATCATATGACTTTTTTCTTGCATTTTATGTGTACTATCACCTGTTCAGAGGATACGAATTTTATGCGAAACACCCTATATAGTCAACCAAATGATCAACAAGACCACTATATTTCTTTGAAGCGCGATAATAAACTTTTTGTATCGAAAATATACAGCAATTTATGATCCCTTTTCAAGCAAATAGTTTGTTTATCTTGAGCCAAACCTCGTCAATACTAAATGTTTACTAAAATATATACTGTCCTTGAAACTATATCTTGTATTCTATGAAGCATAATTACACTACGGATTGGGTTTAATTCTGATAAACTTCGTCGTTCTCACGAAATCTTGCACCTGTCTGTATTTTTCGATAAACTATGAGAGGCAATTTGGTTCAGTTTGGTTATTGGTTATAATGACGCCAGGTCCATTGGTTAAATGATGTAGTCAGTTTAATGCGGATGTAAGCCAGCTATTCAAAGAAATTATTGATGGAATCTGGCCCTTTAAATTTTAAAGGATCATTGAATTAGTTAAGCATGGGATTATCATAGGCATGTCAATATAAAGTGAATCTAGGTGTAGTTTGTAGAAGTTTTGCGTAAAGAATTTATAATAAAAGCTAAATTTTCATCTCCAATCCTAATAAGGACGCAACAATAACTGCCTTGTGTTCTTTTAGCGGCAACGTTAAACTCTGAAAGTTGCTGTGACAAAAGGCAATCAAGTGTTTGGTGTTACTTTGGATAATATATAATGGATAACTAATGTACTGTAAGTTATTTTGTTAAATAATTATAAACAAAATTCCAAAAGACATTGACGTCTTTGACAACGCTTTTTAGTAAACCAGTAATAAAATTTTGTAATTTAGAATGGGATATTTAATTAAGTTTACTATGTTATTAAATTTATTTTTTTGTTAGTTATTGAGGACTGGCAGCCGTTAATAAAACATTTATAAAATTAATTTAACGTTTCGCCCCTCAATGAAGGCTTTTTCAAAAAATTTTTATTATTATTGCGTTACATGTATAAACAGTTAACAAAAGTTTACATTTTTGTTTTGCGTAAATTGTTAACCTAAAATAAAATAATCTGATTGTATTACTCCATTTCTTTTTTTTTATTAGGAGATTTCATTTTGTTTAACTCACAGGTTAAATTTTGAACTTTTTCTTTTGATCAATAATTAACCCCATGAGGATGTAGATTTTTGATGAAATAATTGGGGAAAAAACACGTTCGCAAATCTAATTGTTTGAATTTATTTTCAGGTTAACAACTTACACAAAAAAAATGTTACGTAATAAGAATTTTTTTGAAAAAGCCTCCACTGAGGGGCGAAACGTTAAATTAATTTTATAAATTTTTTATTAAAAACTGCCAGTCCTTAATAACCAACAAAAAAATAAATTTATTAATAAAATAACAGCCTACAAAGGAATAAATTTAAAAAAAAATTATTTCAAAAATAAAGGGGATTGGATAAATTTTAAATAAACAATATGAGAAAATATTCAAATATAGTCGGTGATGAATGGTAAACGGTAAAATTTTAAAATTGATTTATAAAAATTTATTTTGATCAACACAAGAAACAGACATCCGACTAATACACAATGGGAATTTACACAAAGTAACTACCTACCTTCACCATTGAAGAAAAAACACCGGCAAATAATTACTGTAAAAATGGAAAGCAAGTTCCACTAATAACTTTAGACTCTTTCAGTCGGGTCGCTATAATTGAAGTACTACTTAAACTATATCTGCAAAACATTGTTAATTGTTCCAAACACAAATAAATAAAAATCAGGGCTTATTACAAAAATTCAAATGAATTAATTTATTTCACATTTAAACACAAAAATTAAAAAAATAAATAAAAAATTAAACAAACTTTTAAACCTAAATGAACACAAATGAAAATGTTGGATACCGCTTAAATTATAATAAAAGAAAAGAATTAAAAAGCAGTATAATTCTCTTTACCTTATTAATTGCTATTTCTTTTATTAACTAATTACTTTAAAATCTAAAAATATTAATACCTTACTTTTAAAATTCAAATTCCCAACTATTTGCCGCTTTATACGTGAAATCTGTCTTTATGCCGTGAAAAATCCTTTACATCCATCGAAATTCTAACATTAAACTTTGAAATCTTTCTTGTTCAAGATTATTTTCCAATTTTCCTATTAATAAAATTTCTAAAATGTTATTAACGTTCACAACACTTTTTAATTAAATGATTTCACTTGTTGATTATTATAAACACTTATTAACTTTTAAAAAACTTTCATAAATGACAACCACTTTACATAACAAAAATTATAACCTTAGATTTTTGACACATGTCAACGGTTATAAAATTCTCGAGCTTAACCTTAAAATTTTTGAATTTATGGTCTCCGAGCATACATGCTGGTTGAACGATATCAAAATACAGAACAAGTAACCAAATTCTGGTCTGTTTTTATTGCTTTTATATAAACAAATGAACGTGCTGACAGATTTTTAGAGATTTCCACCAGATAACAAATGCAAGTTTCTTACTAAATATTATTTTAACCAAACATTATTTATAATTAGTATTAATAAAATCCAAAATTAATATTATAGCCTTGTAAAGGACATTTTTCCCTATAAAATTATATATTACAATGTTAAATCAATCCACTAATAAGTTGGTTTAGCTTGAACAATGGCGTCCATCTTATTTTTATTTTGTGATAAATCCTTCCTCAGGATTTATCACACAATGTCTACACGTTTTTAGGTATCCAACCTACTAAATAATATAAAATTTTATACTTTTAGAATACTGTGTACAAGCGCAGCTAAAAGCGAACTGTAAAACCTTAGATCTCGTTGAAGAAAAGGAGCAAACACGAATATTTGCATCTCATCTGTGCTCCAGAACCTGCTTTAAAATATCATAATAAAATATTTGCATTCACAGATTAATTAAACTTGGGAAATAGCAAAATAGTGACAAAATTTGTGAAATCGTTGATATGCAAAGAAACTTCACAAATTTGGAAGATTACTTGCAGGTAAGGCTTTTAAACTTTGCATAGACCTCCACCAGCATGCCTTGTATCTGTTTTAGGTGTAAACCATACTCGAAATGGCTTTAAAATCTAATTGTGTGCAAATTCCACACAACGATAGAAGATCGTCAACTCTGCCAATCAAAATTACAAAATTTAAGAGAAGAATCAATTTTAAACTTATCCTCTTTCTATTTACTGATTTAAAGTGTATCCTTGTGTATGTAAAATGAACCAAATTAACTTAACTTAAACTAAATTTTCAATTAAAATTGTTTAAGTCGCCTGTAAGATAGGCAACACATTCTGCATATATGTAATTCAGGGTGCTGATATCATAACAATATATCATAACATTATGTTATTTACAAATTTTTAAGATCAATAAAGTTATCTGACAAATAAGAATTAAATATAATCAATGACCTGCTAAAGATTGGATCAACAAATTATTTGTAGTCAATCCTTTATAACCTTAAACAAGATGAATTTGTTTTTCCAAATTGTAGATTCGCACCGCAAATTTTTTAAACAATAAGAACAAACAATTTGGATGGCATCCTCTATTATTTTGTTTATTTATTCCTTTGCTTAGCCTGAAATGTAGTAAACTTTTGTGATTAACACTCAAAATAATTTGAGTAAGTAAGTAGTCTCATACGGGGCTTTGAGTTTTATGGCGTAGATAGAAGTATTTTAGTTTTGGTATAGAGTTTTGTCGTTACTAATTTACTCCATTTGTGGGGCTGGTAGTTTTTTAATTGCTACAGTAGTGCTACTAGAAAGAATGTTATGCAACAAATAGAGCATTTTAACATTTGGCTTGTGTTGTGTTTCTCAGGTTTTCTCTTTTCAGTTGCGTGGATTGATTTTAGTATACAGAGTGTCATGAGTTAAAACGCATTAATTTTAAGGGGCGATAGAAGTCACCAAAAGGAACAAAAGGGTCTTATACAACTTTGTTCTAGAACGTACTACTTTTTCAAAAAAAATAAGAAAGATGCAAACTTTAACATCATTTTGCCGCGTTAATAATAGTACTTTAAGTATTGGGGTTTGTCGGCAGATCATCTATCAAAACAACAAACCTTAATAACGTTTTATATCCTATCGTATGTCGTTTCCGCATAAAATTGAATTATTTTTACAATTACAAATTCATTTTACTCAATTAAGAAACGTGACAACCCTGTAAAGTTTGTAATAAAATTTGCTCCACATTCGCACAAAATGCTGATGTGAAGTTTCTTGACATTGAAATAAAGCACGTTATGTTTAGAACTTTACAATTTAATGATTTAATGAAGAATATTTGGATCAATGCCTGATCGCAACTGTGTAAATAATACCCTTTTATTATTAAAGTGAGATAATACTGAGTTGGTAGTTTGTTGAACTTTGAAGTAATAATTTGTCAATAAAGCACTTTGTTTTTCTAATAACAGTTTTTAATGATTTTATAATAAAATATCTTTTAAAGAGAAGATTTATCTAATTTAAATTAGATAATTAGGTTAAGGGATTTTGTTGACACCTCGTTTTGGCTACGATCAATTATTGTCTTATTTTTACAGTTGGTTTGTTATGAATCAGCGTGATTTTAACGTACAACGTACAAATTTTGTTTACGGTGCCGATTACAATTTTCGTAGAATTAGTCACCCGACTAATCTGCTTCGGATGTTTATTATTTTTAAATAACGGCTGTCATCATCAGTTTGTTTGATTTTCTAAAACAAGGTCAAGACTTCAAGACCCAGCTGCGATTATACTTAAGCAAGGTTGCCAGATATGATAATAGTTTTTTCTAAATTACTCAAAAGCTTATTAACATAGAAAAAAATATTGAGACATTTTTGTTCCTTTTGATGTCTTCTATCACCCCTTAAAGTTAATGCGTTTTAACTCATGACACCCTGTATAAAGGTAGTTGTTTCAATATTAGATTTTATTAACACTTAGTTTTGATGGTTGAAAAATGAATTGAAGTTATGCTGTATGTCGGTGATGTTCAACTGTTTATATGATGATCCATACATTAAATGAAAGTTATTATTAATCAGTTTACATGTCAATGTTCATAAAGGAAAATTACTATTATCGTGTATAAATACAAATATTAATTAGAAGAAAATAACAATTATATTTTCTACTTAACAGTAAATAGAAATATTGTGATTCAATGTATGACAATCATGTAGTTGTTATGAATGATTTTACATAGGTCAACAATGAACAATTGATAATTGATGGTAATTAGAACAAGTTAATAAAACGAACTAATAATATAATGGTATAATAAGTGAACAGGGATATAGGTAATGATTGTCTTAATAAAGTATGAATGTTAATAATAATGAAAATAATAATTATAACTACAGAAATAGTGAGTATCTAACGCTTGTTTGTCCCATATCTCTTTCCCTAATAATTCAGTTTGCTTACTTTTCTTCATATTTTTTAATTACTCTACTTTATGTTGAGTTTTAATTTTGCTTTGGTATTTTTTCAATTATCATAAAACAAATATAGATAGATGTGACAATCTTCATTACGAACTAATCTCCAACAACAAGAAGTAAATAGAAGTAAAGAAAATCCTTTTAATATTTCAAGTTACAAATTGCTTTGAAAAGTAAATAGATTATCCTTTGTGTTCAAGTCAAATATTAATAACAGCTAGAACGAACGTCAACTTTACGGAATTTAATCCTAAAGGAAACCCAGAACATTCCTTGCATAAGCGTCTGATCGTCGCCGTAGGCTGAGAAATACAGTTGTCAGGTCATCCTCCAAGCAAATCCCAGACGTGGCACGTGCTCTATTAGGTTTATAGATTAAGATGTATATCGTGAACGATTCGTATTTTTTCTATTGCAAGTGTATGTGTAATAGACACTTAATATATTACAGAAATTAATATTTATTTCAGATTTATAAGTCTTAATCACTTGAAGTTATTCTATAAATATCGACAATTCTATCGTTGTTAAAAGGATTTGTAGAGTAGAGGGAGATAAGCGCCCTGTTTCTTGAGTATTAACGACGTTGGATATTAACGGCCAATTTCGGCTCTCGATGCCCTTTCATAAATATCTTTAATCTTTAGTATTTTATTGAATATCCGAATTTTAAGGGTGACCAATTATAGAAAGCTCTTATTTTGATAATTAGAGCTTTTCTGCTTAATACCAGAATGAAATAAGAATTAAGGGTGTAGTATGCTTCTAGAGTTGATTTTGAGAAGCCTTTGCAACAGGGGTGCGTTTCGAATGAAAGCACATTTACAATACTTTCTATTTTAAAGTTGTTGAGAATGAAATATAAAAGATAAAACGTTTCCACTGCATTGACTGATCTTTCTTTACAGAAATTTAAATTTTAACGTCCAAAAGATCACTTTTTCTATTTTTACTTGTGGAATGCCCCACGTTGAGACAAGCCAAATAAATATGCGATGGAATCCAAATCGAATCAATAAATGAATAGATGTTATGCATAAGCAATGAATTAATAGAATAAGATAGAAGATCTTTCTCAAAATCTTTTTTAATTAGTTTGCTCGGCGACTTAAAGAAAAAGCTTAAAAAGTAAACTTCATATTTTAGATTATCAGAAATAAATGTTACCAAATACTTTTGATGAACATTCAAATACGTATGGAATAACAACTTCAGTTATTTATTTATTTATTTAGTAATAAAAGTATAAACAGGAAAGAATCCCAAAAAACAATACTTCTTTTGCCATAGAAAATAAAACAAAATGAATAACGCAAACATAAAACCCAATAATAAAGAAAAAAAAGTGTTAACAATTTACAGATCGAATGGTAGCTCTACATATTTGTATATATAAAATTAAGTAATAATTATAATTAGTATACTGCTTGTAACTAATAACTACATTGATAAATTAAAATTAAAAAATATATATATATATATAAATAATTATGTGTATTTTAATAATGATGATAATAAAACCTCGGGAAAAAGCCCGTAATAAAAAGAAAATGATAATAATAATAACTACGTAACATTAAGATGTTGATAGTAAATACAAGTAATACAAATAAACGAAATGAAATATAACGTGATATGAGAAACGTAAGTTTCAGGTGTGATACATTGTTTTCAAGTTCTTTTTTAATCTGATTAAAGAAGTTGAAAAAAGATCTAATGAGGTATACTTTTGGTTATAGGTTCGTACTATACGAATAAGAGGCGAATTATAAAAGGCATTAGTTCTTGAAAAAGAAGGTACAAAAAGATGATCATTTCTAGTTACACGTACAGGAACGTTGAAATTTATCTGTTCTAAAATATTTGGACAGTCTAACAAGCCGGTAATCAATTTAAAAAGAAAAAGTACATCATACATTTCTCTGGCTATATTCAAAGGCAGCAGACCGAATTCTACGCATGATTCGTTGTAATTAATAGCGGGCATATGGAATTTCTTGTTGATATAGGATATAAATCTTTTCTGTATTGATTCTAATATATTGATATAAATGCTGTATTGCGGATTCCAAACAACACTAGCCCAAGTAATTATACTGCGGACATAAGCAAAATAAAGACTTCGAATACCCCGAAGGTTTCTAAACGGCCGACAAATCCTAACTAAAAAACCCAGACATTTAAAAGCTTTGCTTGTAATATAGGTAATGTGTTTTGAAAAGGTTAATTTATTGTCTATTATAACTCCCAAGTCTTTAATTGAATCAACTAATTGTAATTTATAGCTATTGAAGTGATAAGGAAAAGTAAACACAGTATAGTTTCTTGTAAAAGATATTGTATAGCATTTCTGAAGATTTAAAAATAACTTGTTAACACTGCAATACCTATCTATGCGATTTAAATCGTCTTGTAATAACGCACAATCGGATAAAGATTTTATTTCTCGAAAGATTTTTATATCATCTGCGTACAAGAGAAGATGGCAGTTACGAACACATCGTACTATGTCGTTGATATAAACAATGAAAAATAAAGGGCCTAGGTGAGAACCTTGTGGTACCCCCGAAGTAACTTTAACGTAATCAGACAGAAATCCATTTATTCTCACAGCTTGGGATCTATTCGAAATGTATGACTTAATCCATCTTAATAACTCAGAAGGCATACCCATTACATCTAGTTTTTGTATCAGAATATTGTGGTCGATTTTGTCAAACGCTTTGCTGAAATCAGTATAAATGGAATCTACTTGAACACGGTTATCTAGCGCCCTCTGTAGATAGTCCGTATAAGCAACTAAATTAGTCTCAACTGATCTCCCAGGTAGGAACCCGTGTTGTTCTATACAAATATGGCTTTTAATTGTGTTTAAAACTACTTTATAAACTATCATTTCAAAAAGCTTAGGAAGAGTTGACAATATAGAAACGGGTCTATAATTCTTAACCAGTTTTTTGTCTCCAGCTTTAAAGATAGGAATTATGTAAGCTTTTTTCCAGACACAAGGAAAAACACCTTCCTGTAAAGAGCAGTTGAAAATAATAGAGATAGGGAGTGCTAGATTACTTGAACACCTACGGAGAAACACCGCAGGGATACCATCAGGTCCTGCGCCCTTGGCTACATCAAGATTATTAAGATATTTTAGCACATCTTCAGGAGAAATTATCAACCTAGTTGGTACCGACGTGTTTCGAACCTGAGAATTATATGTGTTAGCGTCTAATAGTTGACCATCAATAAATACCGAGTTAAAGTGTTTTAGAAACAGATTACATATAGAAAGACCATCATCAGCGACATCATCTCCGGATTTTAATTGATGTGGTATATTTAAGTTATGCTTTCTAGATTTTACATAAGACCAAATGCGTTTAGGGTTACTGATTAAGTCCTCCTCAGTAGATCTTATAAAATTACGGTAATCTAAAGAAATTAGATGCTTAGATCTTCCGCGCAATAAACTAAACGTAAGATAATCAAGTTTGTTTTTGAATTGTTTCCATTTTTTGTGAAACTTGCGCTTCTCTTTTATCACTCTTATTGTAGAAGAGGAGAACCAAGTAGGGTATTTACTATTTACAGTCTTCCTGGGGACAAACTGATCAATAATGATAAATACAGTATTATAAAAGACATCCAACATTTCTTCACAATTAAGGTTGTAAAGTAAATTTTCCCAATTAACATTTCTGAAGCTTAAATTTATATTATCATAATCTGCTCGTCTATAAGAATATCTAACCTCATTGTTATTTGCAAGTTGTCCTACTTTTAATGGTTTTAAATAAATATCTAATGGAGGGTGATGTTGATCAACATTAATAATTGGGCTAATACATCTTTCTACTAATTCTACACAAAAGTTGTTTGACAATATTAAATCAAGTATTCGGTTGTTACAGTTAACTATGTTATTGAATTGAGAAAAATTACAATAAGAAAAAAGGTTAACAAAATCCACAGCTTGAGCATCATATGTATGTGGTTTAAGTGAGTTATCGGTAGCTGGGTGCCATTCAATGCCTGGTAAATTAAAATCACCACAGATAAAAAATAAATTTTCTGGAAATCGATCGAAAATTTCTGTTAACTTATTGCGAAACACTTCAGCTGCATCGAAGTCACGAGGCGGCAGATAGACACAACACACAAATAATAGATTTCGTTCACCATAGGATATGGAAACCCATACATCTTCGGAATTACTTTGGAAATCTTCCATTCTTGTTGACTTGATAGAACCACGTACTGCAATTAGCACACCTCCATGATCGGCATTTGATCCAGTAGAAGATCTATCCCGGCGATATACCGAATAGTTTGAATTAAATAGTTCAGAATCAGATATGTCAGGTTTTAAAAAGGTTTCGGTTAAGCAGATAACATCATAATGCACGTCGCTAGTGTTGGCATATAATAGATTTGTCTTAGTTCGTACACCACGTACGTTTTGGTAGTACAATGATAAACCCATAATGGTGAAAGAAAGATTATATTGAGTTTAAAGCCGAAATACATTATAATTTTCTCACATCATCATTCGATTTTATAGGAATGACCTTTGATTTATCGTCTTTTCTTGCGAAGATGGAACAAACAGTTATGTAAATTCTGGTATAAACTTTAACAACACGTAATAAGATAATTGAAAAACCTTCAAAACAAAAACCTCTGCAT
This sequence comes from Agrypnus murinus, assembly GCA_929113105.1. Lineage (NCBI taxonomy): Eukaryota > Metazoa > Arthropoda > Insecta > Coleoptera > Elateridae > Agrypnus > Agrypnus murinus. The sequence goes on from OV816025.1 coordinate 23,987,546, forward strand.
TTGTTACATCACCAAATCGTTGTTAAAATTAAAATATCTATCTCACAAAAGTTCAAATAATCATTTTCAAAAAGTAAATTATTGTTCAATCAATTATTACTACGTATTTCTTTTATAACTAACTGTAATGTCTACAAAAACAGCTTATATTTTAAGGTTCATAAAAATATGATGTAGAGTTATATAACTATATAACTATATATATCTTTAAAAGTTACCTAGGAATTTACTTTAAAACAAACATTACCAATTAAAAATATAAAACTTTAAAGAATTTAAAAAATCACCAAATTTTGGAAATGGATTGACAATGTCATATTAGGAAATTGAATAAGTATACAAATTAAGGCGTATTTTTAAAAAATCCTTTGTAAAATCTCCCGTAGTAATTCAGTTAGTACTATCACTCTGATCATGAGTTTAAACAGTACTTATATCCTTAAAATGTTGAGAAAAACATTATATTCAAATCTTATTTTAAAGAAAAATCATTTAAATAAGTATAACCTACTTTTAAGATAAATGTGATACGCGTTGGCTTTAATATGTTTTTGTAGCTCAGTGTAGCTCAGCTAAAAGCGGGGCGATAATAAACCAAAGTTGTCGTCGTCTCAGATTCGATTCCAGATGGCAGGTAACTTTTTAATTTTCTTACCACACAAAAATTCTGAGAAGACACCTGTTTTTCACCTCATTTTGAGAATCTACTGCATGTATTTTAAAATTAAACAATATCTATTAGTTATTTTGTAATGGTTAAAAGTAATTTTTTCAACCATTTTCCTAAAACACATATTTCACAAATTTAATTACCTATATCCACTATAGTCCGTACGCAAACCATTCAAAGTAATAAATTAAACTGACAGCCAGGCAACCGGATTACTAAAAAGGTTTTCTATTGTCATTTGACTAGAATTTTCGGCTGCTTATAATAACAGCAGAATTTACGATTTTAAGTAGCAAATGACAATAGAAAACCGATTTTTACTTAGATTTTTACTTAATCTTTTGTTTAATTTTCAAATAGCATTATGATTTTTAGTCGCGTGCAATATTGCGGTTGGAATTGCAATTTTAAGATTATGTGGAAATAAATTTCGGAAAGAAAAATTGTTTTAAATTTGTATTTGAAAAAAAATGAATAAAGTTACCTCCCAGCTGGAATCAAACGATCAAACCTGGAGCGGCAGCGACGAAGAAACATTAGTGCGCGCACCACATTTATTTAAAAAATTGTTAAAGGTTGTATTCATTTAAATATTTTTTTTAAAAAGGGTCTAAATCAAATTTTTACAATTTTCAGGATAATAGTACTCCTTAAACTCATAACAATAACGATAAAAAAACATAGTAATTTTAAGTACTTGGAGTGATTTTACAGATGATTTCTTCAAAGCTTGGGTTATTCCCTATATTTGATTTCCTAATGAAACATACGATATGTAGATGCACAAATTTTCTTTAGCCCCCCAAAAATCTAGACCTAGTTAGGTCTGTACTAATATATGCGAAAAGGTTTAATAAAAACATAAACGATAGGTAACTACGCAATGCGAAAAGGTTTAATAAAAACATAAACGATAGGTAACTACGCAAAATATAAATTTTTACACAGGCGCTTCATACTCCCGTTATGGCTCTGGATTTCGTGGTCAAGATATTTTACAACTTGTACATTTAAAAAAACAAACATTTTGTTAGCAATAAAGTAGTCCCAGCCTCGCAAAACACCTTTAGTACTTGTTCAAGCAGTTGTAACCCGCCTTTCAAGTCTTTAGCCGATAGTAAAATATCGTCTATGTAGGTAAACACGGCTTTGTAACTCAAGGGAGCCAAAACTTGACTGATAACTCGCTGGAAAGTCGCAGAAGCGTTGACTACACCAAAAGGAACACATAAAAATTCATATGCTCTATCTACTATGATGAACTCAGTTTTTTCAATAGATTCCTTCTCCATCAGTATCTGGTGGTAGCCAGCCGCTAAATCAAGAAATATAAAATCCGACAGCTATTTAACTTATCAAAATACTCATCCACCTTGGACATAACATACTGCTCGTTCGCCGTTACTGCATTAACAGCACGATAGTCGACACATATACGTGGTTGCCCATCCCTCTTCGTGATCAGCAATACAGGGTTACCTTACTTCAGCAATCATTTAAACAGGAGATAGCACACATACACTGCAACGAAAGATTAATGTCAATAGTGCTTCTCTTTCATAACAGCACAAGAAAAAAATTGTTTTCAAAAAGTGAGTTTGGTGTTCACTGGTTTAAAAATTGCAGTTTTCTCAGGTATTTTAATAAGAGTAACACAGTGGCAAACTTAAGGACTAGAGCCCGATCCCAAATGCCAAATCGGTTCTACAATCAATCAAATATTTAATTTTCTTTACCTAATCTCGACGTCAAAGAAATCTAGAAGATCTTTAATCATTAAAGTCGTCATTAATCGTTAAAGAGAAAAACCTGTCCTTAATGCAATAATAAAGTGTTACACAATGTAAACAATCCATTTCTTTCTTAGGTCATGATTCATCAAAATACAGACTGAAATCGCAAACAAAATAAAATCTGATGCCGCCAATGCGTATAATTGCCCAAATATTGTTTATAAAGCTAACCCTGAGGAAGCAGTCCCCAACGGCTCTGGTAGCCGACACGTCGGCCTTTGGTCGGCGTGGTTGTCTGTTCTTATTCAGTTTAGAAAATACGGTATTCGATCTTGTATATAAGGTAAGTGGTGACACGTTCCAGCAGTCCCCAAAAAAGTACCTTTCAAGCAGTGGTAGTTTTTGCAAGGAGGGTAACCCCACAATTTAACAATAGATTAATTTAACATAATTATATTATATACCTACCACCTCGATGCTTCTTTTATTTTAGAAAATTAAAATAGTAACTCATAAATTCTCTGTAGACTCTTAAATATGATTGTTGTATTTTATTAATTTAATTTTAGCCTTGAGCGTAGGAGGGACGGATTTGCCCTGACAATAACAATAATAAAGGTTAGTTTTGTAAAAACCTTCTAGAAAATGCTAACCAATAGTAATACATATTAATAAATCAATTTATAAAGTAGATACAAGTGTGTGTTGATACAAGGTATTTAGAAACAGTTAAGTTAAATCCATAAATCTCTCATTGGCATCTCTCATAATAAATAATCAAAAGTAAGTGAAATTGAGTTAACCATATGGGTTTACGTATGAACTAGAAAAGGTAAACGTGCCAGTCTAAAATGAATACACAAGAACCATTGAACAGCAATTATCTAATATTTGACGTAGCAACAGATACTTTGTGACCATACATTTATGTTTATATAAAAGATACATATAAAATAAGCAATATCAGTAAACGTATTTTTAAGACATAGAGGTAATGGAGATATTGTAGCAAATACCGTCACAAACGGAATTATCTCGATTTAAATAATTCATAATTCCGCAAGTTGCATTCCAACTGGTACAAATACTCTCCAAGGTTAAAACATTTCTTCGTAACATTATATAGCGTTTACTTAATATTAATTAATTAACACGCAATCGACAACATACGCCAGGATGCAGCTGCATATCAAACAAAGGAATGCGAACGAATAATTGGAACCATCAACTGCGCAGTACACACGAGTTCACATTAATATGCTAATGAGTTCCGCAATCTACAGTATATAGACGGGTCTGTTTCTAGTCAACATTCAGTCGTTCCATCAAACCATGAACTTAAAGCAGGCCTGGTAAGAATTTTTCTCTTAATTAATTGTAGGGGTTTCTAGAATCTGGCGTCCAGGGGCGCTGCTTACCTGATTCCCCTACCGCTTAGTATTAGAGCCTAGTGCCCAGGAGCACCGCTTACCTGGCCTTCCTAAAATGCTTAGTTGGAGTATGTAGTTGCTAGGGTGGTTACGACCACTCTAATGTTTAATGTTAGTTCTTAGGAGGACTTAACCGTCCTCATACTTTGTTGTTTGTAAACCAACTTGTTCTGTGGTATATAGTTAAATTGCGACCTGTGTTTAATTTCTGACTCTACCCTTAACTACGTCCCCAGTTACGACAACCCCCACGTGACAATACATTACACTCCCCCATACTTTATCGTGTATACAACTTTTATATTTTATTCTAATGAACCCAAACACGCTTGTGGTAATTTTTTCAAATTCGGATTTGAACCCATGCCCTACTGATGAAAGCCAGCATCTTTACCACTCGACTACGGAGCCTCAAACCGACATTGCAAACTAAAAAACAGCACCAACATTAACTAGTTCCCGTGGCTAGAAAACTTCCCACACCTTCGATAGGCGAAGCTAAGAGACCTAAGGAGAGACCTCAGGTGCATTAATATGTTAGCCAATATTCTTAATTAAAACTCTTAATTTTACCACTGTATTTCCTTTTGTTTCTGGATTACACAGGTCCGGTGGAAGCCCAGAGGCGATGTTAAAGCACTCCACACTTGGAATGTTGTTGGATATAAACTCCCATATCTGAATTGGTTATACTTGAATCATATGCCCTACGTGTACAAACGAACGAAGTATTTGGAGATTAATAAGATAATTGAAAACGTACCTTCGATCAATGATGCAGCAGAAAAGGCTGAATGGCATTGCTTTATTGTACGTATACAATGAGGCGGCGGAACATTATTACGATGTATGAACGTTGTAATAAACTACATGAAAGTCAGTGTTGATTCCAGGCGTTTTTGCCCAGTGGGGGGCTCCGCGACCCGGGTGTGTACCCAGTTAACAATAAATTTTTGGAATAGATATCCCGTTATTGAAAAACAAAAAAATTAAAATATTAATAAGAGTGAACTAATTATCTAATACATTGTCCTTAACTTTAACCAGCCCATTCGAATAGACGAAATTCCTGTACCAGCTTGTACAGGTCCCTGATGTCCTGAGCTCTAATCACATTTTGGTCTATTTCAAGTTGTCCAAATATTTGTTGTCTCTTGTACTCCAGTGCATCCCAGTTTCCATGCATCGGTTCCAGTTGCTTACTCAAAATCTATAGTTAAGGTCTCCATAATATAATTCCATTATATGCAGGTGTATCTTGACCGGTGCAGTAGATCTGCTATAATTCTCAACTGACCTCTTCCTAATTTACGCAGATCGTCCGTGCGATTGTTACATGGTTTTCCAATGTATGTTTTTCCATTTTCCATGTCTGGTCAATTCAATATTTTCCCGGTAAATTTTTTGTCGTTTCTTGACCAAGTCCAGAGCAGGTTCTGGGACACGATAGGTTGAGGCTGATCCTCTTCTTTCAAGCTGATAGGCTCTCTCGTTTCCTGAGATCTTACAGTGCCCCGGCGACCTGCAGCCAGATTTCGGACACTTCCTCCGGTTATCTCTTTGGATTCAACACTGATCAAAGTATAAAACGTTATAACTTTATCTAAACAAGTCTAAAAAGGCATAGGAACTTGAAAGTAACTGTCTTAATTGGGCATGATACCAACACCATGCATGGTACAAGTTATGTATCATTTACAAAATTGAATGCAGCTCGATATAAGAATAGAATAAAATACATGAGATAAAGATTCAAGAAATGTCTTCAATTTTCTTATTATTTTTTCATACGAAATTAATTAGGGTGTATCTTAAAGTTCTTTTAGTTTGTCGCGGTGAATAATAAATTGCGTTTGTTTTGTTTATAATAAATAACAGGAAAACAGTTTAAGTAAAGTGTTCAACGTCGTAATTAATTTAGTGCCACATTCATTGTTTTCCTCATTTTAAGGGTCATTCTTTATTATTACCCGCTTGTATACCTCTAAATTGGTCACACCCAGTTTTAGCGCATAAAACAATTCAATTTTACCATTGTGACAAACATTCGCCAACAATCATTGTTTTATGGAGTCGACAGGTTTTAATGATGTGTTAGTTATACCATTAAGCGTATGAAAAATTGATGGTATTACATGAAGGGGGTCAATTCTGCAAGGTCCCTGGAGGATTACCGTTTATGGGTAGCAGAGATTTTCGAAGTTCAAGAGAAGTAACTCCGATTGACGGCACATTAGTCGGATGGCAGCCTCGCTTATCGTAATCGACGTGCCTCTTTGCAGCTCCCCGGGGTATTGAAATTTTTATGAAGCTTGTATGAGCTTCGATCGGGCTTTGGTATTGCGCGCGGTTCTTGCGCACCGCTCACCCTTAACGAATCCATTTTACCCCGGTTTGTTCCGCACCACGACCGCAAATCATGCTCCCAGATTTGCTCACGGCACACTTAAATTTTATTGTTTTATGGGCCCTAATCTTTTTCAGTGACACTAATAGTTCGTTAACTAATGTGAATTAATTTAAACCTCATTGTTGATTGCTAATTTATGATGAGTGACACTCTTTGTTGTGTTTTCGTGAATGTGAATGTAAACTTTGAGCGCTTTCAAGTATAATTTAGCAATGAATACTCAATGGACAGTATTATAAAAGGACTGATGATGACATTTATAAAGTAGGTACTTCTACCTTTTTTTGTCAGTACTATATGCAAAATCACGTTTTAATCTTTTTTCAGGATGATTAAAAAATACGCTCCTATAATAGTTTATTTTATGGTAACTCAAAAATTAGTAATTACAAGTCCTTGTCGTCGTTCGGAATTTGCTTGTAAAAACAGTCAATGTATAAGTTTAGATCATTTTTGTAATGGGATAGAAGACTGCGATGACCATAGTGATGAACCTCCAAATTGCTCACGTAAGTAATTCAAACAATTTTTTTCGCATCTAATTCAACTAATAATCCTTCCAATGATACGATATCTTCTTCATATTACGTTTGTTTAGCTTGCAATACGACTTATTATGGGGAAGTTGGGCATACCTACGAATTGGAAGTTAAGCGACCCCGTGATAACCAAATACCATTCTTATGTTTCCTTAATTTTACTGCTGGAGGGGGATCTTTAGGTGATTTGGTTCAAGTAAGTAAAAGAAATTAGAAGTTTTTGAATATTATGACCACTACTTTTCAGATAACCTTTGAAGCGTTCGCAGTAGGGACTTTTGAATCTTTTACTTCAGATGGATGTCCTGATGGATACGTAACAGTAAAAGAAGCTGGGCGGCCGAATTCGGCGGGAAAATGGTGCGGAAGTGCTTGGGGTTATACTGTTTATTATAGCGAAACATCGAGTGTTAACCTTACATTGCACCTAGAGCGATTACCGCAACAGGTAGTTACCGATACTAAACTAATTAAAATTTAATGTACCAGTAGTAGCGCTTGCCAACCGGGTACGTGCTAAGTATCTGAAAATGCACCTGTGGAAAGATGTTCGAGGGATATAAAGAAAATTATTTTATTGATCCTCAATGCATTATTTAAATAAGGGGGAGATTGAAGAGTAAATTACATTAGAAACCTTCTGAAAAGGAAAATTATACGATCGCATTTAAAAGTTTATCGGGTAATTTTTCCTCGAGTTCCCTTTCGAATTAAGTCGGTAAAATTTAAGGTTTTTTCCTTTTTATGGCACTGTAAATCTACTCCTTCCGATGTCTATTGGCTGAGAAATCTCTGTTTGTAGTGCGATTGTTACAACTGCTTTTCACAAAATTCTGAAATTTCAAATTCTATGTAAATTAGTATTTTCACTATTTCACCAAAAACCCCAAACTTTGGGGACATTATAATTATTTATTAATTTTGCACCTTTTTCAAATATCGCTCATTTGTGCATTACTTTGTTTTTTAAATTCTGGCGCAGAGTACCATTTTCGGCAAACAAATAGTGAGAACAAAATGTAATAAGATTTCATTAAACTTTTCAGACTCTTCCTAAATTTTAATCAAAAAAGAAGTTAAAAAAATGCTTTCTTGTACTTTTGTCATTTGATTTCTTCACTTTAAAAAAGTCTCAAAATCATTTTTTGTCGTTAGATTCTTCTTTGTATTACCCCGCTTTTATTTTATTTGTATTCCTAAATAGAGATGGCGACTGACGAACTTTTTTCCCCAACTTTTTAATGACATTTTTTCACATTCAATCCCCTTCACCCAATTCGTATTCAAATCATGCTTTAAAAAAACAACAAACTTTTTATTTCACATTTTATGCGCATTAATTCTTAATCTCCCTTCACCAATCAAAGTCATGCCTAATACTTTATGCATGCTTTCGGTTTATACCATTCCCGTTTTTCCCTGTGATCAAAAAAGGGAGTTAGTTATATTCCATTAAGCACGATTATCATTTTTTCCCTAACATTAGTTTATTATAAGGTTTCTTTTTGAATACGTAAACTTCCTTTTTATGATAAAACTTTTTTTTCAGCAAGCCTCGGGCTACAGTTTCGAATTTAAATTATCCTACAAGTTCCTACGTATGCGAGAAGCTCGCATTCGCTATGGGAATGGAACACAAAGATCCTATCGTGGTAAATTGCACACAGGATCTTATTGTGATCGCTTATTAGAGGGTTGTAGCCGTCGGCCTTGTCGCATTCAGTCGCCTAATTATCCCGGCATATATCCCAGAAACGTCACATGCCACTATCGTATAAGGGACAGACATGCACCGCCAGGCAAACATGCATTAATTGCAGTCCGACAAGCAAATATTCCATACAAAGAGCAATCACCTAAATTCACCAGCAGCGAAAGGGTTTTTAGGTCCGTATGTTATTTTTTTTGTTAAAACTTTCAGCTTTATAGTGTCGTATAAATGTTTTAGAATCTGGGACCGCTGTAATGTCATGCAGGATTATATAGAGATTACGGACGGGCTTGACGAGTCGGCTCCTACATTAGCCCATCTATGTAGTGGAGAAACAGTTTTGGAGATTATCAGCAGTGGTCCTGAAATGCTCGTTAAATTTCATACTTCACCTTTTGGTAATCCGTTTCATCCTCTTCCTCTTTCATATTTGCCAGGATTTGAACTGGAAGTAGAGGTGATATTGTTTTATCTTTACATAAATTCTATACCTACTGATATGACTTTCCCGTTAGGTCTTTTATGTGAAGAAAGAATCTCCGGCTTACGTGGAGCATGGAAAGAAATGTGAATTTATATTAACAGCCTTTGATAATTCTTCAGGATTACTAGAAAGTCCTCGACATTCACTACCTCCAAATACCACCTGTCATTACCATTTCAGAGGTCAACCACGAGAAGTCGTTTGGATCTCTTTTATAAAATATCACGTAACCGGTGAAAGATTAGGCGATTATGACAAAGGTGAATGTGATGTACAGCTTCGATTATGGGACGGTGATTTAAAAACAGGCGGAGAGTCCGTTCCGCTTATTGGACAGTTTTGTAAAGACGACAAACCTAAATTATGTGACCATTCACTGCTGAGTAATTCAACTAGATTAACTAGGCCCTGCGGAATATCAGAAAGTTACATTTCCTCGGGTCCTGATCTGACCATAGCGCATTCAATACGTTATGGTAACGTTTTATATCCAGTGAGTTTTATTCTAAGATACGAGTTTGTAGATTTTTCCCAGGAGGGTAGTCAAGTGTCAAACCCTTGCAATAGAATATTCACAGCTCCCGCAGGGAAGTTTTATTCGCCCAAGATAACTTTCCTCTACGGAAGGGGAGGTCAGCAAAATTTAAATTGTGCTTATCATTTTGAATCATCTGAACGACAAGGGTTAAAAGTTGTGTTTCATAAGGCTGGCTTTGGGAATAAAGACTGTACATCCAAATTCGACCCCGAAAGCGGACGATGGAAATGCCACGTTCACTCTTCCGATAATGATGGACTTGCACATATACAGCTTTCTGAATATCCGTGGCCTGGTATAGAAATACCACGTGACTGCATCTGCGGAAACTTGAGCGAGCCCGTATACATTGTTACCAAAACTGCTCGTAAAGTTGTTATCAATTTTGTAGTGACAGATATGAACATTACTGAAGACTACAATGATTACTATTTTGACGCTACATATGAATTTATTTCTCTACAATCAGATCATACTTGCATAAATCCATGGAAAACTCGTCGTTTACGTGGTTCTAGCGGAGAGATTACTGTTAGAAATGTTGCTCAAAATACAGAATCAACGGAAAATTTCAATCAAACGATGCCTTTGTGCGTTCATCAGCCTTGGCTTATCGAACCAGAAGATGCTTATAATAATTTTATTTATTTAAAAATAAAAGGAGTTGAAGTAAGGAACGATACGAAATGTTCTACGAAAAATCGTATTTTGGTGTATTCGCCAACGAGGAATAATTTTATGCATGTAATCTGTCCTTCCTATTACGACAATCCCCATCGCGTTGTTGAACTTTTTTCAGAGGGCTGGAGCTTATTTTCGTATAGATATATGCAAGCAGCAAATTCCAGAAGTTTTGTCGTTGAATTTTTACAACGGGAACCAGGAAGTTTCGCTGTAAATTGGATGGAAGTATCTAAAAATCCTGCTTTAACATTACCTACCTCTCTTCTCATGATTAGTCCACCGGATTGTCCTCATAGGTATGATTAATAAATGTTATATACTAAAAAGGTTATTTATTATTATGCTTTTTTGTTATTTCTAGTTGTCCGGAACTTGGTGCATGTATAAGTTCAGAATTGTGGTGTGATGGATTGCGTCATTGCCCTTCGGGGAATGATGAGCAAGAAATGAATTGTTCACTTCACCGAGGATTTCCCGTCTCTCCAATTGCTTCTGCTATTGCTCTTGCTGTTGTTGCTGTTCTTGTAGCATCAGCCGTATCACTATGTTGCTGTTGGAGGCATTGGAGAAGAGAACAAAAAGGGGCAATCATTTCGGTAACAGAACATACATTCCTAGAATTTAAAAATGGTTTATGTTAATAGTTTCTAGAGGAAATAACTTGACAAAAATAAGAAATTGTCTTTAAAATATATCTATTTTTGTTTACAGTATTAATGATCCAAGCAGGAAAAAACTGGGTCTGTATTGCATTTTTAATGATGACGGAATAACAGACAGAACAAAGCACGAGTTGCAATTATATTGAACAAACGGTACTAAATTATTGAAACAACGAGGAAAGAGACTTCCTATACATTTATTATTTAAAATATCCCAATCGTATTTTGCTTATCTTTGTTGTTATCAAATCAATTTTAAATTACATGTGACAGAGACAAGGGTTTATACTTCGAAATCGAAATCAAATTTTACTTTGAATTTGGGTTCAACGATCTCATGAAAAATGCAATACGTTTACAATCATCTGAAAGAATGTTTTATCTTTGTTACAAGATTGTGCTATACGAAAAATGCAATAAAAGGTGCATAAATAGGCCATAATAATAATGTTTTCAAGAAGTTATTTATTTATATTTTTGTTTGTTTATACTATAATTAGTACTAAGGAAAAGCTTTGTGACGTGTTTAGTACAAGGCGAAAATATCGTGCAATGACTGACAATATTGTATATCTGTTGTATATCTATAAAGTTTTTATGGTATTCGGTAGAAATAAAGACATAATTTAAGAAGATGCTATTTATTTGACATTATTAAACAACATGTGATATTAATGGTTGTCCTCGCAGCGCTGATATTATTTCCTTTGCTGCTTGTTCAGCCATAGCAATGCGTGTTCCAAGAGTGGCACTACCAAGATGAGGAGTGATCACTGAAATGCATTCAAACGATGTGAACTATGTATAAAATAACAATAAAAGAAAATGTTTTATATATATTCTGTTTTTGACAAAGATTTCTTTATTTGAATTTTATCTGCTCAAGTAAAACTGCAGAAAGAATGGATGTCATTTAAATTTATTCATTTCAGTAACATAAGGTGAGTTGAAACCGAAACGGAAGATGGAAAAATATTTTTACATTGAATATTTTTATGTCAAGAACTTCTATTACAAAAACATTTTAGATTTAATTATCTTCAAAAAAAACTCATCTAAACGACTTCTCGATGTAGCTTTCAGTGAAACGTTAAACCAGAGACCTTTTGTTTCAAAGCTCCACAGACACAAAAAGATACTAGGATATTTTGGGTATGTAGTCCTGCAGTGTTGGCTAAAACTGATTAATAAACCAAACAGATTTTATAACACGGCAAAAACCAGAAGGGTTTACATTACAGCAGATCCACAGTTAAATTGAATTTACATTAGTACCTTGCGAACTTTGCAGATAAGAGAAAATCAATACAACGTCATGAACACCTATAATTTATAGAAACATACGAATGCTGTTAAATGGCTCTTGATTATAATTTAATTACCTTTGAATATTATTTTGTTAATCTGAATTACGTGCGATGGAAAGTGATCTAAGATAAATCAGCACTTAAACAAATTAGGGAGTGTTGTTACGATTTTGGCAGATTGTCGGTTATATTAACAGAAATCAAGCAATCGGTTGAAGTTCAAACATTTCAGCATCATTATTGAAAGGTTTCATTCATAGATTCTCCAACTACTTCAAAAGGTCAATCAATTACTTATTGGTATATTCAAATGCATCATTTAGATTTTTTTTTGAGCAAAACTTCAGTGGTTGTTATATGTTTAGTTTATTTGAGTTAATTAAAAAAATAGTTCTAAAATAATTTGGGAAAACTTAGATAAAGAAAATTAGATACTATTAGTAGTAAAATTGCACGACTATTAGAAAAATGCCGCTACAATGATTTAGTCGAAAAAGTACAGAAGAACTAAACCCTAAAAGATCGTCGTGTTACAAAAACATAACAGTACTATTTTATATTATATAACTCTGCAAATAATTGCTAATCGGTCAAAAAAAAACTGAATGAAACGAGAAGTATCGTATAAATGTTACATTAGGAAAACCGTGTTGTGGAAAAATTGTAACGTTTAAAATCTATGTTCTCTGATTTTCAAGCAGATCCATCTTTATTTGTTCACTTTTCCAAATCTTCCAACTCCGTAAAAGTTACTCAATTTTAACGAATTGAGTCCTTCAAAGCTTTTATGCAATCTGAATTTTTATGTAATCTGAAAGTCCTACTTACTATTTCAAAATAACACCTTTATACCTCGCTATCAAGATGATGACTTAGGCACACTATTAGCCCCATGAGGCACAGCAAGTCGAATTTATTATAAATATATGAATACTTCGGAACGCTTTGATAACGATAAAACGCTTATTCTAGCCTGTGATTCAAAATGTTTACCAACACAGTGCGCGAAATCATTTTATATTTGAATTAATATTTGAATATTTGAGATTACAGAACTTCGGTACACAAACATAAATTAATTACAACAAAAGCAATCGTAGCACCAGCAACGACCAATTTACATTGACCCCACTATAGTCATACAATATACTAGGCAAATTAGTCTATGAACGTGCTATGGGGCTAATAGTCTGCCGCATATTGTGTATGACTACGCGACTAATATATGTGAGGCCCCCAAATATTGTTTAAATTTGTATCTAGAATCTAGAATATTATTTAAGTTTTTAACTGAAATTGAAGACTGTTTTGTGCACACTAGATTTTACTAAAGAAGCCATATACAGAATGATGAAAAAAGTTTCGGATACTTTACCCACTTGTAGAGGTACTCATCAAAACAAACAGAAAAAGTAATAATCACCAGAGATCCGCAAATCAGCCGTTTCGTAGTTATTGCTGATTTGTTACAAATAAAACAAAAAGTAAATGCACTAATAACATAACTGTAATAGTTTTTAGCTTTAGAGTAATTGTTCCATTGTGAACTTGCCCTACATCTTCGCAGAAAGCAAGTCCTTATTCTATTATCTTAGATATCCCCACATACAAAAATCCAATGGGGTTAAATCAGGGGATCTAGCTAGCCATGGAGCATGCATTTTTGTGGCTGTATTACGTAAGGCATCGAGAAATCACCATAAAAAAATATCTATGTATCCTGAATAGAAAAATGAAGTAAAACCTTCATGTAACATAACTGACTAGGATCGATATTTTTTCAATTATTGAGTATCAAAGTTTAAATTTTGAAAATCGACGTTTCCAGATAAATGCATAAAATGAATGTAGATGTAATATATAATAATATTAAGCGGAATATATTATTACTTTGAGGCAAATTACATACATAATTTTTACGCATAATCTTTACAGCGCACGGAGCTACAGAGTGTATATGTAGATGTGAGACGAGGCAGCGGAGCCATGTAGGCAAGTGCAGTTCGGTTCTTATAAGAAAAAAGTTACGGCGCAAGCCGATTGTATATTTGTGTGTTCACGGCGAACCGCGAGGTGTTTGAAGCTCCAAGTACAGACCACGCTGAAAACACAAACCAAGTTAGCTCATCAAGTCGGTAACTAACGTTGACTGAATGGCTAGTAACACACTTATGTGTAAGACCTACCAAGTGGGTTGTTACCGAAACTGATGATGCAGATTACTGCGCAACTTTTTTCTTATAAGAGCCTACCTATACACTGCGCTCGCAGTTTACCCATCCGAGTACTTTCCGGGGCAAACTCGACTTAACTCTGTTAAGCGATATAATCCACTATGACCACCCTGCCGACTGCCGGCTGAGGCAAATCACAATTTGAAAAATATTATAATGGATTGTATTGACTTATTTTCATGAAACTGACATGAAAATGACGATTTTCAAAATTTAAGCTCTTGTCGTACGATTTTAATATAGCTCTTCCGTTTAAATTAATTCTGTTGCAATAAAGTGACGCCCCCATCAGCAGGGCCGGATTACCAGTCTGCGGGGCTCTAAGCAGTAAATATTCTGGGGCCCCATTGATCAATTTTTTTTATCCAAATGTATACATTAAACTCTAATTTTTAATTTAAAATCTATCTAAATAGGATTTTTATAATTTTGTTTATAAATTTATGACAAATTGCAATATTTATCAATGCATTATTTATGGATTTCAGTTATCAATCGATAAATATACATTCATTAATACTTTTACACTTGACTATTTCTATGTACAGTAGATATATATAACTCGTTTAGAACATCTTTTTTGTACACTTTTCCCGAGCAAATTCTTTTATTAAATCGTCAAAATTTAAGCGATGCATAACATCAGATTCAATTGACAGTAGAGCCAATGGACTCAATCTATCTTGTCGCATCGTCGTCCTCACAGGATTTTTTATCCTTTTTAACTGTGAAAAAGTAGAGACTGAGGTCAAAAAACTCCCGTAAAAAAAACGGTGAAAAAGATCGTTCTCCAGAACAGTTTGTTATCATCAATGTTAAAAACATTCTGAGGCAGATTTCTAAGTTTGGAAAAACTGTCTGGAGTTTATCATTTATAATGATTTTATAGAAATCAGTGTAATTGACTTGAATACTTTCATCTTCGTTCATTTTCAAAAGTATGTAATGATGAAATTGTGTCAATTTTCCGGCAAGATTCAAATCCAGATCCTCAGGATACGATGCAACAAGCGTTTCAACGTTTGATGATAACTCATCGTTAGACAAATTCATGTTTAACATGAAAGAAAACTTGTTTGACAGCTTTTTATAAACCTGGCCTCTACTTTTCATCTGAGCTTCCAGAATGTCAATGATCACATCAAAAGTTGAAACCCGGAATTTGTCTAAAGACGGAGTACGTCTTCGAGTAGAGTTTTCTTTATAATCAACATCAGGCAGAACTACTTTCGACGCGTTTTCGAATTTGTCAAAATCTACGCAGAGATCGTGCAAGTAATTTGTCAACGATTCATAGAGATCACTGCAAACTTTCAAATTAATTTCTGCACTTTGAAAAGCTTGAGATATATAAGCAACCTTATATATAGCGTTTACTGACTCCAGCCTTACTTTGTGGAACTCCATAATCATGAAATATAATATAAATACAAAGATTAGTTAAAGTTTCACAAGTTTTATTAATATCTTAACCTGACAATATTGTTTCGACACGTTATGTCATTATCAAAGGTAGATAAGATTGATAAACAAACACGTTGCTAAGGATAAATACATACAGAAAATAGGTAACTAGATACAATACATACAAAAACTAAATATCTAACACTTCTAATTAAGGAGAATTACTAAGCTCAGTTTGTTCATTCATTAAAGGTACTGTGCGTTTATGTCTGTATATTTCAAAAGCTTCTAAAATGTCTAATTTGTGTTTGTTGTTGAAAAAATGTAAGAATTTAATGTTATTTTGAGGTGTCATTGGGTGGTTCTGTTCCAAAATGTGTTTGGCATAATTCGACTTTTCTGGATGTTTAAGTCTACAGTGTGTCCCCGGATTGAGTTCACAATAGGTGAGATGGACCAAAAATTTTCGAATTGCAATTTCATATTTTGGGATTCCGCCCTGCTTGGTCTGAAACTTATTTTTAGTTTACTTTCGATTTGTTAAAATCAAGTAGGCCTTTACAGTTGAGCAAAAATCCGTTATTTGTCAATTTCATTTCAGGTAAAGTACCTTTTCCGTTCATAGTACGCCAAAGTGTCACTAAGGACTAGTGCAATAAATCTTGCCTTACGAAACTCGTTCTTTAATATACTATTATTTCATTTCGTATTTCAAACAATTGTTTATATACTACAATTAGTAAAGTAAAGTATAACTTGATCTCCGTTGTCAATGACACCGGAGTTCTAGACGTTTTTGATCTCCGTTGTTGTTGACAACGTAAAAATCATTTGATGTTGCATAACAGCCAACCGGAAGATATCATGAAATCCGGCATTTACCGTTTGAATTGTTTCAAACGAGCAGCTTGTGGCGAGTTTTCTAAAGGACGAGTGCAATAATCACTTATGAAACGAGTTTTTTTATGCTATT
The DNA here is from genome assembly GCA_929113105.1 of Agrypnus murinus. NCBI lineage: Eukaryota > Metazoa > Arthropoda > Insecta > Coleoptera > Elateridae > Agrypnus > Agrypnus murinus. Next base: position 24,004,325 of record OV816025.1, read on the forward strand.
TTTTCTATTTTGTGTCTTTTATTTCCTTTTTAAATAAAATAAATCGCAATTTTAAAATTTAGGGAATTTTGTGGTAATTGACATCACTGATGTGACATTTGAAATTCAGATTTTTAGAGTGAAGTTTTTGTCAATTTGCTGTTTTTTCAATTTTTTTTTCATTGCTACCAACTTTCAAAAAGTTGGGCTATTAAAGCACTCAAATGAGCTATTAACGCACTGTTTTAGGTGCTTTAACAGCTTCATTATAGACACAAAATAAAAAAAAAGATTTTTCTGAAATAGTACATAAAGTAGAACTTTTACAGACTCATCTGTCATTTTTATTTGCATTGTTGCACATGTATTTGACATAAGTTGCACAGAGCCACGTTGACTTAGTTGCCTACTCTACTGTTATTAAATGCACATTTTGTATTTTAAATTCTTAATTTCACGATTTCAGAAAAAACGTAATGTACACCTCGGCACTAAAGCTGATTTTTTATCACTCGTTATGGCTGTTCAACAATCCCCATATTCGTGATAAAAAAGTACAACATTATTTGGTATACAAATAACTAATTTATCTACGACCTTATCTAGGCCCTTCGTGGTCGAGTGGTGAGATCCTACCTCTCGTTCAGAGGGACAGGGGTTCAAACCTCGGTGGCGACTGATTTTTAAAAATTTAGTACTATCGTGTTTGAGCTCCTTAGGTTAAGGTATGAAAGTTGTATGAGTGATAAAGTATGGGGGAGCGTAATGTACTTGCTGCAATAGCTCCATTACCTCCGTTGCACTCCCATAAGAGTTTAGTTTGTGTGGAACCCCGACAATGTTCATAATCTTTAAACTGTACGGAAATGACCGTGGGAAATGATTTCGCATTATCAGTGGTTTTATTAAAATGCCATAGCTGTCAGCACAAGCAATATTTCTAATTATTTGAAATATACATAGTTACAACTTCTAGATAAAGATTGATTTATTTTTAAAAGTTAAAATTGTTACTGGACGACTATATACTCACAATTTTATAGTGATATGTGTATAAATCACAGACGGCACCTTAAGACAGCTGTTTCGAGCTTTTGGTTCTCCTCAGTCCTCAGTTAGGGCCAGCTCGTCTGTGATTTATACACATCACTATAAAATTGTAAGTATAATAGTCGTTCATCAACAAAACTTTATTTATTAAAACACGTTTGTGTTCATTTTGTATTTTATTTATGTTAATTTATTCTGTTTACGTTTACTGTCTCCAGCCTTACTTTGTGGAACTCCATAATCATGAAATATAATATAAATACAAAGATTAATTAAAGTTTCACAAGTTTTATTAATATCTTAACCTGACAATATTGTTTCGACACTTTGTGTCATTATCAAAGGTAGATAAGATTGATAAACAAACACGTTGCTAAGGATAAATACATACAGAAAATAGGTAACTAGATACAATACATAACAAAAACTAAATATCTAACACTTCTAATAAAGTAGAATTACTAAGCTCAGTTTGTTCATTCATTAAAGGTACTGTGCGTTTATGTCTGTATATTTCAAAAGCTTCTAAAATGTCTAATTTGTGTTTGTTGTTGCAAAAATGTAAGAATTTAATGTTGTTTTGAGGTGTCATTGGGTGGGTGGTTTAATTAATGTTTTACTTTAAATTATATTTTGAATGCAAATCCATATAGAAAAAATTAATGCCCCGCTGGAAATCGAACCCTGGGCCTTCCACTTTCTGACATCTCTACCTCTGAGCTACTGTGTCGACTATCAGCATATAAAGTTACGATTATTACATTGAGTTATACGCATTTCTTAATTTTTACAACTAACACCTGCTTTCCACAAACTGTGGGCATTGTCTATTTTTGACAATCCAGCATCTCAATCTCAAATCATATTCTAGGTTAAATATTTTTCCTAGCTTTTGGTGTTTTATTACGTTTTTGTGATCGTAGATAAAGTATATAGTGTGTATCACTTACAAAAACGCCAATTTCACACTCGTGTGACTGCGGCATGAGACGAAGTCAGATTATTTAAAAAATCTTCAGGAGGCAATTTCCTCCATCCCCCCACCGTGAATTCGCGCCTGATATTAATAATTATATGTACTTTTGATAAAAAGATAAAAGGTATATAAATTGTAGTAATTGATTTATACTATGAGGCCCCAAAAATTTGTAACGCTTCAGGCCCCTTAAGAGTTAAATCCGCTACAGACTGTTAACCTGTACGACTAAGAACAGTGTATATTCGGCTTTAACTTATTTGGGTTGAATTATTTGACTGTGGTTGAACTCCGATATTGAGATTTATTATTATTAATGAATTGTTTAAATTATTTTACCAAATAAGCTGACGCCCTCTTCCATAGCTTTTCAAAAATCTACCGATGGTTCAGTGTATCCATGCTCAAAGATAATTAAGATAGAGTCACTACCGCAAGATAACGTAAGTAATTGTCTGCCTTTTTATTACTTTTGGTAGATATATAGTTACATTGTTGGCTAGTCTAATAGCGGGACTTTTACGTTTAGGTGTTACACCCTACACATCACCACATGATGAATTTCAAAAAATGAAAATATCCAATCCTTAAACTTGCAGTTTTCTTTGACAAAATCCTCATTAATAATGCCAAATTAATTTTGCCTAGACAGAATTTACACAAAATATAATATTCAGGAAATCTTTTCAAAAAATTCCTGTTAATATTATCTGATATAATCTACATACATACCACAGTTGGGTAGTTTGAGAAGTTCGTGATCCGTAGGAAGTGGCTCGGGATCAGTAACATCTAATCCTGCTGCAAATATTATACCTTCCCTTAAAGCTTTAATAAGAGCCGACTGGTCTACAACTCCACCACGAGCAACGTTCACCAACACCGACGTCCTTTTCATTTTATTAAAGGATTCGTTATTAAACATTTTATCCGTCTCCTTGGTAAGAGGACAAGACACAAATACAAAATCGCTGTTGCGAAGTAATTCATCAAAAGAGACAAATCTGGCAGCTAGCAGTTTTCCTAAAAAAATATTAATTAAAACATATTTATAACACATCGAAATACCATTTTGAAAAAAGTATAAGGTAAGATTAGATAAAGTTTATTTACTCTAACGACAAATCGCGTCAGAACAAACAACACCTGCGTTAAAACGTTTTTATTGGCTGCCTTTCAAGAGTGCTTGTTACAAATATGTTTATTGGAGATTTTATTATTGAATTTCTGGAAACCGCTCTTTCATGAGGGTGAAGCAACGAGTGTTTTTTTGACGCGGTCCGTCATTAGAAAGAATGAACTTTGCCCTAATCTTGGTAAGTATTAGGAATCAACTTAAGGGTAGAGATGCAATTAAAAGAGAAGCCGGCGTTCTATAAGCGTTGAGAAACATCTAGACTGCACTGGAAACGAGTGAGAACTTGGAGTCGATAATCAAAAGCAGTGTAATGTAAATAAATGGGCTTCAGTGGAAATAAATAATTGTGAGCTTAAAATAAATAATGTCGTAGTGTTAAATAAATAAGTTTAAGTTCGTTTAGTGATTATTATTTTAATTAGTTTTAGATGTTAGTTACTGTAAATATTTTTTCTGTTATTAAACAATTCACACGAAATCCGAGTTTTAATTAAAGGATCTTTATAATATTTATTAAACGTGAAGTTAAATAATCTTAAATATCAAAAGTAATTTTGTGTGGCAATTGTAGAATGTGGACAATCGATGTCATACAAGAATTAAAATAAAAGTTCACACAAGATAAAAAGAGATATGTAGCTGCAATAATAGTCTCAAAAAATGTTAATTATAAGACTATGTAAGTAATTATAAAGCAATCCATAGAATAACACCCAGTAAACAATAAAAAAATTGCATAAGAAAAATCAGCAAAATAACGTCAAATTCAACAAAATAAGACTATAACAGCAAAACTCTGTAGTAATACAGATAAAATGATACAAAATATTCAAAAATAAACAATAAAAAATTATCAACGTTTCCAGACGAAAATGATTTGTCCTTTACATTATTATTAATTTCTTTTAATAATAATGGGTACATAAGTGACATAAAATTATTTTCACAAAACACAATAGAATTTCTCCTATTTTTGATAACTGCAAAACTCTTAGCAGAAAGATCACCACTCTTAGAACCCCAAAAGAGAATACTGGTTTCATCTTGTTGGTGATGAAAAGTGAACGTCAGTATTGTATTTCCAATTTTTCACTTATGTCACACAATGCCGAGGATTGTAATTTGTTGAACTTGAAATAATTTGTCAATGAAACACGATTTTGTCTATGCCGCCGAATACTAAGAATTACTTGAGGAAGATGATTGTTGATCTTGAAATACATTCATAAATAAAACGCGTGTACTTTTTATTTATGTTGCAGTTTGTTTATCTTAATATAAATCCAGGGTCTAATAACAGTTTTAAACTAAAAATATCTAATTTTTAAAGAGAACATTTGGTTTCCTGATAAGGTAGGTTAATTAGTTTTAAGAAGACTTTTGTATTTTTATGTTTCCATTTAGTTATGTAGAATGCTCTACACGTGTTTCGGTTTGTTAGACCTTCTTCATCCTTACGAGCTGCTTAGAAGCTTACGAGCAGCTCTATGAAGAAGGTCTAACTAACCGAAACACGTGTAGAGCATTCTACATAATTTATGAAAACATTAAAATACAACAGTCTTCTTAAAACAATTCTATACAATGTCCCACAAGGAACCTACCGCTTCTTCAATTTCACTAAGTTAATTAGATTAAAGGGTAATTTTTATTAGTGTGTTATTAGCAAAAAAATAACAACCATTCGGCTTTATAAGCAAATTACATTACGAGTTCTAATCTGCGATGTTAGTAAATTGTTTACAACCTGAATAATTACTTGATTCCAGTAATACTTTTCAGTAAAACTAAAAACATAATGAAATAGAACAATATAATAAAGATTAAACGTTAGGTACTGTTTATAAACTGATAACGGTCATTTGTATTAAATAATCTTTCTTTCGTACTCTATGTGTGTAAATAAAATATTTCGTTCTGGGTGAAGAGCTATGATTGTTATGAAGAATACCTAACTCTCATTAGTGTAAATAGTTTATTGCAGTTATTAGATTATTTATTACAATAAAATCAGACTGTACAAGACAATTATTGTGTATACCTACACAATTTTTACGTTCTTTAATAGCATTAAATAATTTTTCAAACTCGAGTTTTTTCTTCAGTTTTATGTTCTTATCGACACTCTTTAACCCTATGTGTTATTGCTAGTTTATTTTGAGATACACTGACACACTGTATAGTGCTAGATAAAGACTAAATACTCCAATAACTGAAATCTGACCCTGCTAAGACGATTTAGTTTGTCCATTAGGGTATAATTATCCAGACCAAATTTTATATATCTGAACATGCAAATCTTCTGCATATAAAACTTGTATGTTTAATAATTAAAATAACACATCAAATCAATAGAACACCCTTGAAAGTTATGCAACTAATCGTACCTATTTTGACAGCATTTTCAAAAAAATTCATTACTTTTAAAACAAAATTTAATAACCCCATTCACAAAAATTTGCATTATTTTTTAAATAAGTTTATTTGATGATAAATGATAATAGTGCATGCAAAAGAAGAGGAATTAGGAACTTTACACTGGTATTTTGACAAAAATAGTTTGTGAATAGGAGGGAATATGACATTTTGGATATAGCATGTAAATTATTTTCCGTTCACTTGCAGGGTTGTTATTCATGTTCATTAATGTCTTGTTGAGTTTGTAACGCGTCATGTTTTGCAGAAAAATATAATTATCATTACCTATTGTTAAAATAATTATACATTTTCGTTACTAAAATACCTAATTTTTATCGTTACTTACACAATAACTATACGCACGTGCATTCAACAGTTCACAGTAAATGAGCAAAACTTCTAATCTTACTTTTAAAATAGCAACAAAATCTTCAACTATGTCAACCCAACCCACGTAAATGCTAGTTATTCAAGGTCATTTACTAAATATTTCGCCAGTTAGTAAGCTGTCATGCGAAATTGGTTGCAATTGTCAGGAGTATCAATGAGCTTAACATGTTACTTTAATAATTGAACATGCAGGAAGTTTGAATGTAAGATCCGCTCTGTATATCTTCGAAATATAAATATATTAGAGAATGTGAGAAAAAGATAACAGAGAAATTAAACAAATGTATAATAAAATAGATCTTTCGAGATAACAAATAGCCTAAATAGAAAACATAACACTTCTTACGATCGATAAATTCATATGGTTTTCATATGGCGTTTACATAGTTGCGATCATAGGCGAATCACACAGGTGGTAGATGCCAGTTTCTAGGTAATGGGTAGAATATATCTATAGGCCCTATGCTTATATTACTTAATTATAAAACTTGAGTTAGACTTTTTCTTGCATGCTGACTAAATTAATGATATACCATGATTCGAACTGGGGAAATGTGTCTACGCTAATACAGGGTGGTCTGCGAGAAGTCCGTGATCTATTCTTGTTTATGTTCTTTATTTGCTGATACGCCAAATTGGCTATTCTTAGTACCAGACATACATATGGTTTTGATTTTCATTCTGCACTTTGCGGCCTTGGTGGATTTATTTATAATTATTATACTAGTTTTAAATCGAAATACAGACTTCAATATAATCTAATTTAAACTATTCCATTCCTGACAATATGACCTCTGAAATGCTGTTATGTTGAAAAAAACAACAAAAGTGCACGTTTCTAGAGTAGCTTTGGAGATTTTATCTAACATAAAGTTTGTTTGTACATGGCTGATATCGACTAATGCATATCTGTATCTGTCTGATAAATGTCGCCCTCTTCTGTTCTCATCAAAAAGTATTAAAACCGGCAATTTTTAATTATATTATATGGATAACAGAACAACAAGAGTTTTTACAATGCTATCATACTCGAAGATGATTTTTTAGGAACGCCCCTGTTAAAATCTGATATAGATATTTTATCCGAATATAATTACTAAAAATAACAACAAGAATTATAAAAAGCAAAAACCTTGTTCTTTCTCCTTGTGTCCGCAATATAATACTTGTTTAACATCAAAAGCTTTACATTTTCTTGCAATGCATTGGCCAATTTCTCCTAGCCCAACAATTCCTATAGTGGACTGGTTGATATCCTGTCCCAACATCCATTGATTTCCGTAGGCCCATTTACCACTAATTAAAATAAATAAAGCAATAATTCTTATCAATTACATAAAGAACAACTTACCTTTCAACGTGTAAACGACCTTCATGCAATCTCCGAGAAGCTGCTAAACCCAACAGAATAGCAATATTAGCTACTGCAGAATTTGCAATTCCTGAAGTATTGGTCAATTTTATATTGCGGTTTTTTAGCAAGCCTATGTTAAGGTGATCAACACCTGATGACATGCTAGCAATAATTTTTAAATTTCGTCCTTAAAAAAGACAATTTTTAAGTAGTATTTTATTAAGAGTATGGTAAATAAGCGACGTTACCAGCAGCATCCAATATTTCTTTGTCGACGAAAATTTTATTTCCCCAAAGGACTGCATTGGCTCCTTGAATGATCTTCAAAAGACCCCCTCGTGTCTTTTCTTCGTTTATAATGACTTCTAAATTACTAAAAATAGATTTGAGTTATTTGTTTTCCACCCGAGTCATTATCATAGTTGGTCATGATTGTAGCTTGACTAAAAGTCTAAGGATGCAGTTTTTACAGTTTCGGTGAAGGCGACAACAAAAATATCAGGATTGTTTATACCCATTAAAATAATAGGCCAGTAAAATAGAATCCGTTGGTGGAAATAAATGTTGGAAAGTAGGAGATCGCTTCGATCGCTTCATTTGATGTCAAATATAACTATCCTAGGCTTGCACGGTCCCTCGACGCGAGCTTACCTGAGGGCATCAAAAGAACCACGAAATCTTCGGACCTTTTTTAGATTTTCGCTTATAACTTTAAAGCAGTGCTTTCCAACGAAAACCTCACTATTGCAAGAATTAAAGAGCATTACATTCTGCGTCGAATGAGTATCCAACACTTTAAATTCGGTCCAGTGGTATGGTCCAAATCGACGGTCGAAAAACGACAATTTTACAAATTTTCGATTTTCCGTCAGACCGGACGCCCAGAGGCTTTCCGTATAAAAAAAACCGTTGGACTCATTCTGATTGTTAATATAAGTCGAGAAATACCTAAGCTTTGATATTGTACAGGTTGCCGGATTAAATTAATCAACATTTCTTTGTCATCCACCATCACAGCAATTGGAATCAATCCATATCAAGTGCTGCAGTACTGATCGCTCGATCATTTCGGAAAAAAATTTTTTTCCTTTTGATTGAAATATGACAGCCATATTTGTTTCGTGGTGTTCGCAGTTTTTTTATGTACACGTAAATCTTGATATTACGTATCATAACGAGAACTTAAAAGAAGCCCATTGTTAAATACACATTCTCTAATTTATTTCATATATCTATTTGGGATCTAGCAATCTAAAAAAACATTGTATTGACAATTGTTGTTTTCATACTATGTAATTGAAAAAGCTTTATATTTTACTTCCACAACTTGTAACAGTGTTAAAACAAAATTATACAGTCCATTTAATTCTTCATTAAGACGTTGTGTACGTTACACCCATAAATACCAAAATAGTAAAGTCTTAGATTTAAAATATTTTATACATAAACTACCTCTAACCGTGTACTTTTAAAAAGAAAATCAGCCCTAAGACTTCATCTTCATCTGGATATATGAAATATGCCCCCCTAAAAGCGGAAATTTTTGTAAAAACGTTGTTAAACTTCGGAGTTAAATTGCACCAATAAGTAAGCATCCTACGAAAATTATGTTAAGATTAAAAGATGTAGTCCGACATGGGAGCAATACAATGGGTTCTACCGCTTGTCACTAGGACCAATCCTTCTTGAGATATCAAGATTTACGTTTACATCAAAAAACTGCAAGAAACGTTGTGCACAACGAAACAAATATGGCTGCCGTATTTCAATCAAAAGGAATAAAAGTAAAATAACAGCGGTTTTGATCTACTAATGCTTAGATGTGATATAACAATCAGAATGAGTCCAACGGGTTTTTTATACGAAAAGCCTCTGGGCGTCCGGTTTTCTGACGGAAAATCGAAAATTTGTAGAATTGTCGTTTTTCGACCGTCGATTTGGACCATACCACTGGACCGAATTTAAAGTGTTGGATACTCATCCGACGCAGAATTTAATGCTCTTTAATTATTGTAATAGTGAAGTTTTCGTTGGAAAGCACCGCTTTGAAGTTATAAGCGAAAAACTAAAAAAGGTCCGAAGATTTCGTGGTTCTTTTGATGCCCTCAGGTAAGCTCGCGTCGAGGGACCGTGCAAACCTAGGATAGTTATATTTGACATCAAATGAAGCGATCGCAGCGATCTCCTACTTTCCAACATTTATTTCCACCAACGGTCCCAATCGGGTCTAATTTTACTGGCCTATAAGGAATTTCCCAGCCGGAATTGTTATTCAAAATAATAAAGTCGAGGTAAAATAAAATAATAAAGGTGGCTGTGAATAAAGGGGCGAGTTGGAAAAATATGTTAACAGTTTAATGTTAATAATTCAAATAGCTTGAGATATTAAAATAAAGTTGAACCATTTCTTGCACCAATTTTTTTCTTTTTTCTGCCTTTTAATGTCGTACTCGAAAAATTAATTGATGTAGGTACATATGTAATTTAGCTCGACTAACGCAGTATTTTTTAGTTTAATTCGATTTTATTAACTGACTGAGGAACTAATATGAAAATAAATAGTTATTTATACAATGCCTTCTAATTAAAAATAATCCACCCTAGATATCTTTCTTCTTGGCAAGTTGGCAAGTATAAGATTTATTCCCCGTTTCTGTAGTAGCATCCCCTAAAAAATTTCAAATAACTAGCACATGTGGTCATGTGATAGCTCAGTTAAAATGGCTTTTAATTCTGGATATGACTATCATATTTTTTTTGTTTTATACTACTTACTGCGCCTTCAGTAAGCCCAAATTAAAATTCTGGTATTTCGGTTTTATTCATTTTGTCCAAATTTCTTTTTCGCAAAGGTGGGATCTTTGGAATTTTATTTTAAAGTTGGTGTTGCCTAGGACTAAGGGAGTGAGAAGCAAAAGTTTGACAACACTACATTTAAATACCCCATTTTCAAAAAATCAAACGACGTGTGATTGTCGAAATTGATATTTAATATAGGTAGTTTAGGAGATATTTGAGGAGGGACATTTTCAAATGAACTTGTTAACTGTATATTAAAACACATTTTTTATGGATTCCTTCAAATAGAATTTTTGTGTTTTTACATATAATATGACGACTATTTTAAAATACAAACGTAAATATGGCAATTATTTTCTGACAGATGAAGTACTTTAAAAATATACCTTATGTACCGATACATAATAATATTGCTAAACTCATCTAAACATAAACGTCTCTACATGGCCCACGACCCTCTTTATGGCCCGACGGGCAATAAAAAACGTCAATTAAACGTCAGAGCTGTTTCTGTAACATTTGATTTATTCTTAATATAATTTGTAAACTAATCAACAATGAAAATAAGCTGAAACTAAATATTTTGATGTGCCTACGTACTCATTTAATTATATTTTTTACACAATAATAGATTTGAGATAAAAACTTAATCTATGTATAAAATAGTGTATGTATAGCGGGCATAACTTGCTTTTATGCACAGATGCATTATAATTAGACTATTATTGTTAGATTCATCTAAACATAACCGTCTCTTTATGGTCCAAGGGCCTCTTTATGGTCCGACAGGCAATAAAGAAACGTCAATTAAATGTCAGAGTGTTTTTGTGGAACTTAATTGGTTCTTAATATAATTTGTAAACTTATCACCAATGAAAATAAGCTGAGATAAAATATTTTGGAATAGTAACTATAGTAACGTACTTCGCATAAGCACATAAGTATATGCACAGCGGCTTGATGTACCTATGTACTTATTTAATTATATTTTTTACACAATAAATTTGAGATAAAAACTTAATCTGTGCATAAAATAGTGTATGTATTGCGGGCATAACTTGCTTTTATGGCCCTACAGCCTTTTCCTAGCCCTCGGCTAGAAATAACCCTTCTCGCCATAAACGCTTCTTTATGCCCTTAATATATAAATAACTATTATGGCCCTACAGCCTTTTCCTAACGCTGCCATAAAAGCCTCTTTACGCCCTTAATACATAAATAACTATTATCTTACCTTTCCTTTAACATTATGATTGCAGACTGTGGCACGTCCGAAATTGTAACCACTACTCTCATTTTATCCATAGTTTATTAAAAGTATTTAAAATGTTTGAAGTTTTTTCGAACCAAACGTACGCATTTATACAACAATAAAATGTTATCTTCTAACAATTACTGTTAAATATTCCAGTTGTAATCATAAATACCATTACGAACAAGGAACCTAATTATAGTCGAAATCGTTAGTAAACAATCATGATAACAGAAGTTTATTTTTATATTACTTCATAGTTATATCAGTGTATAAGAGATTTGCTATCTTAACAACCACTATCTTTAAAAAGCGACTTTGAGCTTAACAAATACAAAACTTATTACATTCTCTAGCTTTATTAATTTCTAGGGAGTGTATTTCTGCAAATTTGTAATGATGCTAATATTTTATTTTCTGGATTAGTGGATATACAAAATTAAAAACACAAAAAAATTGGATGCAGTATATTTGTATTTTTGTCATGATAGTCGCAACAACAATAATAATAATCTGTTGGGTGTTGTCTATAGTCGGATCTTCTGCTTTCTTCAGATTTTCTACGCAATAACTGTGAAACTTTAATTTGAACTTTAAAAAATTATCACCAGCCTTTCCAATTCCTGGCCTTTTTGGGTAAAAGCATATTTTTAGATTGGTGATTTAAATATGCGCCGATAGATATTACCTAATTCGAAAGGGTTTTTAGTGGGTGTTATATTCTACATATTATGTTTTCACTACACAGTGAGGTGGAAAGGTAAGGCATAAAAACGCTTAATATTTAAAGGAATCACTCGGACTCGTCGATTTTATATTTTTTGGCCTTATTTTAATAACATCGTTTGTTATACTGTCTCAGAAAACCTGGGCTAACATCAACTTTGATTTTTTAAATAGTAACCACAATTTTTTGCAATTTCGAATTTCTTGTTTGTAAAGCTCTAAACATGTTTCATGTTTTATACCAAATACCTAGAATCAATTGTTTTTTAGTTATTGACACTTAAACTCTGACAAATAATTTAAAGAGTAAATCCTGGAATAAAATAAAAATCTAAAGAAGAAATTTATCTTTATTAAGATGTTTATTAAGTAACCCAATATTGAACGATAGGAAGATTTTGATCGTCATGGAACATACGACTATACTGGGGCCGCCGAATAGATATAGTACAAAAAAAATCAAGGCAGCACAGATTGTTCTGATTGGTTTTATGTGAAAGTGACATTTACAATAAAAAATTTTTGCATATGAATTGTTAATTCATTATAAATAATGTCACTTCGAGAGATGCTAGTATAAATAACAACCATACATTTTAAAAAATTGCAGTTTTATTAATTTAAAAACGAATTGATATCTTTTTGGTACAAGTAAACATGCCTTTCAATTTGAGCGGTATATTTGAATGCTACCAATAGAAAGGTTTTGTTAAAAAGAGGGGGTAGTTGTAGGCGGTTTTAATTACTATATCTGTTCAGCGTCCCGAGTATAATTTATGAAACATTTGGAAGTAGACACTGTAGGGCGGAGTGAATTTTTCAACTTTTGAAACTTAGTAACCCTGTATGCTTAAGATGTGTCTACTACATGCTAGAATAAGTGAAAAAAATCTGAGTTCCCAAAAATAATATCTTTGGCTGCCGAAAGCATCTTGAATTTTAGAAATGTAATTTTTTTTTATTTTAAATTTTTGTTACTATGCGCGAATAAATTAAATTTCTGGATCATAAATAAGTAAATATACTTATATATTTATATTTACTGCGCCAGTCTTCATAAACAGTACCATTTATTGCGTCTGGCGCCGAAGGGGTGCAGCCTATTTTGTTTTCGGATATCGTTATTACTATTACCTAAGCCGACACTCTTCTTTGTATCAGTCTTAAAGCAAGTGTACGTTGCACAAGATATCTCGGCTATGTAAGTCCAACATCTGGAAGTGCAAAAGCAATTAAAACTTCGATACTTGAGTTTTTACAAAAAAAAATACTGATATAAATACAATTGTGGCTATAGGTTGTGACGGAACTGTGGTAAATACCGGTACAAAAAATGGAGTAATTCGAGGTCTGGAATCGGATTTAAAGAAGCCGTTACAGTGGTTGGTTTGTTTGCTTCACACGAACGAATTACCACTGCGTCACTTAATTAACTATTTGGATGGAGAAACTTCAGGGCCAAAAGGATTTTCGGGGCAAATTGGCAAGTCTCTAGAATCGTGCGAGAACTTACCTGTAGTAGAGTTTAAAAAATTGAGACTATGTTACCTTCAATAGATGTAAAAACGCTAAGTACAGATCAAAAATACATGTTTGAGATGTGTCAGGGAATCTCTAACGGAATTTTGGGAGAAGATTTAGCTTTAAAAGCGTCTGGAAAAATGTCACACGCCAGATGGCTTACGACAGGCAACAGAGTTCTAAGGTTATATGTTGCTACTAAAGAACCATCTCAAAACCTTCAGATATTAACTGAATTTATAGTTAAAGTGTATGCCGTATGTTGGTTCGAAATTAAATGCAGTTGGTCTTGTAAAGATGGTGCTAGGCACCTTTTCAACATGATTAGATCTCGATTCCTGCCTGACGAACTTAAGAAAGTGATAGATCCTGTAATAAAGAGGAACGGATATTTTGCCCATTCAGAAAATCTTTTAACAGCAATGTTAGCAGATGACAGAAAATTCATTCGAGAGTTGGCTTTAAGGAGAATTTTAAAAATGTAGAAAATCATCGGCAAGAACAGAGGATGTTAGAATATTTCAAGTGAATGAACTAAATTTTGATTGTGAAGATTATGTGGACTTAATTGATTGGCAGAATGTCAGTATAAGCGAACCCCCCTTGACATTGGGAATATCTGACGAAGATTTAACTAATATGATTTCTCTGATTCCGGATGAAATACCCCTTTTAAAATTTGCCATTCGCAGGCGGTTGAAAGATGTATAAAATTAATAACAGAAGCTTCTATAGCAGTGTTTGGCTCTGAAGCGCGAGACGGGTTCATAAAAGCTCGTATTGAATCGAGAGAAATTTTGCCGCACTTTGAAACAAAAAACATTTTTTTAAAGTTTTAGACCAAAAAAACAAACTTCTGTAGGGGAGGGAGGGTTAGGGTGGAACTGAATATGCAGCCACCTCCACGTGGTGAGTTCTGGTTGTTTTTTTAATTGCTAAAAAAACAAGCGGAGAGCTGCATTTTTTTCGAAAAATTCCTATTTACTAAACTTTCAAGGTCATTTCGGCAGCCAAAGAAGTTGTCGTAGGATACTCAGATTTTTTTCTGTTGCTAAGTATCTCAAAAGGCACCTATTGCGTATGCAGGCAACTTCATTTTCCAAAAATTTTTGTTTTATGCCTATTTTCGCTCCGCCCTAGTAGACAGTGTAGGGAACGCATAGACCTATAAGCAAATCCTGGCACGACTGCTGTTAATGGACGAATTAATAGTTCAGTCAATGAAGGTATTTTTTGCGGGAAAATTCCTAATATTTTGCAATTTACAGGCTTGTTTGGTGATGTCTAGTGATGAATGTATCAAAAGTCCTGATAACTCCGAGGTGAGCTAAAGTTGCTACATTGGAAAACGTTATTCGTTCTTTGGTTTCCCAAATATCTCAAACACGGCTGATTGTAGCTCAAAAATACTTTATGTACTAATTTAAATCTAAGAAAACTTCCTACAAAAGAGATTGTAATAATTCTTTTCTATCTCCAATAGTTGTCAACACTTTTTCGCACTTTGTTCAAAGTTTTTTTATCGTTAATAGCTTATAAAGTCTGAGCCGTCCGTTTTCCGACAAAACTATCAGAAGCAAGTTCTCCTAGAAATGAGCATGTTAATTAATATTTTGTCTCTATCAAGACCATATGTGACGGTTCTATTTCCTCTGCCGTAAGACCCATCCTTTTTGCAGTGTATTTATATAGTTCAATATTTAAAATAAATATACAATATTTATGACCACTCTATTTATAAAGTTTATTTGAAATTAAATAAACTTTACTGCTTTCTCCACCCTGATGTTTAAGCAACACTTCAACCATGCCGTTCTAAACTTTCATTTCTGCTACTGGAATTCGTATGAAACACAGTAGGCATGGTGGTTCTAGTTGATGGGTGACTTTCATGAGGACGCGTAGAAATAAAATCAGCGGTAGATCTTCGCATAAACGGATAAGTTGTAGGAAACCTGTGGTCTCGATATGGGCCACTTCCCATTCCTTGAAATGAATTCATTGGTTCATATCGTCAGGTTGTGAAATGTGTTGAAGAAGAGGTAGGTTGCAAAACGGAAGCATTATGTAGAGGTTCATCACCATAACTGCGTGAGCTATTAATTAAATTGGCGTGTGAGAACGGTATTACAGGTGAAATATCGCGACATGTTGCTGATAACTCAGGAGCATTTTCCATGTCTTCAAAGAAGGTAACGCGCGATGTGCGTCTACAAGGGTTATTGAAAAAATGGGAAACTGAGAAGTAACAAGATTATCTGCCAGAGAAGAATGGACAAATATTTTTATCGTCAGAATCCTGTGGTTCAACTAAATCAATTAAATCGTCTACGCGGAATATCGTTTTGACAATGCCCACTAGGTTCTTGAACAGTATTGTGTGAAACCTGGGGTAATAAAGGGTTTGGAGAATCTAAAATAGAAGGTTGATGAGCGGTTGAGAGATTAGAAAACCCAGCAATAGCAAACGCATCTTCCAACGTTCCAAACAGATTTCTATTGAAAAACTGTAAATGCGACTTTTTGCGTTCAATGGTAACAGAAGATGGCGTGACTCTTTCCAAGCTATCGTTCACGTGAATAAGTCTGGCTCGAATTCTTTTATAGTCATTATCAGCATTTTCTTTGCTAAATTCTTCAATATTTCCTGCTAATTCATCAAGCTTGTTAGAACAAACTGTTAATTTGTTTTGAGGGTTCAAACAGACTTCAGAGAGAGTAATTTCCCCTCCCTTCATCTCTTTAAACGCCTGACGAAGGAATGACCGCTCTTCTTGGACATTCCCCCTTACTTCATAACCTCTTATTTGCAATTCATAAGTTAACTCATCGCTTAGAAGCCTATTAATCTTCATTGTAATATAATGCCCAACAAACAAAAGAAATGTATAAAATGTGTACAATAAAATTACCCACTTTTACTATTCTCCCCTCCCTTCTCAGAAAATACTAAAGAAAACAAAATAGGTATGACCTTATCTCTCCGATAAGCATACACCAAAAGCAAAGAAAAACTAAGAATAGAAGTAACCGCTAATCATCTGAAGCTACCAGTACAAGGGATAGCATAATAATTAACAATTAAGTTTAAACTAGGTATAAATTACCAAATTATTGCAATACATACTTTAATCTATATTAATTAATTGTTGTAATGCGCAGTATAAACAATCAATGTAAGCTAAACTGAAAGATTTCCAGCAAACCGAACGAAAGATAGAAAAAAAGATCAAAGTTTGCAAAATAAAGGAAATCCCACGTTGGGTGCCAGAAATATGAGACGTCTTTTCTCAGTAACTTTCAAGATTTCTAATTCAATAAAAGAAAACCATTAATTTCAAACATTTATTTATTCCCGAATAAAACAATTCAACGATTCCCATTTATCCAAATACACTTCCACCCACTCACTCTCGAACTTGACAAAACTATCAGAAACAAGATTTCTAGAGCATTAAGTTCTCCTAGAAATGAGCATGTTATTTAATATTTTGTCTCTATCAAGACAATAGATGCTGCTGTCCTACAAAAAATGGAAACCTCTTGTTACATACCATAATGTCGTATTTGCATGATAATATTGCTAAACGATTAAATACATGCCATAGTATATGTACGAATGAATGTATATTAGGGTGGTCCAACAAAAAAGCAAAAAAGCAAAAAAGAAAGTACCCCTATTTTTTTATTTTTAAATCGGTCGATGTTTAGGGCTGCCTCAAAGTTTCCCATGTATTTTATATGAAAAAAATCACGTTTTCGTAGATTCGGTATAGAATTTTAGAAAATCAATATTTTTCAACGGGACTACTCTGTTTCTCTTCAGAAATGTTCAGAGAATGACATCCAATAATTTATTTGTTAAATTCTTTATATTAACTATTTTTTACAGAAAAATATTTATTACTATTTTTTAATATAAAATATTTTTTATATATTTATATTTTATAATTATTTTATATTATTATATTTTTCGATATACAATAATCCTAGGTGGTGAGAGCATAAGATTTCCGACTTTGCTTTTTTGTTGGACCACCCTAAATACACAATTATTCATTCATAACGAATGATATGTACTGTGAAAAAACAATGGTTGTTCCTTTTCGTTTCATAAACCCTCCACTAGCAAATAATACTATTTATTTACACCGCCTTCAGTGTGTTGCCGACTTGTGTGTCAAAATCAATCATTATTAAAAGCAGATAAATAGTCGCGGCACCACCTGACTAGCTGTCCAACTGTGCAGTAAAGCTAGAAGGGTTTTACATTTTGGGGCGCAATATTGGATAGCTCATAACAGAAAGTGGTATCAAATAACTAGTGTGCACCATTCATTCACAAGTATTCGTCGATAAAATGTTACTAGGCCATGCATTTGCCAACTAAGCAGTGCGAGCTTATATAGTATAATACAAACAGCTTTGTTAAGTATAATACTTGCACAACTCGAAATCACTCCCGCGGAACAGAGGGCTCTCGATGGAATTAGGACAGATTTTCTAAACAAGTCTCCTTCAGTGGACTCGCTAAATGAAAACCCTCACTTAATAACGGCAAAGAAGACTCAAATAAGTACCTAAAAGAAAATAGGCGGACTGCGACCCTCTAGATTCAATATTGCAATATGCTCACTTTGATGAAGTACGTTCACGCTGAACCATCAGATGATTGGGATGCCCACCTCACTTCAGTGGCCATTTTGCCTAGGCTAACTCCTTTCAACTCTATGTGTAGGATTTGAAGAAGTTACCATCTATTATGAGATCAGAAGAATTTGAAAGATTTCTGAAACAAGTGGGACAAGTGGTTTTTCTACTTACGTTTTGTCTAAAAACAGGAAAGTTGCTTTTTTGAACAAAGTGCGAAATTGAAGCTCAATTATCTCGACTATTGGTGATAAAAAAAAACTTATTCGTACCGTTAGTTATTAACGGTATTCGACACAATTAAAAAAACACGAAAGATTGTTCAATGTTTTCATATATATTATATATGTATTATGTAATTAGGAGATCAAGCGATACTTTAAATCCAAGAAGATGTATAACGCCGAAGCGTTATAACATCTTCGAGGATTTAAAGAAGCTTGATCTCCATATTGCATAAGTTGTTTTATTCTATTTCGTATTTCAATCCTAATTTCTCCCTTTTAAAATCCATCCGAATTTATTGCATAAAGAAGCAAGTTGCCTTGTCTGTGCCATCATACGCGTAACTAAGGAGATAAAAAGCAGCATGCATGCATGCATGTGACTATAATGCAACATCAAATTATTTACGTTGCCATCAACAACGGAGATCAAGAACGTCTTGAACTCCGGCACAGATAATAACGTGATAGTTACGTTTATCTGTGACTCTGGTATCATTGACAACGGAGACCAAGATATACTTTATATTACTAATTGTGGTATATAAAGAATTGTTTGAAATACGAAATGAACTAAAAAATATTATTTAATAGTAAAATGTCAAAATCCATATCATCGATCCTTATTGTGATATAAAATGACGGGCACTGTGGCAACGCATTGGCCAGACTCTAATTGAACGGTCTCTAATGTAAGTTTCGAAGCGCCATCTACGCAAATAGGTGTGCTAATAAATAGTATTCCTTCGGTGAGAAACCTGCATCTAATGAAAGTATAGTACTATTGGCACGCGTCAGTAAATACAGATGGCATTGTACAACATCAAAATGTCTTCAAATTTTTTTTAATTTCTAGGGACCCTTGAGTTTAAAAGTTTGGGAATCGCTGTTCTAGAAACATTAATATGTTTGATGCAAGGAATCTAGGGTTGACTAGCGTTAATTATTTTCAAGAATGATTTAGCAAAACCAAACGATTGTAAACAGGAAGATTAACAAAAATTCTTGATACATAATAGTATATTATGTATTAAGGGCTTAATTGAGTGGTTTGGAGCCCACAGAGTCATATACATATAATAAATAGCCATTTTATATATCGGTATAAACCATTGGTTTTATGTTTAACAGAAACACACTTGACTGACCAAATAGATCATTTTGAGATAAATATTGATAATTACAACTCGTTGCGACTTGATTCCGATAGCAGATATACTGGCGGAGTTTGCTATTATTTAAGAAAAGATGTCCAATTTAAGATAATTGATACTGTTATATTACCTAGAAGTTATTGGATACTAATAATTAAGATAAATATAAATGGTTGGTCAACAGTAATTTGCTGTGTTTATCGATCCCCTAGTGGATCTGTTACAAACATCCTAGACTTTTTTGAACAGTGGTGTAATGAGTACGTCATAATACGTACGAGATAATCATTTTAGATGATTTCAACATCAATTGGAAATCTGATCTTATTTATCCCATGAGGTTGAAACGATGCATCATGGATAATGGATTAAAGCAGATAGTTGCCGAGGACACACATGTAACATTAAATTCTCGATCTTTGACTGACCTTGTTATCACAAATGAAATTATATTAACAACAAAAGTTATAGATAACTCCGGAATATTGTGCCATAGAGCTATTATAGTGCTAACAGAGTGCTATTTTCAGAAGGAAGTAAGAATCACAATGAGGTGTGGAATACAAGACAAAACCGAATGTATGGAGAAACCCAGAGCAGTGCAAATTGACTACAGAATGGATGATTTAAATGCCAAGGTGTCTACATTCACAGAAAAATTAACTGAAATCTAGATACATGCATGCCATGGAAAGAAGTAATAAGAAAAAATAACAGCAAGGCATGGTTTAATGAAATAGTTCTGGAGGCCATAAAGAAAAGAGATACATCCTATAAACGTTTTATATTTACTAATCATGAAGAAGACTGAAATAAATATAAATCTGACAGAAATGATGCTGTAAAGGTTATGGATGTTCAGAAACAACAATATTATAAAAGGAAAATAAACAATAGTAAAAGGGATAAAATATTAATGTGGAAAACGTTGAAAAGTTTAATTAAAGATACAGGAGGCGAAACTTATCAGAATATTGAATTTAATGCAACAATTTTGACTAAAGAAATAGAGATAGCTATACTGCCTTTAATGAGTTTTATATTAACAGTATAAATGAGATTGTGGATAGTATACCTGCAATGAATGTTACATTTGATGTTAATGAGTCCGAATCACGTTTTGAGAATTTTAAAATTACATACAAAGAGTCATTAAAGGAAACTGTTTATAGTATCTCTAATAAGGGAAGCCCAGATGAAAGTGGCCACTATTGTGCCCATTAGAAAAATATCCAAAACTGTAAATATGCTGCCAGCAATAGAAAAAATTCTAGAGAAAACTGTCTACGTACAATTGTTAAAATACGTAGAAGATAATAAGTTACTCGCCGATTATCAGTCTGGATTCAGAAAAAAGTTTAGTTGTGAAACAGCTTTCCAGATAGTGCTTCATGATTGGAAAAAGCCTTAGATGAAGAACAGTATGTTTTGGTGTTATTTTTAGACTTGAAAAGGGCACTCGAAACAATAGATAGGAGCAGATTGTTAAGAAAATTAGATAAGTATGGGTTGAAGGGAGTTGTGTTGAAATGGTTCAAGAGCTATTTGAGGAACAGAGCTCAAAAGGTCAAATGCGGTAAAGATGTATCTTCAGAAAAACTTATCAATGTTGGTGTGCCGCAGGGAAGTATTCTGGGACCATTGTGGTTTATGCTTTATATTAATGACTTTGTATCAGTGCTTAAAAAATGTCAGTTCAACTTATTCGCGGATGATATAGTGATATACTTAATAGGAAGAGATATAATAAAACTAGTAGAGACGTTAAACAGGGAAATGCTTAATATCTGTGACTGGTTTGCTGTTAATAAGCTGAAGATAAATGTTAATAAAACGAAGTGCATGGTGATTG
Organism: Agrypnus murinus; assembly: GCA_929113105.1. Lineage (NCBI taxonomy): Eukaryota > Metazoa > Arthropoda > Insecta > Coleoptera > Elateridae > Agrypnus > Agrypnus murinus. The sequence goes on from OV816025.1 coordinate 24,025,808, forward strand.
GTAACATAAAGGGTTTGGAAATATGAAACGAGCAAAATCTTAAAGTGTTAGTGGATAATCAAGAAATTGAATTAGTGAGTAAAACTAAATCTTTAGGAGTGATTGTGGACAGAGAATTAAGATTTAGTGAGCATGCAGACTATGTTTGTAAAAAATAGCTAAAAAGTTAGACGTTATGAACAGACTAAGTAAATTTTTGAATGTTACAGCTTTAAAAACCGTATACAACACCATAATATTGTCATATTTTTACTTCTGTGGTACCATATTATATTTATTTAATAATAAGGAGTTAGATAGACTACAAGTGTTGCAGAATAGCGGAGCTAGAGTTATCTTAAAATGTAACAGGTACACAAGAATCTTAGATATGGTGTCAATGCTACAATGGTGAAATGTACATCAGTTCTGCGAATACTGTGCTTTAGTTTTTATTCACAGGGTTAAAATTGGAAATATGCCACCTTAAGTTAAGGCTATATCTTTTAATTCATTATTTGTTAAGGGAATTATAAAATACAATAGTCTGAACAACGATCTCAAAAATATCGTTAATATAAATATTTTTAAAAGAGAAATAAAGAAACTTTATTTAACGGCATAGAATAAACGTATTTCTTTTTTGTTAATTTTGAATTTTTGTTTCTTTCAAATTAATGTATGGTATTTTAGTTTAATTTATAAGAATAATTATTGCTTTATATTACTTACTGTTAATTTTTTGTTTCATTCAAATTTATGCATGGTATTTTGTTATTTAATTTGTAAGAATAATGTTTTACATTTCTGTGATAGTACAATGTATTAGTAGTTACTAAATAAACACAGTATTATATTATACTTACATATACTTACTGTAGTATATATACTAATTACTTAGATAATTTTGAATGATAATGAATTCGTTGAATGAAATTTAAAAAGGGGGACATAATTATTGGAACTATTTTATAGTAGTATTGTAAGAAAAAGTTTAATCTACATTTTTACTATAAAAAATGAATTCGGGGAAATTTAAAAAAGGTGAACTAATACTTATAACTATGTTATAGTAGTATTTTACGAAAGAATCTAACCTACATTTTTACATACTAACTATTATTAAAATAAATTCGTGGTAATTTAAAAAGGGTGAACTAATTTTTAGTATTATTTTCTAGTAGTATTCCATGAAAGAATGTAACCTACATTTTTACTTACAAACTACTATTAAAATGAATTCGTGGAAATTTAAAAAGGGGGATAAAATTCTTGGAACGATTTTATAGTAATATTACTAAAATCTAACCCACATTTTTACTTACTAACTATAGTGGAGGAGCGTTAGGCAAAAAACGATCGTTATTTCGGATCCGGTTAAAACTACCCGGATTTTCATGATTCTTTTTTTTAAATCTTGTAAATATAAAATACTAAAACCTTTATAAATTATAAATTGACGCTCAGATCGGGAAATGCGATGAAACTCGAAAAACCTAAAAATTCTCCAAGTGGTCCAGTACTGGTTGCTCGATCACCTCAGAACAAGATAATTTTTTGTGTTATCACACCTATGTATTGGTAGTTCGAAACTAATTTATTTTTGTTACTTTTGGTTTAAATAAGGCAGTCATATTTTTTTCATATATTTTTTAGAAAAGCGTTTGTCAAGATTTACTTCCAACAGACAAAATTGCGAAAACTAAATGCCTCAACAATTATTGTAGTATCGTTGTTTTTTTCAACTGTCTTTCTTACTAAACTATCAAAGTGTAAAACTACATTTACAAATGATTTGTGAAGAATAATGCATATGTTTTCTCCATTTTCAAGAGCATTTTCCTTGCAGCGAATGCATCCCCTTACGGTTGACATAAGCATACAATTATTGCATTTCACCAATTTAGATTGTTTAATCTTGTAATATTCGACTGATATTGATCTTCTTTTATTTACCTTAATTGAGTCTGTGTATATTTTGGTTAAAACCTAAACGCCATTGTTAAAGAAATACGATCAACGCAAAGCGCGCACTGCGTCTAAAATGCATGTAATACTATCGAGGTTTCGGTTCCGTGTCGACGTGACGTCACGAACGAACTCTGACAAACATCTAGTGACTTTATCTCGATTATTAGTTATTTTAAAAAGGTGCGGTTTTTAGTATTGTTCTTAGATTTTTTTTATTCTAAAATTTATTTTTTTGCGCTACACCCCCGTTAAGGTAACATACTTTAATGAATAAAACTACATAGTAACAAACAATCAAAATGTATTTAACACTTCTATTACTATCATATAAAAAAATTAATTATGCTACAGGTGTTAGTAATGGTTTTCCTTGTAGTTCTGCTATGATATTCTTTGCAGCAAGTTCTGCCATGGCAGTACGTGTACCAAGGGTAGAACTTCCAAGATGAGGGATAATCACTGCAATGAGATTACGTACAATACATACATTATATGAATAGCATTCTTACATTTTAACAATGTAAGAATAAAAATAAAGGGTAAAAATTAAGATTATTAAGTTATGCTATAATTTAGTACATAGGTTACTGGAAGTTGTTATATCCAAAGTTGCATCCGTTACTTTTCAAAAGTAATTGGTTACTGATTACCATCTACGAAAGTAAACCAAATCTAGGAAATCTAGTAATCAGAAAATCAATTACCAGATTTCTAAGTTAAATTATGTAGTTCTGTAACTGTTACGTTTCATAAGACCGAAATTCTGAAACACTCTCGAAACTTAAAATTTTAAACTTTAATAAACTTTAAATTAACTTAAAATTATATACTTTAATTACAGAATGAATCTCTTAAAACCTTCAAGCCTCGAACCTTAAAAAAATCTAGATCTTTTAAACCTTGAAGCTTTCTAATTTCAAAACTCTGAATTTACATAGCCCTTCAACTTCTTGTCTCTATAAAATACAACTAAGAAAAATAAATTTCCACATACCCTACACAAGTATTTTTTGAAATTATCTCTCTGGGATCTTGACAGCATTTCAAAACTTCGAGAGGCTCACATGTTGCAGAAATTTTAAATCTTAATTCTAGAACTCTAGCATAGTACGTAGTTATGGAAGCTTCAAGAGGAAATGGTCAGACAATCTAAAATTCTGAAACTTAAAACTTTGTAGTTCTAAACCTAAAAATACTTGGGATATATTAAAACTTGCCCTGAATTTTAAATTTAGAAATTTCTGTGAAATCTCCGAAACTTAAAAGATTCACGAAAAACTGTATGTTTTGTAGTACGACTGACAGTATTAAAGTACTTGTGACTCCATGAGTCTCCAAACATCTAAGACTTTGAGAATTTAAATCTTTTTTAACATCAAGATTCTGAATGCCTAAAACCTGCTTTAGAATTTCTCAAATCCTGAAACCTAACTGTTGTTACGTATATTGAATATTTATTTTACATTTTGCTCATTATTCGACTCTCGGAAGAACTTTTGAACAACCTTTATATAAAAAAAACATTCTTCAAGAAACAAGCTATCGAATTGTGAAAACGGCATTAAAATCTATTCGGTGATTTTACAGCTTTTACAGAGACATAATTTAATTCTAATTATTTGAGTGCGCGTGCACCTACAAATGATGCAGGGTATGGTGATATGAACGCAGATTGTCGGCGGCGGCGTTACCAGCAATTCAGCAAAATAGATCTTTTTTTTCTTACTACATTGATAGTTGAAGCGACCAGAGACGGTCCGTTGATTTCTCAAGGGAGTTATGCTAGTAATATAATAACAACGACTACTGCCCATAAGCTGGCAACCTCTGTCGTATGCATAAAATGTAGCAAATGCTTGTACTATAAGTCTATTTCACTCTTACTGATTAAAAAGCATATACTTTTCCTTTTACTAATAGAAGTAAAAGCATTTACGTCATTTTATGCATACAGCCCCAGGTCACATAAGCTAGAAGCTGATGCGGGAGGGAGGGACAATTATTATTCTTATGCAGGCCCATCGTGCGGCTGCAGCCGACTTATAGCACAAATATCACATTTGTGTTACAGCTAAGAAAAAACTGCAGAAAACCTTAAACAGATTTGTCAAAACCGGGAGTCAATCTCGGGCCGCTTAGGTGAGAGACCAGCACGTTAGTCGCTGCACTACCAACGCATTATTAATGCATACTAACCACAATTAGGTAATTTTAAAAGTTCATGATCTTTAGGTAGTGGTTCTGGGACCATAACATCTAAACCAGCTGCAAAAATAATTCCGTCTTTTAGGGCCTTAATTAAAGAAGGTTGATGAACAACTGGACCACGAGCAATATTCACAAACACTGAAGATTTCTTCATCTTGCTAAAAGCAGATTCATCAAACATTTCATGTGTATCGTTAGTGAGTGGGCAAGCAGCAATCACAAAATCGCTTTGTCGAAGCAATTTATCAAAAGATACAAATTCTCCTCCTAATTGCTTTCCTATAGAAAGAAAACATAAATAACAAATTGAAAAGAGCTTTTATTTCCATATATTTATCTTACCTTCTTCTTTTTCTCTGGGTCCAGTGTATAATAATTTTTTAATATTGAAAGCTAGAAGTCTTCTAGCAATACACTGACCAATTCCTCCAAGTCCTACTATACCTACAGTAGATTGATTTAGATCTTGTCCTAACATCCACTGATTACCTGATTTCCAAGTACCACTAAAAATGTTAATAAAGTATGTAGATAGAGGAAGTAAGTGTCCGCCGGATTTTAATTCACAATAATAGAATAATTTACTTTTCTATATGTAAACGTCCTTCATGTAGTCTTCTAGAAGCAGCTAAAGCCAAAAGAACAGCCACATCAGCTACGGCAAAATCTAATACACCTGGTGTACGGCTTAATTTAATTTTACGTTTTCTTATGGCTTCTATATCAATATGATCGAGACCGGCAGACATTGACGCAATAATTTTCAAATTATCACCTTAAATAGAAAGAAATAATAAGTATAGATGCTTATACAAACTGAACTATTTTAATACCTACCTGCTGCTACTAACATCTCTTCATCAACTTCAATTTTTGGACAAAATGTTGCCCACAATGCTGCATCTACACCAGCAATCTTCTTTAAAACTCCTTCTCTTGTATTTTCTTCAATTACGATCACATCCAAGCTATTTTTAATAAGTAATTTTAATGTTAACTTATTTCTTTAGGTAAAGAAAGTTAGAATCTTACCTTTCTTTCAATAATGTAATTACAGATTGTGAAATATCTGGATTTGTAACAAGTACTTTCATTTTAGTCATGATGAAAACGTTGACTGAAAGAATATTAATGTACTTGAATTCAGGAGTGATGATCACGAGGACTTGCAATACAACACACTGTTATCTTTTGAAAGGCTTATCATTAATTTATCTATTGCAACAGATATTCAAGTTGGTCTATTAACTAGTTTACAAGGTCAAGAAGATGAAGAAACCGAATTAAAGAGGTGTTTGTAGTACCTATTATGACTAATGTTTTTCTGTAGTATGTGGAGAAGATTACAGTTTAACATCACTAAAAAATAAAGAAATCCTATCCTCTGTTTAAATCTACATATTACTATATACAGGTGTGGAAAAACAAGAAGGAAGTATCTGCAAAACCATATGTGTGTATGTTAAGGAACGCGCTAGTAACATAAAGAAGGGTTTATATCGAACCTCGCCTTTGCTCTTCTTGTTTAGTTTGTGTTAGTGGGGTTGGGGAACTACAGCAACGCTCGGTTTGTGGTTTACTAAACAACTTTAATGCTCGAATGTTCCCCCACTAACAAACTAAGATGAGCAAAGGCGTGACCCGATATAAATCCTTTTCTATTTTATTAGACGTTCCTTATCATACATATGGTCTCGTACGTACTTACTACATGTTTTTCTATATCTGTATAATACAATGTTGGTAATACAGGTAAAGATATGAGAGGGGTCCCAGCCAGCACACTGATGTTATAATGACGTTATTTTAAAGTGATTATTGATCGACGACGTCATATGACTAATAAATGATGTCCATAAGACGTCATGTTATGGGACGTAATTAGACGTCTTTTAGACGTTTTTAGACTCATTAATTATAATAAATAGAGTATTTTGTATCGTCAGGTCCACTGATGTGCAAAAGATAAATCTGGCAACACTGTTTCACTTAATTTGTTTTACTGAACCGCACCTAAACACATACCGCAATACGCAATACAAATAGCAACATCTTTCGTGTATTTTGTTTTGCTCTTTAATTAGTAACGTTTCTACTTATTATTAAAGTTGTTGACGTACATTTAGTGTATGTCCGCAACTACTGCATATGATAATTGTGTGGTTTGTCACAAAGGGTGAGTATAATTACTTGTTCCGTCATAATACTACCTAACCTATACAAATTTTACTAGTTCAGCGACTTTGTGAGATTAATATTGTTAATTAATACTAATGTAAATGTAAAGGTTGCTTATAGTACTTATTATTTTTTATTTTAGTATCATCAATTATTTTGCATATTATTTTAGCAACTTTTCAGTTAGTAAATGCTTAGTTTTGTTTAATAATTATGAGATTGAGTTGAAATGAGATGAGTAGAATAGATGTATTTTCTGTTACTGAAGGTTTGCTTTTTTTTAATAATCTTGTATAAAATATTATATAATAAATGCCATTTCCTATATTCAACTACTTATTTATAATTCCTATCCTAGTCCTATATAGCACGCTTTGAAGGCGTCATTGAACTACGTTTTAATGACGTCCTTGGGCTGTGACATAATGCTGTCAGTTTTACGACAATTGACATCATTTTAATCCGTCATTTGACGTCGTTATTGCCGAAAAACGGCGACATTATGACGTCAGTGTGCTGATTGGGGTAGTTGAGATGAAAAATGCAAAGATTTATTATGATCTGTCCATCAGTCTTAACTAACTTAACTTTCTAACTATTTACTTCTTAACTGTTGTTTTGTCAAAAAATCATCACTATTAGATATTAGACGTTAGCTTTGCATTAATAAAAAATCAACGTACATGCAATAACATTTTGAATAACGTTTTACATGGTTTGTTTGTTAAATTTTAATTTTTGATGCCCAGTTTTATATTTCACTGTAAATAACCAGTATCGTCACTTTTACCTTCAAAAAGCTATCATATTAAGCCACTACACCCAAACAAACAAACAAATGAATAATCTGGGTCGTTTCCGTGACGAGGGTGAAAATGAAGAATGCATCGCGAATCACGTGCTCGACTCGAGTAATATACCTGACAAGAGAAACAGCAGGTGGGCTGGAATGATTAAGTAACGTCAGAAACTGATTTTATTTAAGAAGAGCTAACGTGATGCTTAATGTATATTCCATTATAATCGAATGTAGGTTCAAAATAAAGTTTTTGCAATTAATTTTCTTTAAATGTCTTCATTACCCTATTACACTTAAAACGTAATCAGATTTTTAATTATAACTCGTTATTAAGGTGTACTTATGTATTCAACGATGACAAACGAAATGTTAAAAAGTACAATCCTAACGTACGTTGCTGACTTTTTTTAACAGCTGAGGGTAACACACAAGATGCTGTTTATTCGCTCATATTATCTTAATGTGTTTCACAGCTGTTGATCACGCGTTGACCTAGATTCTTCGTTTGTTTGTTTGGGTGTAGCATTAAATACACGCGAAGGTCATACGACATTTATGCCACTTAGCACAGTGTCGTCGTAATGACACTGTCTTTGGTCATTATTGAGCCGCGACTTTATATGCCCAAACTATAACATCCTTATGACGTTAAATTTATGACATCAACAGAACATCCTACGTTAGTCAACACACTAAAATTACGTCAATTTGACGTCTCGTTTTAGTTATATTTGTGGCAGTTTCCCTTTATTTTAATTTAAGCTTAAACAATATTATTTTCATTCAATGCATCTCCAACCATTTTTAATAATAAATTTATTTCTGTTTTTACTGATATATTATGTATAGTTATTTATGTACCAAGGGCGTTAGAATGATGAGAATGCCAGGAGGGCGACAATGTTCCAGCCCGAGGGCCTGAAGGGCCCAGGGGATAGCAGTCGCCCGTTGACCATTATCATCTAGTTACGCTCGTGGTGCATACAAGGTTTTATTTTTCACGAGAATATATTGTACAAGTAGAAAATTAGTTTAAATTTATAATTTCTGACGTTGCCAAGGACGTTGTTTATATATTTATAAAGCTAAAGATTTTCATGTTTGTCGGATGGCAACCAACTTTTACTAAATTTACAAAAGTCAAACAGAGATATGACAATTTAAATTCAAATGTTTTTGTTGTTATCAACATGAAAATAAAAAAGTCCTAATAGCACTAATGCCATCTAAAAAATAAGTTAATTTTATCTAGGAAACTTCAGCAGAAGTCGGTACAAAATAATTCGTGGATCATGCGCTCAGAAACTACTTTGCGAATACTCGTTATTTGTTGTGTCGCAACACACTCGTACGTAAACATATAGTTTCTGGCCTAATGATCCAAATTACTATTGATCAAATTACTAGTAGCGCCGACTCCGATTGCAAAGTAAACTAAGAGCGTGCGTTATACACTACAACGCCCGCTTATAACGCCTGGTTGTTATGGAGTTGTTTATATAGTTCGTATCACAGATATAGACAGCGAATAACATGCAAGTGAAACATAAAATAATTAAAGTAGCATTATAGATAACGCAAGTTGAATTTGTTGCAATACCCAATGCGTCTCTCGCTGGTACAGTGCCACTCATTTGAAAGTGCACGACTCTTTATACGTAAATATTCTAAAATGACATCGTGTAAGTCAGGATCGTATGGGCCATGCGTTTATAACAGTTGCAACAAAACTCTATACTTTGATTTGCAACGGTATTAAATGTTTTTGCGTATTTTCAAGTGCTTGTTTAAAATACATAATTTAGTTATCAGCTTAGAGTACTTAATTACTTATCAAGAACTTTATTATAAAAAATATAACTGAAGTACACTTACTATTACAATCAAAGCAAAAACTGCAAAAAACGTAACGTAATTAATGTAACAATACATAAATGTAACATAAGAGTACTCAGAATTTACAGTTTTAAAATACATTAATTTCTTATCTCTAATTCATTGTTGTCTATTACTATTTATAAGCTGGACTGTATATAATAAAATTATGAGTATCGTATTTCTTTAAAACATCAAAATGAAAAAAAGCATTATTGATAATAATCATTCATAATAAAATGTGTACTGAATCTCTTTGTTTAATTAGACGTATTTCGAAATAGCTTATGCAATTAACAAAAGTCTTCATAAACGTAATAACCTTGACGTCACCCATCGGTGGAATTACAAATCAATCTTTTATTATGAAACGAAAACTTTAGTTTTTTTTATTTCATTGTTAATTTAGTTTAAAAATGGATATAATTAATTAACGCAGGATTTAGGATTCCGAGTTCCAGTGTGCAAACGATGTACAATTTTCCGAAACCAAAAGGACAAGACAAAGAACAATGGTAAAAATCTGCTGATTTTTATCATATCTGTCATCTTTTATTAATAGTAGTAAAAGCATTTGCTACATTTTATTCACATGCTGATTTTGGTAAAATAAACAATTTGTCACATCTATTAAATAAAGCCGTTTAATAAATTGAACCGAATTTGATATAAACTGATTCACCGAATAAAAAACTGTTGAACATTTAAGTTGGCTAAATATTTAACACTGTAGTTTCAACATTTATAAAATATTGTACATAAATAAAATTAAGCTTTCAAAAAGTATAAAATTCTCAGTACTTATTTCCTATTATACAAGAAAATAGATGTCAGGTGTTCAGGTGACAATTATTAGTAGTACAGATGTAATTATCTTCCAAGGTTATCAGGTTATGACCCATATTGTAAACATGATTTGTAAAATTAAGAATCAGTTTACATCAAATTCGGTTGAATTTATTAAACGGTCTCAACAAATGCAACAAAATATTTATTTACTAGAATCAGCACATTCTTGATGAAAAACACGAACAAAATGATATTTGATACCTATATAATAATTTGTCCATTCACCTCTCCTACACCAAAATCGCAGATTTTTACCAGTGTTCTTTTACGGAAAGTCCTTTATAGGAAATTATTGTACATCGTTTGCGCACCAGAACTCAGAATCCTAAATCCTGCGTTAATTATATCCATTTTTAAACTAAATTAAGAATGAAATAAATAAAAAAACAAGAGTTTTCGTTTCCTAATAAAGAGTTTATTTGTAATTCTACCGATGGATATCAATATTATTCCGTTTATATTAATTCCGTTTTGTTCATTGCATAAGCTATTTCGAAATACATTAAAGAAAGAGATTCAGTACGCATTGTATTATGCTCAATAATGCTTTCTTTCATTTTGATGTTTTAAAGAAATACGATATTCATAATTTTATTATACAGAGTCCAGCTGAAAGTTACAAGTTGTTTATGCATTAAATTACAGTAAATGTAAACATTACCTCATTATCTCGATCTTGTCCCCGACGTCGTCGGCGACGTTTTCGCCGACGTCGTCGGGGAAGACCATGTATTTCCTACATAACCATTCATGCACAATATGAGAAGTGTATTGGAAAATTATCATGTTAAAAAACAAAATCGTTATGAAAAAGCTGTGTTACAGAAGGCAGCATATTTAAATGTCTTTGTAATAGGCACTACTATCAAATGCAGAAGTTTTGAGTTCTGAGTTTAAATGCGCATAGTACAAAAACTAACAGCTCAAATTAATTTAAACAAAAACAGTTAGACAGACAATTTATTTTTGTGTAAAATAGTAAATTTGTAAAACTATCTGATTTATGGTTTTTGAATTTTCTCGAATTATGTTACAAAAAGCCCTGTTTTTTGCGAGTTTTGACGTACTAACTAATCTACAGAATTGAATGCAATTTTATATGCAAGTAGCTAATGGTGTTGTACGAGGGTGGTCTGAAAAGTTTCCGACCTAACAAAGATACAAGACATTTTTTCTATAAATTTATTTTTCTTCGCAACAGAGCGTTGGAAATGTTCATTCGAACACGTTTTTGGTCTAACGTGAGCACACGCGGCACCCAACGCGCGGACAGCTTTCTAATGCCTAAATCTTGATTCAATATGTGACAAACACGTTCTTTGGACATATTCATAGCCTGTGCTATCTCTTTCACTTTAATTCGACGGTCGTTTAGTACCATTTGGTGAACTTTAGCGATGTTATCGTCAGTGGTTGCAGTTTTTGGACGTCCCGAACGTTCATCGTCTCCCAAGCTGGTGCGGCCACGGTTAAATTAGCTGCCAAATTTCACTGTGGTAAATGATGGCGCAGAGTCCCCATACACGGAGTCCAACTCATCTTTGATTTGCGTAGGCGTATTGCCTTTCAAAAACAAATATTTAATGACAGCTCGATACTCAATTTTTTCCATTTTCACAAAAACATCGACTCACTCAAACGATTGTCAAATAACAACTGCGCGTCCAAAATGGCTGAAATTTTGGTGAGTACCTGTTAAAAGATGCACAACTACATTCCCTAGCTTTTATTGACGAGTGCTGCCATCTGCACGTTAAGGTCGGAAACTTTTCAGACAATCCTCGTATGCATGTGGCAATTTTTGTAATGTAATATATGGATTATTTCTTAAGTTATTCTATGAAATAGAGGGTGGTTTGATAAGTCAGTGACTTTTTGAATTTCCCGCGCAGTAACTTTAAATGCAACACTGTCACGGCCTACTAGATTAATATAAGCTTCGCTCTTATATGAATCTAGTAGGCCGTGACACTGCTCCCGTCAACTGCCATCTATGAATAGACTACTGTAAAATTTTGAGAAAGAAAGGAAACCAAGGAAAGGCTTGATAAATACTATGGGGACTCTGCACCATCAATTTCAATGGTTAAGAACTGGTTTACTGAGTTTTGTTGTGGTCGTACCAGCACAAGTGACGCCGAACGTTCAGGTCGCTCAAAAGAGGTCGTCACGCCAGAAATCACATGAAAAAGCTATCCGCGCGATGGGTGCCGCAATTGCTCACACTCGACCATAAGCGCAACCGTCTGACCACTTCAAAGGAGTGTTTGGCGATGTTCAGCCGCAATCCGAGCGAGTTTTTGCGGCGTTTCGTTACCGTAGACGAAACATGGATCCATCACACTACACCAGAGACCAAGGAACAATCAAGACAGTGGGTTTCTCCGGGTGAACGTGCACCAAAGAAGGCCAAGGTGGGTCTGTCGCCCAACAAGGTCATGGCCACAGTTTTTTGGGATGCACGCGGTGTCATTCACATCGATTACCTTGAAAAGGGTAAAACGATCACCGGAAAATATTATTCAGAGCTTTTAGACAGATTCGATATTGATTTGAAGCAGAAACGACCGCATTTGGCGAAGAAAAAAGTGCTGCTCCATCAAGACAATGCACGGGTGCACACGTGTGTAGTGACCATGGCAAAAATCCATAAATTGGCCTACGAACTGCTACCGGATCCAGCATATTCTCCAGATTTAGCACCCTGTGACTATTTCCTGTTTCCAAACCTGAAGAAATGGCTGGGCGGTAAGAGATTTGGGTCGAATGAAGAGGATGTCACGTGGGGTTTTCGTGACTGGAGGACGTAGTCAGAGGTAGAGAGAAATTAAACACAAGTCATAGAAAACAACTATATACTAATAACAATAAAGAGAGTACAAAAGGTTCACATACATGTTGGGCATCATCGTGAGGACGTACATGTCCTCCTAAACTAATACATTCATGAGGGTGGTCGGAACCAACCCTACTCTAGCACTAGGTCTATAAACTAAGCATAGGAGTTAAACTCCTAGAGATCTACAACTAAGCGTGGGAGTCTGGACACAACCCCCATAACCAAGTAGGTAGTTTGCATTCGAGCTGCTGGTGCCTGGCACGAATCTGTAGGTTGTGCGAAAGTGTGGTAGATTCTTCTTAAGCAATGTGCACCTGCTTGCAAATCGTGTAGGTTGCCCCGCATATACGGAGTAAGTAGGCGGATATGTTGCATGCCAACTAATGCAGTTGTGGGCGAAGCGAGAGCGCTTCTTCGAAGAATGCACAGCTGTCCGCGCAGATGGTTCCAAGTCGTGGCGTTGCTGCAGACGGGAACGTAACCTTGGCGTAACATTTGCACTAACGGAATAATATATGAATTATTTAATGCGAAGTAATTTCCGTTTGTGACAAGGTCATCACTGAAACAAACGCCTATTTTGAGTGCCTTGAGAAAACCTATTATTTGGAAGGAATAAAAAAAATGGAAAAACGCTGGACTAAATGTATCGCGCTAAAAGGAGACTGTGTTGAGAAATAAAACGCTTATTTGCCGAAATAAATATCTTTTATTCAAAAAGTCACTGACTTATCAAACCACCCTAGTATTTTTATATAAAGCAAAACAAATGCGTCAAAAGATTTTGAAAATATTCATAAATTAGTAAATAATTCTTTAAAGAATATGCATGTCTCCAATGCAAATGTTTAAGGCGTGAGGTAGAGTACGGTATGAGTAGCAGTAAAGAGTTCATTTAAAGCTAGCGGTAAAATTTTCGATGTCGTTTTATGTCAGGAATATCTTAAATGCTTTATTTTGTTTGTTGTAAGTTTGTGTAATGTTGAGGTTATACTTTATTTAAACATAAATATTTTAAGTGTATCGATCTCTGCATTAAATTCTATTAATATTTTCAATAATTTATTTATTGCATAAGCGTGTTATAGGAAAAGGACTGAATGATTAGTTAAGTTAATAAATGTCAATTATTTTGTTTTACATTATTGTGCATACATTACAAATCATTAAAAATATCAACTTCTTGCTCTTCTTCATCTTCACTCAAGTTTGCCTCCGTTTTGTCAGAATTGCTTTCCTCTAAATTTTCACATCTACAGGGTTATCTTTTTCGTGGTATTTGTCTTCAACTTTTTTCACATGATCTACACAATTTATCCAAATGGAATCGAGAATATTTTGCATAGTTTCCATACAGTACCGCAAAACGTCTTTAATTTGAAAGGAGGTATTTAATTTTGCAACTTTATTCTTTACATAAGGCCCATACAAACTCTATTGCGTTAAATTCACAATGAGTCACAGGTAGCCATAACAGTTTTATATTATCACCTCTTAGTTCAGTTGCTATTGTTTCAAATAAATACTTTTTCTTAAAGTAATCCGCACGAGATAATAACAATAACAATAACCAACAATAGAAAATAACACTTGCCAACACCAAGTCACAACAACAACCACCAAGAAATAATAGCAATAACAAAATAGTAACAGTACATCCAAGACGGTACAAATAATTGCAACACAAAACTGTTAACGCGCTCCTATGAACAAATAAAGGCTTCTAATAAACATTTTCTGTACAAGAATAACTACTGAAATTGCTTTTTAATTACTTAATAATTTAGAAGAAAGTATTTGCAATTGATATCAACCGAAATTACAAATTCCTTATACTCATTATGGCAGTAATTAGAAAGTCATTTTTCAACTGCAGCAGAAGTGTATACACAGAAGTATTGAATTCACGATATTTTTCTAAATTTACCTACCGCAGGGACACATGACAGGCAATAAAATTTTAAATCGAACAGTTTTGTACAAATTTCTGGAATTGTTTTAAAATTTGAAATACATAATTTATTATGAGTACCAAAAGCAAATGTTCATTTAATGCATATTTTATTATACTATTGCTACTGATAATATATATTATGTAATTAGGAGATCAAGCGATACTTTAAATTCAAGAAGATGTATAACGCTGAAGCGCCAGCCGAGGCGTTATAACATCTTCGAAGATTTAAAGAAGCTTGATCTCCGTATTGCATAAGTTTTTTTATTTTATTTCGTATTTCAATCCTAATTTCTCCCTTTTAAAATCCATTCGAATTTATTGCATAAAGAAGCAAGTTGCCTTGTCTGTGTCATCATACGCGTAACTAAGGAGATAAAAAGCAGCATGCATGCATGCATGTGGCTATAATGCAACATCAAATTATTTACGTTGCCAACAACAACAGAGATCAAGAACGTCAGACAACGGAGATCAAGATATACTTTATATTACTAATTGTGGTATATAAACAATTGTTTGAAATACGAAATGAAATAAAAGTTGATAAAATACTATTAGAAACAAATAATGTAGTATTACATAAAATTATTAGCAAAAGAGATTATGTAATTCCCATAAAGATGGCATTAATATCTTTAGTATGCAGAATACTCACTTTGAGACGAACTATAGTGCAATAGTACTGATCATAGTATGCGGAACTTGTTGAACGAAAAATTGTGCTAGTGTGAATTGCACCAACATCTACGTTGCAATTAGGTTATCGGAAACGTCTAGGTTATATCTAGGTTATGTAGATTTATGTCAAACTTTTTCTTCGTGTTATAAATATATTCAAATGTGTTCAAAATTTATGACAATCAACGAAAATCATTCAATATGTAATTAAAATTTTATTTTAATCACTGAAAGCTTTCAAGAATCAAGAATTATAAATTTCAAATTAACCGCCAACATCGTTCATGTAAAATGAATCAAATTTGCTACGAGCTGTAACAAGTTATGTAATTTAGTGTATTATTGTTGTTAAAAGCCATTAAAATAAGTGATATTATTATAATTTGCGGAAATAACTAACGTCTTGTCAGGACATGAGTTTCAAGTGAAATATTATAAGAGGATAAGTAACACCAAGAATTTTATCCTGCAAGGAAATGAAGAGTTTGATGTGCCCGAAAATGACATTATTGGAAAACTTCCGCCTCCAGTGATTCAAGGCTCATTGACAAGAAAAACAATGATGTTTGAAGTAGATTTTTCACCCTATGATGTCAAATGAATCTCAATTTCACTGTTCATTTTGATTTAAAAGTCATTAAAGTTTATAAATACTTACCTTTTTCTTTGTCATACCAATACCTGAAACCTATCCCATGGTACAACAAGAGGTGTCCCAAGGTTCAACAAGATGTTGTACCTTGGTACGCCTGTTTTTGTTATGTTTAATAATTTATTTCTACTTTAATATCATATATTTAATTTTTGTAAGATATGTTTATAACGGAAGAAAGACTGAGGAATCTAGCAGCACATATGCAAATTTCGAGAAAGAATTATGTTCTGAGTTAAAAATTGAAATGTAAAAATTGTCCCAAGGTACAACACTCTCCCCTATAGATTTTTAGTAGTGGAATCCGATAGTGATTTCTCTTCCCTTTATCATCATGCAAATAAATCATAAGGTTGCTTAACAAAAATTATGAGAAAAATCGATCTGATATATTGATACCATAATATCAATAACATTAAATGTTCAGATCGATTTTTCTCAGAATTTTTGTTATGCAACCTTATGATTTATTTGCATGATCATAAAGGGAAGAGTAATCACTATCGGATTCCACTACTAAAACTCTATATTGTCATTTAAATTTTTTGTAATGATGTCATAACTAACAACCATTTACAATGTTCGGCTCGATTTTTCTCAGAATTTTTGTTATGCAACCTTATGCTTTTTTTGCATGATCATAAAGACAAGAAAAATCACTATCGGATTCCACTATTAAAAATCTATATTGTCATTTAAATTTTTTTTGTGATGACGTCATAACCTAGAAACAAACGAAAGTCGGAAGGTGAATCGCACATATTAATTAATCTTTAAAAAAAATCGACGTGTTTCAGCGTTTTTAAAAAAACCGGTTGAGTTCGCTTTTTTTTTAATATTCCATACTTTAATCCCACCCTGTATACATACACAACCTGACAACCCACTGTTTCGTGTTTTCTTTATTGAGTAAAATACCGTTCACATCCATGCCAATATTTAGCCGTGTAACCATTCCTGCATTTTTCAAGTTTCACGTCACGTGTAGTGATATAAAATGACTGCCTTGGCCAGACTCTCATTGAAGGGTTTGTAGGAAGATCTGAAACATATGATAATGTCAATTTCAAGAGAATTACGAAAAGTTTCTAATGATTAGTTTTAAATGCTTAAGAACATTAGAAGAGAGTTTGGCCACTGGAAGACATTGTAAAATTTAAATCTCTCGCCTCTTGCATACAACTTTACCCTTTTTATGATAATTTGTGTAAAGCAGTTGCATTTCTATCATTGAGAATAAACAAGTGTGGCATCACCAAGCCTTTGTAAATATTTAGATCTTTATTTAAATCTTTATCATAATTAATCTAATATTCAGGATATTTTCTAAGTTGCAAAATCTTTATTTTAACAATAACTAATAGTCCAGTCAGTTTAGAATAAATTTTCATGAATAAAAGAAAGTTGAAGTCCTTGGATTTTTGCATAGGCTATCCTTGTGGATTGTTAAATAACCCCCTAAACGTCACCATGTGTAGGTAGTGAGCTCGAAGAGATAATGAAGGTAAACCACCAAAGTAAAAAGGTGTTCATGAAATTATGCTGTGTATTAAATCTCCCTAAAATACGGTTGAGATTGATTTTATATCAGGATAATTTTATTTTTAATTACCAACTCAAGTTTTTTGTCAACCAAAGACATGAAATAATCATAACAGCAAAGTTGGAATGATCAGTGCCGGTCTTAGCCCTCTTGGCGCCCTCGGGCAGAGTCCTTCAGAGCGCCCTTATTAACTTTAAAAAGTTACTGTTATCGAATGATTTTACTAATTTCGGCGTCCCAAACAGCCTAGCGCCCTCGGGCGGCGCCCGACCTCGCACCCCCCAAAGGCCGGCACTGGGAATGATCTTGTTTAACGACTTTGGTTCCAGAGTTATTTTCATGGCAACAAAAAACATTTGTGTAAAAATAAACTCTAATAAAAAACCAATTTCTTGTGTATTTAAATAAAAAATAGCGAAGAGAAAATGTATCACAAAATACAATATATTATTTATTCCTTGTAAGATTGAGTGCCAATTGCATAAAGCACTGTTAACTACATGATTATCTTGAGGCGTTATTAGCTCGTGTGATAGGTTATATCAAGGCATGTGCAGTAGTGTGATTGGGTGTATTAAATCCTTTAAGTTTTATGCAATTAGGTTGCTTAACCACGTGATCAACTTAAGATCGTGGTTAACTATGCTTTATGTAACTGGCTCTGAGTGTATAATGGAATGCTACCTCTACTTACCACATTAGCCAATATCTGATTTTGGATTATGTTTTATTTATGATAAACACCGTAAACAACTTTGACATTGACATTAAAATGGTGACACTGACACCATTGTATTCACATCTCACTATTAAGTTAATAACTTGTTTAACTACCATGGCGACCAATTCTAATCTTTTCCCAATCATTAGAATTAGATAATGCTATCTCTTTTCTTGTTGATTTTAATCACAACTTTAGTTAAACACACCTTTAATTATGGCATGAGAATACGGCATCCAAATGTAATTAAGGCTTGTACTGCCAAACCAATAAAAAAATCACAATCATATTGTCTCTTTCAAAATGCTTACAATAGTACCAGTAATTTAATTAACAGTCCTTTTGATGTCTTTGCAGAGAAGTGCCAAAGCTTCGTACCCTAGAGAAAAATACCCTTGAGACAACTTTACCAACAATAGAATAAATTCTACATCAATAAATTTAGCATAAGTTAAGTATCTTACTAAAACTGAAAACTAGACTTCTGCTTTCTGTGTCATTGGTTCTCACTTCTATTTTTTAAAGCTACACTTTTTAAAAACTGTATTAAATTGTAACCAAACTATTGTAAAATGAAAGATCACTTAGTTCTTATTAAAAATATAAACAGTTTATTTTTTCAAACTAAATTTGTTTTAAACATGATCAATTATACATATAACTATTTGATAATCTTTGGTGCATAATAAGAATATCACAAGGCATTAAATCCTAAGGTCTGATATTTCAACTGCGCATGTGCTTTGAGCTACTGCGCATGCAAATGAGGTAGACAGTGGAAGCAGCATAGCATCTGTTTTGTGAATTTCTCGACTTGTAGTAGACTGTATCTTTTGAAGTTACGAAGTGGCCGAGTGTTTTAAGAATGCTTATCAGCCAGCAGCCACAATTTCCAAAGCTGAAAAAGGCTATGCTGCCTCGGAAATACTCTTAATTCTGATATATTTTTGGACTAGATGTTCTAATGTAGATGACAACTACAATCATACAAACAAATGAAGAATCTGGGTCACAGAAATCACGAGAGTGAAAATGAAAAGTGAAAACGCACCGCGAATCGAGTGCGAGACGCGCCCGATCCCATGTTCAACTCGAGTAATTTAACTGACAAGAGAAACAGCAGGTGAGCTGGAATGATTCAGTAGCGTCACAAAATTTATAACGGGTTATAACCAAAATATTTGCAATTATTTTTCTTTACATGTCTTCATTAACCTATGATATGTAAAAAGTAATTAAATTTTTAATTATTAACTCGTTATTAGGATGTATGTATTCAACGATGACAAACAAAATGTTAAAAAGTAAAATCCTAACGTACGCTGCTTACTTTTTTTAACAGCCGAGAGTAACATAAGATGCTGCTTCTCTCTTATATTGACTTAACGTATTTCACAGCTGTTGATCACGCGTTGACCTAAAATCTAGATTCTTCATTTGTTTGTTTGGGTGTAGATGTATCCCAACCTGATGATTCAATGGGACTAACTGTTTTGCTGTCAACTACTTCCACTAGTTCTGATCTCACAGGTTAAAGATTCTTCAACTGGTTTTCAAAAATCTTTGTCCAATTGTTATGATAATCTAAAGCTTGTCACAGAAAAAATTGTTGCCAAAATTCACTCTCATTATATGTGCCACTGTAGTTAAAGAGAATTGATTGGTTATCTATTTTTTTTGTACTTTGATGTATAGTTAATAGAAACAATTAGTTGGTAACTGCCATATTACATTTTAGAAAGATATCATCAAAACAAGAAGCATTGCGAGAAAATTTTTTGTACAAATGTGTTCAAAGTCAGGATATATCCGCAAGAAAAGAAATTATGTATTATCATGGATGATGAGACTTATTGCAAACTACACTTCCAATCTCTACAGGATCATCACTATTATCCTAGAAAAGACAGAAAATGTGTTAGTGACGACTTTAAGACAATTAAAACGAAAAAGTTTGCAAAATAGGTACTTCTATGGCAGTGGGCTCATGTGAATATGCTGGGATGTGAAAAACTACAAAAAACTTTATTTGCAACTTGTATAGTTGAACTTTTATTTAGAATGTTATGGTGTAGGATGTTACGGATAGTAAAAAAGTTGGCTGTATTTACGTGAAAATGGCGTAAAAATAGTGTTTATGTCATATGACAAGAAGATTTTATAATTTTCACCTGTTTTTATGACGTCTTTCCAACGAAAACCCGTAGCGCTTGGTATTTCTGTATGTATGCATGTACCATAGGGGTCCGTATTAATAATTACCAAACTTTTTGTTCATTTAATTGTTTATAAATTTCTCTAATTATTCAAAAATAAAATAATCTTTTAGCTAATGTACACCCTTAAACCTTATGAAAAACTCACAGTTGCTTTCTCAGATTGTATAACATAGTTTGTCATCTTATCCTCAATAGTCTGGGTGAGTTGGCATACCACAGTATTTCATTAAGATTCAAACACTGCATTTATTCTTCTTTAAAATGTTTTATGTTATTAACTGAAGGATTTTCTAAGTGACTGTGCAAATGAATAAAACAACCAATATAAAGACTTCTGAAAAACACAATGCCAACTTGCCCAAATTTTCCCTATTATTCTCTTATTAGCCATACATTAAGAATTCTTAATCTGTGCTTTAGCACAGGTAGTATAATAATGTCCAAAACTACTGCTTCTTGTACTTCACATCGAATTTAAAATCAAGCAGTAACACATCAAACCTTGGAATTTAACACGTAAACATTTATTAATACATGTAAAATCTGAACATCAACTCTACGTATTGCGATAGCAAAATAGTATGCAGAGGAGTTTGATATCTCTTTGTTGTTCAGAAATAACATCCAGTTATTTATCTTTCAATATACAACTTGATGTATCTTACAGAAACATACCTATGTACATGATTTTTAACCCCGCATACAAGATCTCGAAATAGCTTATGATGTTCTGAAATACAAATCCAATATTCAAGTTTGTAAAGTTTTGTATAAAATTTTCAGATAATCTACTACTCTACTATAGCCTATAACTCTAATATATATAGTCTTGAAATTCACATATGAAATCTTGAGATAACTCTTGTCGTATAGAGATGTAACCCCAAGATACATAATCTTTAAAATCCCGTATAAAGTCTTCTGATAATACTTGGTAAGCAGAAATGTAATCCCAATCTACACGATCCTTATACTCTCGTATAAAATCTTCCGACAGCTTTTGGCACTTAGAAATATGAATCCAATGTACAGAATCTTTAAAGTCTCGAATAAAACCTTCTGATAATACTTGATTTCTAGATATACATCTCCAATCCACACTATCTTTAAATTCGCGTATAAAATCTTCGGATAACGTTTGATAAAAAGAAATATTTCGCCAAGGTAAATATTCTATAAAGTCTAGTATTAAATCTTCTGATAAGACTTGGGAAACAGACATATAGCCCCAATGTAAAATATCACCAAAGTCACGTATAAAATTTTCAGATAATTTTTGTCGCAGAGAAATAAGATCCCAATTTATAAAAAATTCGAAGTCTCGTAGAATATCTTCTGATAATACCTGGTGAGCAGAAATGTAGTCCCAAACTACATCTTCTTTGAATTCACGAATAAAGTCTTCAGACAACTTTTGATGCTCAGAAATAAAATACCAATATATGTAGAGTTTAAAGTCTCGTATAAAATTTTCTGATAATACTTGACTTGCAGAAATGCTTCTCCAATCTACAAACTCTTTAAATTCGATTATAAACTCTTCAGATAGATCTTGATACTCAGAAATAGAACACCAATATACACAATCTTTAAGGTCTCGTATAAAATCTTGTGATAACATTTGGAAAGTAGAAATGCAGTTCCAATCTACATAATCTCTAAATTCGCGTATAAAATCTTCAGATAGCTTTTGTTGCATAGAAATGTATTTCCAATCTACAGAGTCTTTAAATTCTCGAATAAAATCCTCTGATAATATTTGGTTTCTAGAAATGCTGCTCCAATTTACAAGATCTTTAAATTCCCGTATTAAATTTTCAGAAAAGTTCTGCCTTACAGAAATATACTCCCAATCTACGTAATCTTTGAATTCTCTAATAAAGTCCTCTGATAAATTTTGGTGTAGACAAATGAATTTCCAAATGTCACAATTTTTAAATTCCCGAATGAGATCCTCTGGCAAATGTTGGTCTTGGCATATGTACTCCCAATCTAAGTTAAGTATGTTTATGGAATGTAAATTGATACCGTCATTGTACAATTCTCCCAAAAAGTTGTTTAAAAAAGTTGTGCTGAACTTTTCAGCATTCATTCTAATTCCAACTGCAGTACAGAATTCCCAGTAGTCATTATCTGTAAAACATTCGGAAATTTTCCTGTAGCAATCATAGTCAAGCGACATTTTATTGTTGCTGTATGTTGGTATTTGTTAATGGCTTCTTTCTTATTATCAGATGATCTAACCCTTATGATGCTCTTATTCTTGATTCTTTGTTTGGGTTTTCCGACTTAATTAATAATCCATTAAAAACTAACTACCTACTGTGCTGGATTATCATTGTGAATACTGAAACAAAAGAAAAATAATGTTACAATAATAATCTACTTGTTGGGTATTGCTAATTTTTCTTTATTTCTTATCTAATATCGATATACAGTAGAACTCCATAATCCGAACACACTGTATTCCGAAGTAATCCAAACAACAACATTTACAAGTTATAATTCGAACGAATCTCTAATACGAACAAGAAAGTTCTATGTATATACTAAAATTGAATATGTAGCGTTCTTGGATGGTGAATATTAATTATAAATGAGATTATAGTAGATTGCTGAAGCAGTTTGTTGGTTGATACTGTTACGACCTGACGAGTATAAATAATTACACCCATAACAATTTTACCCTATAAATTAGTTAATATAAAATCTTTTTTATAAACAGCCTCAATTAATATTTTATTTAAGATAAAAAAAAAGTAGAACCGACAACAGCATAGCAGCCAATCCCAGAACACAGAGACTTTATTAGACATAGTTGTTATGATCAGTAGAATGCCTAAACTGCCTAAGATTACCAGATATCCTGTTTTAAATAACTATTTATTATAAATAACCAGAAAATTGATATTTCTGTTACTATCAGCTTGTGTGATAAAAATAAATATATTTGTAGAATGAAACGAAAGGTTTACTTCCAGGGAGTGAGTTTTTCGAAAATAACCCACGTTGCTCCTGACAACGTGGGTTATATAACAAAAGAGTAAACAATCACTTTCCTTATTTAAAATGACCACAGTAAACATGATATTTATAAACAGGTGTTGCATAAAGATTCTTTGTATCACCAAATAAATAGTACACAGCACCTACTATTTTACTACTTATACTAAAAATTTACAGTTTCAATAGTATTAGCATAGCATATACAACAGCTAAAATGTGCAGCTAACAGATGGACAGATATATCCCAAAAGATCGTTTTAAGAAAAACTGTCCTATTTAAATGATTCCAAATATTATGGAGAATTTTCTACATGTGTTTCAGCTTATAAGACCTTCGTCAAAGGCTTTGCTTTAAATTGTCACTTTAAAAGCATCAGTTTGTTCATTTATATGAACTCTTGATGAAGGCCTTATATGTCGAAACACGTGTAGAGTATTCCAGTGCTGTAACGAAGGCGTGGCGAAAAAAGCGCCCGCCACGGCGCAACTAAGTTTGGGGCGCAAAACAAAGGATACCGATCCGGTTGAGAGTTGCACGTGGTTTTTAATTTAACTTGATAAATCTGCTCTGCATGAATCACTGGTCGTTTTTGAGAATATTGTAATTGTGATACTAATTATTTTATTAACGGTAGGTGGTAGGTATCCCTTTCAAACATTATTTAAGTTAAAAAATATATAAAAGCAGTGGACGGAAATCTAACATCTGACAATGTCTGCGCAGTGTGGAATATGATGGAAGTGGATGCTAGATGTTATAACTATTTCTTTAATATTTGTAACCTTTCCAACCAACTAAAAATTAAGAATATATTAAGTAGGTACCTGCAATTTAAAATGTAATTGAAAATTAACCTGTAAATTGTATTTATACTGCCATTTTCAAAATTTCCATCGGCCACATTGGTATTTTTTTAAACCTGAAGTGAATAGTGTCTCTGTTTCTTTTGGGGTGATACAAATTTTTTTTGCGCATCCTAGAAATAACGCTCCTGGCCATAAAAGCTTCATTATGCCCTTAATACATAAATAACTATTAACATATACCTGTTTTGTATTTCTTTTATTTTGTCCCAGCCAGCATACTGACGTTATAATAACGTTATTTTTAAGTGATTATTGGCCGGTGACGTCATATGACTAGTAAATGATGTCCATAAGACGTCATGGTATGGGACGTACGTAGACGTCTTCAAAACGATGTCTATTACGTACAATAAGGTCGTTTTTAGACTTCTAATATTATTAATTATGATCTATCTACGTGACCAAAATGTGATATATTCAATAAAATGTTTTATATTTTTACATTTGCCGAATGTGCACGCACCACATGTCGCAATACAAACAGCAACAACGTCTTTCGTGTATTTGTTTTACTCTTTAATTAGTAATGTTTCTACTTATTATTATAGTTGTTGATGTACCTAAATTTATAGTGTATGTGTAGGTGCAACTACTGCATAATAATTGTGTGGTTTGTCACAAAGGTTGAGTATTAATAATTACTTGTCCCTTAGCAATAATACATAACCTATACAATTTTACCCATTCGACGATTTTGTGAGATTACTATTGTTAATAAATTAATACTAATGCATTGGTTTCTTAGTACTTACTAATATTATTTTAGTATCAATTATTCTGCATATTGTTTTAGCAGCTTTTCAGTTAGTAAATGTTTACTTTTGTTTAATAATTATGAGATGTTGAGTTAATAGAAGAGATGTATGTTCTGTTATAGAATACTTACTTTTGTTTAATAATTATGTATGAAATAGTATATAATAAATATTATTTCCAATATTCAACTATTTATTTATAATTCCTGTCCTAGTCCTAGTATAGGACGTTTTAATGGCGTCATTGAGCAACGTTTTAATGACGTCGTTGAACTACATTTTAATGACGTCTTATATTGACGTCCTTGGGTTGTGACATAATGCTGTCAGTTTTACGACAATTTGACGTCATTTTAGTATGTTATTTGACGTCGTTATTGCCAAAAAAACGGCGACATTATGACGTCAGTGTGCTGGCTGGGGTCGTCATTGAATATGAATAAAAATTTGTTCTTATTTAGGTTATAGATTATTTATTCATACAAATACCTTAACAAATACATTATTATATATACAGGCAACTCATTTTGATGGGATTAATAGTATTTAATATATTGCATTTAGTAAAATTTAACTTGTAACATAATAATTAAAAATTTTAAATTTTTTTGTCATTATTGGGTTACGGAAAGGCGCATGTTAGACACTTGTCACAGGCGCTTCATACCCTTGTTACGGCACTGGAGTATTCTACATATTTGAAAGCATTTAAAAACATCAGTTTTTCTTAAAACTATTTAACACAATGTTTCACAAGGTAAATAACTTGCTGGTCCGGATTATAGTGATATTCGGGTTAACATAGATTCGGATCAACAAGACTTCACTGTAGTAACATTGCGTATTGTATAAGCACACATTATTACTATTACTACTAGAATTTATTATTAGTATTCCTTTGACAACCATTTTGAAATTCTAATAAGCTTTTCATTTCTATGATGGTGCACTACGAATATGATCTTTTTTTTCTCTTTTTTTCGAAAGGATAATGTTATCCTTTCTTTTAAGTTTACTTAAGAATTAAAATATACAAGAATGTTTAAATCTCTTTCTTTCAACAATATTATAATTTTGATTATTATCATCTACTACTTATACTTCTATTAGAATCAGTAATATCTTAAAATTTTTTGTTATCATTAATTTAAATGAATATAGGGTACCACTTTGCTTGGTCCATCATACGGAATTATCCCCATATAGAATTTGCCGATGTTGAACAAACGGACCAATATTGGGTCAATATTGGCACCGTTATTACCAATCCTGGCAACCAATATTGGGACAGTGCAGAAATGATAACATCGGTAAGTACTTGGGCCATTTTACATAGCCGATATTGGCAGCCAATATTGGGCCAGTGTCGAAATGATAACACTGGCAAGTACTTGGACCATTTTACATAACCAAGATTGGCCCAATGTTGTTCATATGTTGGTATAACTCTGGTTTCATACTGGGACAACACTGGCTGTATATCGGTAGCATACCGGTGTATAATAATGATCATTATTATATCTTTTAATTATATTATATTGTACACTGAGAAACATAGTTCGAAAAATCTATTAGTTTAAAAATTGTAGATCAAGAGCGCTAATATGACGACGGGGACATAACTTTTACGAACCATTTTTCTCAGTGTATAATATAATATAATTAAAAAATATAATAACGATGATTATTATGCACCGGTGTGCAACCATATCCAACGATATCCATCCATACTGTGCCAGTATGAGACCCGTTATACCAACATATTAACATTATTGAGTTAATATTGGCTAATTACACACAGAAAAGAATACCTTGATTCAAAAATTTTTTGTGTTTAATAAACAAAGTTCTTGTAACAATTAATAATATAATACATTATTAGTCATATAGATACAAATTAACAAATACATTATAATAGGTACTGTAGTGATAATTTATTCAGAATTGAGATTGTATGAATAAATATAAGTCATTAATTAAAATGTAAAAAGGATATATCAATTTGATTTAAAAACAGCCATTAATGTCATACCATCTAATTAAAGTATTATCAAATTATGTAAATATTCACTTATAATACCATTAGTAGTCAAAGTTATGTCGACTATTTTTGTGGTGGTTTCACGAATGTCTATCATGCTTGCATTTAAATACCACGAGTGCGCAGCACGAGTGGTATTCGCAAGCATGATGGACATGAGTGTAAAGCACCACAAAAATAGTCTACTTAACTTTGACTACTTATGGTATTCGAGAGACTATTCAACGAACACGCTTTAAAAAATCAAATTGTTTTTCATAAATGTAGCAATGTTACATTTAATAATTGTACGTTCAATACTGAAAAATAAATGTTGTTAAATATTTGTGTTTTATTAAAATTGTCGATTGTTATCACTAGTGAAAATTGTCGACAATTTTCACTAGTGAGAATTGTCGATACAATTCATTTTCATTGGATTAAAAATATCAAATGCTGCATTTTAATTGGTCAATTTTTAATAAATGACATGTGTTCGTAAGAAAAGGTTCCTTTATGAATATTCTTGTATCACATTCTTCTCTAAAGGCTTGTAGGAATCTAAAACAAATAAAATTTACAAACAAGTAAAATAAATATTTACGATTTATAAAAATGAATGACAAAATGTAAAAGATAACAAAATAAGATTACGAATATTGTTAGTTATTGAACATTTTGTTGACAAAAAAATGTAATTAACTCCCAAGACAACATAATACACTCAGGAAATAATTACATAAGAATCATCTCCTACACGAAAAAAATAAAATAAAGATTAATAAATAAGATTTGTGATGTATAACGAAGAAGACATAACAAATTTCGTAACAAAGAATTTCCTTCCAGAAATCCAGATTTCTTAAAGAAATTTCACATCTTAATTTAAAGGATCGAGCACAAAGCAAATGGAAAACGGGGTACAGTCAGATTGAAGTGAAAGCCAGGGTAGGAAGAACGAAAAAATTTAATTCGCTTGCAAAAGATTAATTCTTATAAGAATTTAAACATACTATCATGATTCAAGCAACAAGAGTTTGGATTATCTATAAATATATACAGGGTGTCCCAAAATGCTGTTTACACGCATCTCCCTTATTTGAAAAGATAAAGAAATCAACCAAAAACTATTGTGAATGACTCAAAATGGACCTCCAAAAAACATCCTTAAACGCTGGTTGCATAGCAACGTTTAAGAGATCATACCAACTTGATTAATTTTTCAAATTGCACCCTATGTTTTTTTTCACGGAAATGTATTCTTCACTTCATTCTGCATATGGTAGTATGCCTTACTTAATTATTTAATGTGCATTTAAGGGTAAAAAAAATATTTTTTTATAAATTGTACACTTCATATTCACTAACTAAATTATTTATTCAAAAAATATTATGATTAGAGCCGTGTCTACAAGGGAACTCCTGAGGCACTTTAAAGCCCATGTAGAGTCCACAGGAGGGTATTTTGAGCATTTGCTTTAAGTTTAAGATAAATTCAATTTATAACAAATATTTTTTAAAACCCCTAAATGCACATTAGACAATTAAGTAAGGCATACTACCATATGCAGAATAAAGTGAAGAATACATTTTTGTGAAAAATAAACAGAAGGTGCAATTTGAAAAATTAATCAAGTTGGCATGATCTCTTAAACGTTGCACTATGTAACCAGCGTTTAAGGATGTTTTTTGAAGGTCCATTTTGAGGCATTCACAATAGTATTTGGTTGATTTCTTTATCTTTTCAAATAAGGGAGATATTGCGTGTAAACAGCATTTTGGGACACCCTGTATAACCAGAGAAGTGATTTTTATTTTAAAATTCATTCTTATATAAAAAAATATTAACTTTATTAATCTATAAAATCCTTTATAATAAATAATGCTTGTGGTTAATACACCACGACTACAGTGCATGATGTATGAAAAAAATTGTAATTTGAATCTTACCAATTTCTAATTTTAACAATCCACTACTTGTACTGATAGGTACATACAGCTGAAGATGCAGATGTCCGCTTCGCATCCACAAGGCTCTGTTGTTTTGGTTTTTGTTGTTACTGCCTGACTTTTTCATTTTTTAACTGACTGTCATAATTAGACTTACATCTAGGCGCAACACATCGGCGAGGCATCTAAAAAATGTAAATATATAGTATGTATTATGTCAGTAGCGTATTTAGGATTTTTTCGGGGGGGAGCTACTGTATAAAAATTCCGAATCAAAATACTACTTAGATTTTCACATATCCTAGATTTTGATAATAAAAAAGAATCGGGAGGTCCAGCCCGTTAACCCCCCCCCTTACGACGCCACTGTATTATGTAATAATAATAAACGCCTTTATTGATTTTTATATACAAAGAAACACTGCTTTATTTTGCAAATAATTAAAATTTATATTAGTATAGTTTTCTGGCAAAGGGCTACTCTATTTAACCAGAAAACCATAAGAATAAATACTTACATATAAACATTAATATAAAATGAGGGATTTAGAAGTAAAAGGGTTTATGTGCATTTTTGGTAATTCTGAGATACTTAGCTTAAAAGTCAATTTCTAAATGTAACTTACAGTAATATCAAAGAGTATGCACAAATAAATATTTGTAAAAGACACGTGAAGGTTATGCCGTTATGTGTTTATACGTATATAAGCAAGATAGGTTACTTACCTTTTTAGTTCGATAGAAATTCTCTCTTATAAAAAAACTAATGTAATATACTGTTATCATTACGCTTATAATGTAACTAATTATTACACACACTTATACAGACAAAATAACTATGAACACCATTATTACGCATTACTAATAACATGGCATGTTGCAGTGAACAAGTGACGCTAGCGGCTAGTAGAATACCTTACCGGAAGCCTGACTGCCTACTGTACCGACCAGGTTCAACCAAACGGTAAAATTCAATTTACAATATTATTAAACAATTTATTAAATTCATAAATATATATACTTAGAACTTTCATAAAAAACAACAGTAAAAGCCATTTTTATAGAAATAAATTTTAATGTAATGTATCATTTATAATGCGAAACACGGAAAATATGTTCATCCAATATGGAACTAATGCAGATTGCCATACAACGGCCGCCAATATTGAGCCAATACTGGCTATCGTGGTATACAAATTAACCACAAGCATTATTTATTATAAAGGATTTTATAGATTAATAAAGTTAATATTTTTTTATATAAGAATGAATTTTAAAATAAAAAAAATCACTTCTCTGGTTATACAGGGTGTCCCAAAATGCTGTTTACACGCAATATCTCTCTTATTTGAAAAGATAAAGAAATCAACCAAATACTATTGTGAATGCCTCAAAATGGACCTTCAAAAAACATCCTTAAACGCTGGTTACATAGTGCAACGTTTAAGAGATCATGCCAACTTGATTAATTTTTCAAATTGCACCTTCTGTTTATTTTTCACAGAAATGTATTCTTCACTTTATTCTGCATATGGTAGTATGCCTTACTTAATTGTCTAATGTGCATTTAGGGGTTTTAAAAAATATTTGTTATAAATTGAATTTATCTTAAACTTAAAGCAAATGCTCAAAATACCCTCCTGTGGACTCTACATGGGCTTTAAAGTGTCTCAGGAGTTCCCTTGTAGACACGGCTCTAATCATAATATTTTTTGAATAAATAATTTAGTTAGTGAATATGAAGTGTACAATTTATAAAAAAATATTTTTTCAACCCTTAAATGCACATTAGATAATTAAGTAAGGCATACTACCATATGCAGAATGAAGTGAAGAATATATTTCCGTGAAAAAAAACATAGGGTGCAATTTGAAAAATTAATCAAGTTGGCATGATCTCTTAAACGTTGCTATGCAACCAGCGTTTAAGGATGTTTTTTGGAGGTCCATTTTGAGTCATTCACAATAGTTTTTGGTTGATTTCTTTATCTTTTCAAATAAGGGAGATCATGCGTGTAAACAGCATTTTGGGACACCCCTGTATATATTTATAGATAATCCAAACTCTTGTTGCTTGAATCATGATAGTATGTTTAAATTCTTATAAGAATTATTCTTTTGCAAGCGAATTAAATTTTTTCGTTCTTCCTACCCTGGCTTTCACCTCAATCTGACTGTACCCCGTTTTCCATTTGCTTTGTGCTCGATCCTTTAAATTAAGATGTGAAATTTCTTTAAGAAATCTGGATTTCTGGAAGGAAATTTTTTGTTTCGAAATTTATTATGTCTCCTTCGTTATACATCACAAATCTTATTTAATAATCTTTATTTTGTTTTTTTCGTGTAGGAGATGATTCTTATGTAATTATTTCCTGAGTGTATTATGTTGTCTTGGGAGTTAATTACATTTTTCTGTCAACAAAATGTTCAATAACTAACAATATTCGTAATCTTATTTTGTTATCTTATACATTTTGTCATTCATTTTTATAAATCGTAAATATTTATTTTACTTGTTTGTAAATTTTATTTGTTTTAGATTCCTACAAGCCTTTAGAGAAGAATGTGATACAAGAATATTCATAAAGGAACCTTTTCTTACGAACAACGAAACATTACATTATTTTTAATTGAATATTTACATAATTTGATAATACTTTAATTAGATGGTATGACATTAATGGCTGTTTTTAAATCAAATTGATATATCCTTTTTACATTTTAATTAATGACATATTTATTCAGACAATCTCAATTCTGAATAAATTATCACTACAGTACCTATTATAATGTATTTGTTAATTTGTATCTATTTGACTAATAATGTATTATATTATTAATTGTTACAAGAACTTTGTTTATTAAACACAATAAAATTTTGAATCAAGGTATTCTTTTCTGTGTGTAATTAGCCAATATTAACTCAATAATGTTAATATGTTGGTATAACGGGTCTCATACTGGCACAGTATGGATGGATGTCGTTGAATATGGTTGCACACCGGTGCATAATAATCATCGTTATTATATTTTTTAATTATATTATATTATACACTGAGAAAAATGGCTCGTAAAAGTTATGTCCTCGTCGTCATATTAGCGCTCTTGATCTACAATTTTTAAACTAATAGATTTTTCGAACTATGTTTCTCAGTGTACAATATAATATAATTAAAAGATATAATAATGATCATTATTATACACCGGTATGCAACCAATATACAGTATGAAACCAGAGTTATACCAACATATCAACAACATTGGGCCAATCTTGGTTATGTAAAATGGTCCAAGTACTTGCCAGTGTTATCATTTCGACACTGGCCCAATATTGGCTGCCAATATCGGCTATGTAAAATGGCCCAAGTACTTACCGGTTTTATCATTTCTGCACTGTCCCAATATTGGTTGCCAATATTGGCAATAACGGTGCCAATGGCGAGCCAATATTGGCCCGTTTGGAAGATTCTATATGGGTCCTTTTTTTTTATTATTATCATTTTCTGATATGAATCAGTTTTTGTTCAACTTAGATTATTATAATTACGGTCATCATTACTTATACTTACACTTCTATTATAATCAGTATTATTATTTTAGAATAAATTATTATCGTTAATTTAGATGAATAAAGTACAGTGAAGCCTCGCTAATTCGGACTAATTAAAACAGGGGTAATCCGAATCGTCGCGGTTATCGGGTTACCGCGTTTGTAGAGTTACAATGTTTTATTTGTAAATAAATGCATTGCATTTAAAACATTCTGCAAAACATTTATTTAAAAAGAACTACAAAAATATTTACGCAAAAACTGTTTTAAAAACACAAGAAATAATATTCTGCATTAATATATCGTTAACCAAGAAAAGCGGTGATTTTTACTTGTTTCCTGTTTTTTGAACTTAATATGTTAGATAGATTTTTCTTTTAAACCTTCTGGTATCACAGTTGTTTCAAATTTTCTACTACCCATTGCAAAGCCACCACTTTGCAACTATTTCTTCACTGCGAGTGAATCATTGAACAGCTTTTCTTCCGCGATTTTTAACACACGCAAATTGTCTTTTTAAAATTAAGTATCCAATCTTTACTCGCCCTGACGTCATCGTTTTGAAACCATCTTTAAAAAAGTCACAGCAGCGTGCAGATTATACGAATCAGTGGAACCATAGCGTACAAGTGTGATAGCGCATACATTGCATCGCGACTGCTTCCACTGTTTCGTATGCACCATTATCCATCGAATCCATGTTTCGGATATTCCGCATTTAAATCATCCGGTATCACAATTGCTTCAAATTTTCTACTACCCAGTGCAAAGCCGTCGCTTTGCAACTGTTTCTTAAATGGCTTGCTTCACTGCGTGCGAATCACTGAACAGTTTTTCTCCTGCGATTTTAAGCTGGACTGCTTCCACTGTCTCGTATGCACCGCACGGTGCTAGATAAAGGTTGCCTTTTAGGCCAAAATTTCGGAGGATATCAGTGACATATCGTATCGAAAACCATGCAAACACCTTTTCTTCCATCTCCGGATATTCGGCAGGTTTTAACGTTCGTTTTTAACTTTGTTATATGCTTGTTAAATCCTTCAGATTTTGCAACAAATCTGGAAATGTTTAATATTTAAAGTTACAATGCGGTCTTTAAATATTTAACAATTTTTAATTTACCAGAAAATCTTTATATGTATGGCGGAGATACATAAAGTCGTAATTCGTAAAAGAAGTATCAATTCTTTTTTAACTTATAAACCTTTGTAACTAATATGAATTGTGAAGTTGCAATGTAACCACTTCTAAAAAATACATGACTTTTTATGATAAGAATTTGCCAGACAAATTTATATAACGTAAACATAAATAAAATAAAATCATTTATTTTATTTACAACGGTAGTTTTGTATCAAATTACACATCTGCATATCCATTGCATTCGTTACTATAAACAAAACTTGAGGACTAAAAACAATTAATTTGAAAGTTCGGAGTATCAAAACCTTTAAATCCGGATTACAATAAACCCAATGTAAATAAAATGCTGGTCCAGATTATAGTGACATTCGGATTAACGTAGATTCGGATCAACAAGACTTGTACAAGACACTGTACAATTCTTGTCTAGATACACCATGTGTGAATTAACTTATATTATTTTCTATTACTGATAATATGTATTGTATACCTATTTATGCACTATTATTATTATTTCTTTTTTCTTTTACTATTAGAATCTGTTATTATTTCACTGTCAACCATTTTTGACCATTATCTATTCTATTCTATTCTATGTTTCACAAGGAGCCTACTGAGCTCGCTAAAAAAAATGTTTCCACCCTAGTGTGCACTCAATTCCATTCTACTGTAAAATGATGGACTTGTGTCAAAATGACAAATGTCAATTATATTTAAAGATTCTTAGCTATAGCGCAATCCTTAATAAACAAAAAATTACTATATTTTAAGACTTGGCAAGTATGCCATAACATTGATCTTTTTAAGATGTATTGCTATTCGCTATGCTTCTTTTGTTCACACATGAAAATTCAATCGTTAGATAAAGTAATTTCTTGTTTTCCAATACTGTATATTACAAAACATACAATTATTTTACTTGGGCTTATAAGAAACCGTGATTTTTAGATTTATTCTAGCAGTTTACGAAAGTGACCCCCGCCAAGGGCGGTTGCTGATTGGTAATAGAGGAGATATCATACACATGTGTTTTAGGAGTGTTAAGTTAGTTGGAAATTATTCCTCACAAGAAAAGATATCATACTTAAAATTCTTCTATCCAAACTAAACGTCATTAGGAAAAAATTTCCACCATTTTGGATCCTAAGGAAGATATTCTTAAAGTCTTAATCTTAAATACTTTCTTAGCGTTTAGTAATGTATGTGCGACATGTTTTTACTCAAAAATGCAGTTTCTCCCATCATTTTATACATACCCTACTAAATGGTTATTAGATAGATAGATACTTTATTCATAGCCAGTGGTGTAGAATTATACAAAAACAAAATTTAATAATATGTAAATAATAAAATATATAAACAATAAATAAGTAAATACAACAAAACGTGGTGCACACTGGTGCATATAATAAGAGCTGTTTTACACATACGAGAATTTATGTGAAATTTTTAACTAAAACTTTGCTGAAAAATTTTGACAAAAATACTTTAAATAACGTTTAAATAACGTGTGACGATTATTTTTTTTGAATAAACTATTTCATTCTTAATTAGTCATGATTAAATTCATAAAACGAATATTATCTGTGTTTTCAATTTATTGACCGTTGGATTTCTGTCCTTCTTCCACTCATGGCGACCTTGTTAAATTTCGATAGTTTACAAATTTGCAGTAGTTGGAAATACGTGTCCTTTTATTAATTTCTCGCATTATCGGTTATCACGTTATTGTTTGTGAAAATATGGTGAAAATATTTGTGAATTTATGGTTATTCTTTAAATGCCCGCTTTATAGTGAGAGAGTTTCTGGAAATCTTCTTTTCCTATTCTAATACAATTTAATGGGTATGAAAGATAGCTACCCTCGGCTAGTTGTTAAGTCGGATTATTTTGTAATTATAGAAGAATGAATAATTATCTGTGCGGTGGTGTTTCTGTACAGAAAACTCTGTTGGGAGTATTACACGAGTCTCTGAAACTTAATCTTTTTGTCATCTTCATTTCTTTACCCCTATTAGGGTAAGTGTTTTCTTAACTAGTTTATCAAACAGACTCTGCATTCTGGTAACGTAAATCACAAGCTTCACTTTTTCACCTTGCGTCCTTCAAATTTCTTCCATCAAGGTCAGTTCATAATCCGGAGGTGAGAATGCTTCTCTTAATTTTACTACCAAATGGTCCCAATCAAAGAACGTATGTCTTCGGGCTCTAAACCACAAAAGTGCACCACCCTTAAAGAATTCAGAGGCTACTTGGAAAAGTTGGTTCTTCTCGCACGAGCTTTGTCTTCAACATCTTCTATGAAAGTGGTGACACTTCAGTTTCCCTCAAAATAAATATTCCATTTCCCAAAAGACCAATAAGGCTGACCTTTTGAAATCGTTTCTTGAGGTAGAGTACCAAAAGGACCAATAAAAACTCTGGGTCAATCATCATGATTTCTCATTGTTGAGTTTTCAGGAGGAACAGCTCCCGGAAAGCAACCAGGAATAGTCATGGTTATCGTAATTGGGCAACGTGGTTTATTAAAAATATAATTTTCAATTTGGGTTTCCCTCCACGAAAGAATTGGTTGCGGTTGATTACATTCATTTGTTGCTTTGGACCATGAGGAATGTTCAGGAAAATTAGAAGAGGGTGCGTTGAGAACTGGGAATACCAGAGGAATGGCAACTCTGGGGAAGTGGTAATTCTCCTTATCAGCAAATGTCACTCTCGATCCTTGTTGCAGCTGAGAATAAGTGGGAACCTCGTGTAACATGGATGCTGGTTCAGGGAATTCTTATACAGAAGAGGCTGTTATATCATATGCTGGTGTAAGAGGAAAATCAGATCCCTCCAGATCGAGCAGATTATTTACAGGAACCTACAGTACTCTGTACTGTACAAGTACTCTGACACTGATAAACACTCGACCCCGTAACTGACTAATTAATCTCGGGAAGTGTTTGAGGCAAAAGTGGAATTGGATCATCCAAAATTGAGAGATTGTTAACTTGACGTGATAGCTTAGCAATCTTGAAAGCATCTTCCAAAAGTTCAAATAAATGTTGGCAGTAAAACTGCAGATGTTCTTTTTAACAAATCTTTTTCACAAACAATAATGTGATAACCGATAATGCGAGAAATTGATAAAGGGAGAAGTATTTCCAACTAATGCAAATTTGTACAACTAATGCAAACTATTGAAATTTAACAAAGGCGCCATGAGTGGAAGAAGGACAGAAATCCAACAGTCAATAAATTGAAAACATGGATAATATTCTTTTTATGAATTTAATCATAACTAATTAAGAATGAAATAGTTTATTCAAAAAAAATAACCATCACAAACATTTCAGTGATATTTTGAATTTTTTATGATTCTCTGTCTTTAATTGCTAAAGGCAGTTTATTGTGTATTTTAATCAAATTAAACAAGAAAGATCTGTAGTTTATTGAACTTTTAGCACTATGTGCTAAATAGCTCCCAGCCCATAGGGGATTGGCTCTTATATATCGGTAAGTATGAAGATTGAAACCCTTTTGAAAAACACTTATATTGTTGTACACAAATAAAGCTGTTTCTCTGCAACTGTTTCTCTCAGATAAATCAAAAATTTATTATTCTAAGGGCTTTTTAGTGTAGCTTATAATATTAGTTAAAAAGATTAAATTTCCCCAAAACACTATCCCATGTCTAATAATAGATTCAAAGTAAGCAAAGTAAACTGTACGTAGAGTAGTAAAGTCACAATAGTCCAGTCAAACTAGAAAAAAATAGCGGAAAGTTGAGGGAAGTCGTGGATTTTTGCATAGGCCTTCCTAGAGGGCTGTTAAATAACCCCCTAAAAGTCACCGTCTGTAGGTTGTGAGCTTGAGGAGATAATGAGGGTAAACCACGCCCCTAATGGTTTTTGTCGTTTTTCTCGGAAACTATTAGGTTTATCGAGATGAAGGAGGTTAGGTAAATTAAAGTTTATTTAAATGCCTACCAGAAATGTCCGAATGTTTTTTCGTACTTCGCCTTTTTTTGTGTTATCGAAGAAAGAAGCTATGTCATACATAAATGAGCAATTTACTCCAGTAAATTTGCTCAAGTAACTATCGAACGTAACGTTTTGTGGTTTCATATTCGTCATGAAATAGATAAGAAAAATTTGTTGAGAGCCGGACGCGATCGTGGTCCAGTTGTATTTTACCTTAGCATCTCTTCGGCAAAATCCATCAGGCGATATTATCATTATCCTTGGTGCCAGTTGGATAAAAGTCTCGTATTGGCAAATTAATTATTAGGAGAGTACACTGTGCTAGTCAATTTTTGTATCCAACCCAATACGTACAAGCTGTTTCGCTTTTTTAGAAATCCGTCTAATTTCCTTTATTTCTAAGATCTTGGTATTGTCCACATTTACAATTTAATATTGATACAGTGCGTTGCATGCATGCTAAATGTGGAGCAAAATCTTTATAATTATCTGTTAACAGACATTTTAAGATACAAAACATTATGCGTTAGTATCTTGGTTGCTAGTTTACAATAAAATTGCACCTACATAAATATTTCTAAGGATTTCTAAAAAAGCGAAACACCCTTACGTATTGGGTTGGATACAAAAATTGACTAGCACAGTGTACTCTCCTAATAATTAATTTGCCAATACGAAACTTTCATCCGATTGGCACCAAGGATAACGACAATATCGCCTGATAGATTTTGCCGAAGAGATTGTAAGGTAAAATATGACTGGACCACGATCGCGTCCGGCTCTCAACGAATGTTTCTTATCTATTTCATGATGAATATGAAACCACAAGAAGTTACAACCGAAAGCTCCTTGAGCAATTTACTGGAGCAAATTACTCATTTATGTATGACATATCTTCTTTCTTCGATAACACAAAAAGAAGGCGAGGTACGAAAAAACATTCGGACATTTCTGGTAGGGATTTAAATAAACTTTAATTTACCTAACCTCCTTCATCTCGATAAACCTAATAGTTTCCGGACAAAAACCGTTAGGGGGCGTGGTTTATCCTCATTATCTCCTTGAGCTCGCCACCTACAGACGGTGACTTTTATGCCCAATTTCACCAACGTGGATTGACACTGACACCAGGTTTAATCCCAGTGTTAACACCTGCATTGCATTTCACCATCGTGGATCAAACTGAAGTTGGTGTTAACACTCAGATCAGTGTTCAACTCTAGGATTTTGATGTATTATTTGAATAACACTCTCTTTAGACAAAAAAAGGTTATGAGCTTATGACACTTTAGTAAATAAAATAGTATTTTGGATTATTATACATCTGATTATTTGTAGAAA
Organism: Agrypnus murinus; assembly: GCA_929113105.1. Taxonomy (NCBI): domain Eukaryota; kingdom Metazoa; phylum Arthropoda; class Insecta; order Coleoptera; family Elateridae; genus Agrypnus; species Agrypnus murinus. Next base: position 24,064,876 of record OV816025.1, read on the forward strand.
TAAAATATATTCTAAACAAAAATAATAAATCTTCCAGGACTTGCAGCCTTTTATTTTTTTATATTAATACATAAGTAAAAATTTTCAAAATTTTCTTAAAAGTAGCTTAATTTGCTTATTATTGTTAAGGTTTATTGAATTTCCATGCTTTCACTTATTTAATCTTACATCTGTTTGATTAAACTTTTGATTTGAAAAAGCCTAATGTTGATTATGCGAACCGTTGCCGTTTGAAAATAATTTTTTATTTCATTAAATCATTTGTATTAATATGAAAAAATAAAAGGGTACAAGTTCTCGAAGATATAATATTTTCGTTTAGAATATATTGTACATTAGATTGTTTCTGCTATCTTTTTGTTATGTATGATGGGTATATTTCAAGTAATAAGAAAGTCTTCAGATTTAACCTCCGACAACAAATTTATTAATAATTTAATTGAAATGTTGCCTCAAGAAAGACAACTAAGAATCCGAAGCAACCTAATGAATATGTATGATGATATAGCATTTAAAATGAGGTACAGTTTCCCAACCCCATTCTAAAACCGCAATTAGATAGCATCCAACAACAACATAACCTAAATAAATACTTCACACGTGTTTGGTGTTTAAAGTTTGGCAACTGTTAGCGCGTAGAAGTTCCTAGATTTTTAGGGAATTTCCTTCGTGCACCAAAATCATTCCCTTACACTACAGCCAGTGCAGGATTCATTAATCCATTGTGTTTGACACCGGGATTATTTTGGTGAAACGGAGGACGGATTGAATCCGGAATTAAATCGCGAGTCAGTGCTGGCTAACCCCTCGTTTGAACCTCGTTGGTGAAATTGGGCATTAGGGAGTTATTTAACAGTGCTCCAGGAAGGCCTATGCAAAAATCCACGGACTTTCCTCAACTTTCCGCTATTCATGAAGATTTGTTCTAAATTGACTGGACTACAAATGGTTTTCAATCGTTTGAAGCAAAATAGAGCCTTTTGAAGTATTAATGTAATTTCTTCAGTGTTTTTTCAATGAAATTTACGATCAACAGGTACACCCCACAAATTCATCATCCTTAGCTGTGCTAAGCTTTATATTATTTAAATTCAGGAGGTACAATAAGTAATCACTATCTCCATCGTTTAATTTTGTCATTAGACAAGTTTTATCAAAGTTGATCAGTATTTGACTTGCATGAAACAATGCATTGTATTATTATTGTTTGTTAGTATTATTATTATTATCTCTGCTTTAAATTTGACTCAAAGCTTTATCTTCAAAATCGGAAGCTTTAAAACCTTAAAAACTTGCCAACTTTGAGGTTTAAACGTTTTTTTTGTCTGATAAAAGTAATAGACGGAGAGCCAGCAATGTATTTAGAGTTGTCATTTCAACAGTCGTGAAAATTTGGGTACTAAATCTTATGTACCTGCTGAACACTAAAAGTCAATTCTGGCAGCCCCCTGCGGCCGGGATACTACCCCAAAATTACTAAGAAGGTGAGAAATAAGATTCAATTTATTTAAAGTAACAGTCATGAAATTTCAGGAGGTTACTTTCGATAGTATTCTTTATTTATAAAAAATATTGCCAGAACATTTCCTCCCCTTCTAAATGTTGCCAAACGCTGTAAATGTTGATTTAAAAAAGTGACATTTGTGTTATTTTAAAAGTCTTAAATTTTGACACAATAAATAAAGTAGGTATATGTAGGTTTACATGTTAGTGCGAGCGAGACAGTTATATAGTGGCCTGCGGGTTAGAGAATCTTATTTTTCACCCTCTTAGCAATGTTGGGGTGGTATAACCCGGCCGCAGGGGGCTGCCAGAATTGACTTTTAGTGTTCAGCAGGTATATAAGATTTAGTACCCAAATTTTCACAACTGTTGAAATGACAACTCGAAATACGTTGCTGGCTCTTGGTCTATAAACAAAGAATCCTTTGATGTGTTACGCAAGATTTCTTGATCAAGAGATCTTGTCATGATCTTTTGTAAGTTGTGCAATTAAGATCTGCAAGAAATACACCTATGGCCCAGCTGCAAAAAAAAGTTTAAATAAACGTTAACTGTACACTTAAGTAAATAGAAAAGAACTGCTTCTACAATTCTGTAAACAAATATTGTTCACCTTTATAAAGGTAACAACAGTTACTAAAAGGGGTTAATTCTGGGATGAATAATATTAAGTCAGACATATCATCAAAATCATTTTGAGTTATATCTTGTCATTTGTTGAAGGCACACTAATAACTAATAAAACCACCATAAGCGACTAAGAAATGACCTTACAATTACTGATGAAATAAGTAAATTGAATTTTTGGATCCTAAGGAAGACATTCTTAAAGTCTTAATCTTAAATACTTCCTTAGAGTTTAGTAATGTATGTGCGACATGTTTTTACTCAAAAATGCAGTGTTTCTCCCAACATCTTATTATACATACCCTACTAAATGGTTATTAGATAGATAGATACGTTATTCATAGCCAGTGGTGTAGAATTATACAAAAACAAAATATAATAACAATATGTAAATAATAAAATATATAAACAATAAATAAGTAAATAAAGTTTAGGTTTCGTTTCTCTTAAACTGACAGCTTAACTAACATAACCTCACCTCTTTTGTGAATCAGCATAAGGGAAGAAGTTTGGAAAAAAACATCAGGAATATTTTACCTAGAAGAATAAAAACATAATATTTAAAATAAATAAATAGGGATAAAAAAGCTAAAAATTAAATAAACTTTTGAATGTCAAACGAAACAAATAAACAAAATTCTATGTAGTAATAATAGTAAACAACACATCTCACCTTACAAGATGGGGAGTTTTAATTTTTAAATTAACTTGTTATAAATTATGATTTCCCTTTTTAAAATCAGAATCTTTCTTCTCTCATCAGGAGCTTGAAAACAAATTGTTTTTAAACGACATTGAACAGTAATAAAAACAATAATTTCATACAGCAACAGAGGAAGATTTAAAAACCCAGTGTATCCAATCTTACGAAAGAAAAACTACCAACACTACTTATAAGGAATAGGGAAGACGCACGTATTTTTTTTAATTTTTGTATTCGTTCATTTTGGTTAGAAAAATATTTCCAGATAAGCGGAATTTCTAAAAACCCTCAATTTATTTGAAAAAATTAAATTTAAAAATTCTCCTCATTTAAAACCGAATTTGGCCTTGAGCAACTTCCCTCAAAGCTATTTGATGTAAAAAAGTAGGTACCGCTGTGAATGTGAAGAAGCAATATTGACGATCTACTCAACGTTAGATGGCGCTGATGAAAACCAATAAACTGAATTTTGAATTAATATTACCAGAAATATTTAACACTACTTTAATTATGGCAGTTAATTACACAACAGCATAACGTACATTATTACATTAATTACTCGTTAATAAGTAGACGATATTTAAACTTGAAAATAAAAAATTGTTCAAACTGACGGGTAATACAGGACTCTTAACTGTTTCATTAGCACCAACAGTGGGTCGTCTTTGGAACTGTAAGAGGTAACAAAGTTTCATCCATTAGAGGACACCAGTATTGCAGTTTAAATTTATTTAAATTTTCCAGGTTTTCAAAAATTAATTACTTAAAATTGGTAATTGTTTAATGCATTTATAACTGATATTCTAACTAATTTAGTAATGACGTTTATGAAAATGCAAGAATCTCCTCAATTGACGACATATGCGTCTTCCCTATTTTGAACAAAACCTTTTTACTATACAGTGTTGGTAACACCTCACTTTGGGTTTGATTTTCCAAGTGGCTAATAAATCGACTAGAGCCCTGTGCTTCCATAATGTTTCAGATTTTGTTCAAATTTCTTCCTTGCATAGATACCTACATATGAAATGAAATTAAATTATTTTTTAGATTAAAAATGACCGAAGTACAACCCAGCCAGCACACTGACGTTATAATGACGTTATCTTTAAGTGATTATTGGTCGGCGTCATATGACTTATAAATGATGTCCTTAAGACGTCATGTTATGGGACGTAAATACGTAGACGTCTTCAAACGACGTCTTTTTGACGTACAATAAGGTCGTTTTTAGACTTCTAATATTACTAATTATGATCTATCTAGGTAACAAAAAAGTGATATATTCGATAAAATATTTTTGTTTTTACATTTGCAGAATGTAAATAGAATACATTATTTTACTGTTTTCAATATTCAGGTACACTATTTTTGTATTGTCAGGTCCACTGATGTACGAGAGACAAATCTAGCAACACTGTTTTACTTTATTTTTTTACTGAACTGCACGTGACCACATGTCACAACACAAATAGCAACAACGTCTTTCGTGTATTTGTTTTGCTCTTTAATTAGTAACGTTTCTACTTAGTATTAAAGCTGTTGACATACCTTTATTTATAGTGTATGTGTAGGTGCAACTACTGCATAATAATTGTGTGGTTTCTCACAAAGTGTGAGTATTAATAATTACTTGTTCCGTCGTAATACTACATAACCTATACAATTTTACCCGTTCGACGATTTTGTGAGATTACTATTGTTAATAAATTAATACTAATGCAATGGTTTCTTAGTACTTACTAATATTATTTTAGTATCATCAATTATTCTGCATATTGTTTTAGCAGCTTTTCAGTTAGTAAATGTTTACTTTTGTATAATAATTATGTATGAAATAGTATATAATAAATATTATTTCCAATATTCAACTATTTATTTATAATTCCTGCCCTAGTCCTAGTATAGGACGTTTTAATGGCATTGAACAACGTTTTAATGACATCGTTGAACTACGTTTAAATGACGCCCTTGGGCTGTGACATAATGCTGTCAGTTTTACGACAATTTGACGTCATTTTAATACGTCATTTAACATTGTTACTGCCGAAAAACGGCGATATTATGACGTCAGTGTGCTTTGTTTTTGAAAATTTCGATTTTTGTCATAACTCCCTAATTTTTTGAGTTATCTGGCTTATCCAGGTGTCAGATTAAAGCTAGTTTTTGGATCTGTCAGAGACTATCAAGAAACGTACAAAGACATTGCACAGTAATGTGAAAAACTCTGAATGCAAATTTCTTCAAAAATAATTTTTTTCCAAAACTACAAAAAAAACACCCGTTTTTCACCTTACTAAGTATATGCTAAGATGATTCTATAAAAAAAATTTAAGAGGGTGATAATTGTAGCACAGGAACAAAGTCAGAATTTGCAAAAACAGTAAATTTTGCCTTCACAACCTGCTAGTCCCTAGCCAGCGCACTGAGGTTATAATGATGTTATTTTTAGGTCAATATTGGTCGACGTCATATGACTAATAAGTGAAGTCCATAAGACGTCATATAAAGGGACGTAGGTAGACGTCTTCAAAACGACGTCTTTTGGACGTACAATACAATACGTACAAGTTTCATTAAAAAATATTATTTTAACAGGGGCCAAGGAATACTGGTCATATTAAGCAGGTGGTCACAATATAGAGATGTTTTGTCTGTAGTATATAAAACTAGGGAAACCTCGTCGAGACATGACGGTCAAAAGCATTGAAGGATTTCCCTATATACAACATTCGATGTGTGATTACAATCCTTTGGATTTTCATAAGTGGTTATTTAAATAAACGCAACCAAACATAACCAGTTGGAAATTCTAAGCCTAGCACTCCTCTCTCCCAGCATACCCTCCTCTCTCTCAGCTTACCCTCCTCTCTTCCGACATATATTCCTCTCTGGCTTACCCCTCCCCGCCGGTATATTCTACATACGTATATATATATAATCTTTAACCCCTTATACCTTTCGGTGTCGAGGCGCCGGATGCACCAAGCCACAGAGTGAATATGCGGGCGTGAGACGAGACAGCGGAGCCATGTAGGCAAGTACGTTAACGGTATAAATCCACTATAACCACCCTTCCGTACTGCCGGTTATTCTACATTCATACATACCTACGCAAATTCTACCTTGCGAAACGATAAGAATAAAATCAAAAATCGATCTTGTTTAAAACATTCTTGAAAACGTCTATAAGTATATATTTCAACAACATGATATAAACATAGTGTTGGCAAATTTCCTGCGTTTTATACAAACAATATGAAACTACACTGAATAAGCAATTGCCATCAGATAGTATTTGTATAATTCGTCTGTTCATAATGTTCAACTATGCAGGTTTTGTCTACGCTTATTAATGATGGAAGTGGACGGCTGCAATGCTTCATCACCCTTTTATATTTATAAGTAAGTCCGATTCGCTCGTCTCGAATTAAACATTTTAGAGTTTTTCAAATTAAAAATATAAACATTAAAAAAATATAAAAATTAAGTAGTGTTGACTAATCTACACAGCGAAAGCTTTAATTTAAAAAGAAACGCGTAAATCGGCCGGGTGAATCTCTCAAACGAACTGGAACAAAAATAAGCCTTGTGTTTTAAATATATAAATGTTATTTCTAATATTCAACTATTTATTTATAATTCCTGTCGTAGTCCTCGTATAGGACGTTTTAATGACATCTTATATTGACGTCTTGAGGCTGTGACATAATGATGTTTATACATAATAATGAAGTTTCACGACAATGTGACGTCGTTACTCGCCGAAAAACGGCGACATTATGACGTCAGTGTGCTGGCTGGGATCTTCTACTATGCAGTCTTTTGCGCGTTTCTTGATATATTCTAAAAGATCCAAAAACTAGCTTTAATCTGACTTCTGCATGACCCAAATAACTCAAGAAATAAGGGAGTTATGACAATCTCAGATAGACGTTGTAGAGTGTCGGGTAGCAAATTTTGCATCAAAATCACAATTTCTCAACATTTCTATGTACTTTGGACATTTTTCACCCAAAAAGTCTGAAAAAAATAACTTAATGTTATTTCATGGATATCTATGCAAGGAAAAAAATTGAACAAAATCTGAGATATCGAAGCAGAGTTATGTTTTTATGAAATATAATATAAATACAAAGATTAGTTAAAGTTTCACAAGTTTTATTAATATCTTAACCTGACAATATTGTTTCGACACTTTGTGTCATTATCAAAGGTAGATAAGATTGATAAACAAACACGTTGCTAAGGATGAATACATACAGAAAATAGGTAACTAGATACAATACATAACAAAAACTAAATATCTAACACTTCTAATAAAGGAGAATTACTAAGCTCAGTTTGTTCATTCATTAAAGGTAGGTACTGTGCGTTTATGTCTGTATATTTCAAAAGCTTCTAAAATGTCTAATTTGTGTTTGTTGTTGCAAAAATGTAAGAATTTAATGTTGTTTTGAGGTGTCATTGGGTGGTTCTGTTCCAAAATGTGTTTGGCATACCTAATTCGATTTTTCTGGATATTTAAGTCTATAAGAGCGTACGTGTTCTTTGTATCTTATGTCGAAATTTCTAAGTGTTTGGCCAATATAAACCGAGTTACAAAAAGAACAATTCAAACGGTAAATGCCGGATTTCATGATATCTTGTGTTTTGTCTTTAGAAATATTTAAAAAGGAACCAAGATCAATACAAAGAGAAGCAAAAGGTGAAGCTCTCATTGGAGAGTCTTTGACATCAATGCTGGCTGAAAATACACAAACTGACGAATGGTATTTGGATTCAGGAGCAAGTGATCATATGTCAAATAAACGTCAATGGTTCATAAATTATATAAAATTTGCTAATGCGTTACCAGTACGTTGGTGATGGAAAATACATATATACATATGGAAGAGGAAATGTAGTTTCTCGGTAAGTATCCCAGGCAGATTAAATGCTGAAAATTTGATATAGGTACACTATACTATTTACACAATCATGATACTTTAGTTCACAGGGTAGTTTACCTTTAACATCAAAAGAAGTTTTTTTCTATTACTTGTTTACCTACAGCAATGTTTCCATTTTGGGGACGTTTAAAAAAGTACGAAATAGAACTATAAAACAACACGTTTGACGTTTTATTTATAGATTTTCATTGCATTGAATTTGAAATACGTAATTAGCTGTTTTTATCAGTTTTAAAATTTAGACTAAATGTAAATCTTCTCCTAAAAAGTAAACACGATATCTACGAATCTGCCCAGTACTTAATAAAATTAATCTAGGGAGTAGTATGGGACGTAACTCCATAAACAAACCGCAGTAATCCAAAACAATATTGCTCCATACGTATCCGAGAGAAAATACAAGAAAAAGGAGCTCTTAGAAAGAAATGACAGATGACTTACTCGCGCACCGGGTGATAAAACGTAGTTTAATAGGGCCGTCAAAGAGTCTAAGAAATTATTAGATGGGCAGAAAAATCAAGATTTCCAGAACTATTTCCACTGCCTAGCAGCAACTGGCTGCATTATGCAACGTCATAAAAATCGTGTTTACGCCTCTTACCATCGAAGAAGAAAAATTCATACGGGACTTCCTTCAAGCGCGAAGTGAGGTCATCGAAACTGAAGTAAATTCGAAGAAGTCCCCAGGTTTTGACGTAATAACTGGAAAACTCCTAAAGGAACTTTCATATGAGGGATTTCACATGATAACTGTTATCTATAAAGGGATATTAAGGACGGGATACTTCTCTGGCCAATGGAAGGTGGCCCAAATAGCAATGGTCCCAAAACCGGAGAAACCGCCATCAGATGTGGCCTCATACAGACCCATTAGTCTGTTACCCGTCAAGGGGTTTGTAAAAAATTGTTCGCCAAGCGAATGTCGCCGCTAATTGACGAAAATCTGCGAATGCCCAACTAACATTTCGAACCAACTCTGAATTTCGTCGACAATACGCTACAATCAAACAAGTACACATAGTTGCATCAAAAATCAGGTTTGACCTGGAGACCAAAACATTTTGTTCAGCGGCATTCATAGAGCCAAGCCTTTGACAGGGTGTGGTATGTATGTAGATCTACTCTACAACCTCAAGCGACATTTACCGTATACCTTCTTTCAAATTCTCACGTTATACCTCACTGAAAGATACTTTGATGGGGCGTGTAAATAGCCTCACCAAAAGAAAATTAAGCAAATTAGAGAATTATAAAGTAACAAAAATGTGGGAGTAAGATTGGTCTACAACTTTATGCTATTGAGAGCCAAAGCACAAGGGACTCACCAGTAATTACACCTACTTTCTGCTGACTTCTGGTTCATCCACACCAAATAATCAAAATGGTGGTGAAATTGAAGGGACGGGCGGTTTTATAGGATTCACAAAAAAGGACAAATACAAATTATGTCAACGTTTTTTTCTTTTCGTATTTGTTCTCGTTGCTAAGGTTCTTCAAAACAAATAGTTGGCAGCCATCATATCCTGGCAACGCCAAAGATGCTATCCAAAATAGCGATAAGTTGCGAAATTACAAGAAAGCGACCTGTGCTATATGGAGTCACCACAAACATGCGGTGAGCGCAGCGCAACCATACTTTTTCGTGAAATATCCAGATTCCACTTCTGCTCTTCTACCCATAACATCTGGTGTCGCGCGACTGGTCCGATTTTATACCTAATTTTCAACTAGAAACACGACGGTAGCAACCTTCGCGGACTACATGGCAATACTGGCTTCCCATACTAATGCAGATATAATTTTCAGAAACTTACAAACCACCTACACCTTTTTGAAAGATGATGGAACATGACGCATTAAAGCAAATATACAGAATCAACACAGGCCACTTATACTACTAAAAAAACTACTTGCCCTCTAGTTCGCCTTAACGGAAACTCACTACTCAAGAAGATTAGGTCAAATATGTAGGAATCCATCTAGACAGACGTCTTACATTGTCAAAACATATTTGATATAAAAGCCTACAACTAGGTTTAACCCTCAGGAAATACTGGCTAATTTGACAAAATTCGGAATTATCTCTTGAAAATAAATTAGTGGTGTACAAGTAGCAATCAAGCCCAGGTGGTGCTATGGCATTCAATTATGGAGAGCAACATCTCTTGAAAATAAATTAGTAATGTACAAGTAGCAATCAAGCCAATGTGGTGCTATGGCATTCAATTATGGAGAGCAACAAACGAGTCAAACATTCCAGCGCTTTCAGTCCAAGACTAGAACGCTTTTAGCATTAGTATAAATTCCCAATAAGTCTAAATAATGTATTGTATATAATTAAATATATATTAGTATATTAATTGCAAAGGAGCGCGGTAATGGGCACACCCCTACTGTGTCATACTTATCTTGTAAAACATTTTACCAACTGTCTAATTGGACAGCATGTCAAACAACTTGCAGTTAATAAAAAAAGGCTAATCAAATCAGGGTGTTGTAAAATCAAAGCAAAAACTTAATAATAATCCACAACAAATACATACATAAAATTGGGAATTTATACTAATGCTAAAAGCGTTCTAGCGGATCGAAAGGATTGAAACATTTAAGCCTGTGCGAGGCTATATCTGCATTAGTATGGGAAGCCAGTATTGCCATGTAGTCCGCGAAGGTTGCTAATGTCGTGTTTCTAGTTGAAGATTAGGTATAAAATCGGACCAGTCGCGCGACACCACATGTTATGGGTAGAAGAGCTGAAGTGGAATCTGGATATTTCACGAAAAAGTATCTTTCAGTGAGGTATAACGTGAGAATTTGAAAGAAAGTATACGGTAAATGTCGCTTGAGGTTGTAGAGTAGATCTACATACATACCACACCCTGTCAAAGGCTTGGCTCTATGAATGCCGCTGAACAAAATGTTTTGGTCTCCAGGTCAAACCTGATTTTTAATGCAACTATGTGTACTTGTTCGATTGTAGCGTATTGTCGACGAAATTCAGAGTTGGTTCGAAATGTTAGTTGGGCATTCGCAGATTTTCGTCAATTAGCGGCGACATTCGCTTGGCGAACAATTTTTTACAAACTATTGACGGGTAACAGACTAATGGGTCTGTATGAGGCCACATCTGATGGCGGTTTCTCCGGTTTTGGGACCATTGCTATTTGGGCCACCTTCCGTTGGCCAGAGAAGTATCCCGTCCTTAATATCCCTTTATAGATTACAGTTATCATGTGAAATCCCTCATATGAAAGTTCATTTAGGAGTTTTCCAGTTATTACGTCGAAACCTGGGGACTTCTTCTAATTTACTTCAGTTTCGATGACCTCACTTCGCGCTTGAAGGAAGTTCCGTATGAATTTTTCTTCTTCAATGGTAAGAGGCGTAAACACGATCTTTATGACGTTGCATAATGCAGCCAGTTGCTGTTAGGCAGTGGAAATAGTTCTGGAAATCTTGATTTTTCTGCCCATCTAATAATTTCTTAAACTCTTTGACGGCCCTATTAAACTACGTTTTATCACCCGGTGCGCGAGTAAGTAATGTGTCATTTCTTTCTAAGAGCTCGTTTCTCTTGTATTTTCTCTCGGATACGTATGGAGCAATATTGTTTTGGATTATTGCGGTTTGTTTATGGAGTTACGTCCCATACTACACCCTAGATTAATTTTATTAAGTACTGGGCAGATTCGTACATATCGTGTTTACTTTTTTAGGGGAAGATTTACATTTAGTCTAAATTTTAAAACTGATAAAAACAGCTAATTACGTATTTCAAATTCAATGCAATGAAAATCTATAAATAAAACGTCAAACGTGTTGATTTATAGTTCTATTTCGTACTTTTTTAAACGTCCCCAAAATGAAAACATTGCTGTAGGTAAACAAGTAATAGAAAAAAACTTCTTTTGATGTTAAAGGTAAACTACCCTGTGAACTAAAGTATCATGATTGTGTAAATAGTATAGTGTACCTGTATCAAATTTTCAGCATTTAATCTGCCTGGGATACTTACCGAGAAACTAAGAAAGAAAAATTTCGTCAACTGCATGGGGCTGCATGGTATATCGAGGTGTATTTTTCAATATATGTAAGTCACGTTAAATCGGCGCTACTTTGACATCAGACCTCGCTGTTAAATTCTGGACGTACCTTATACAAATACAGGCTAAGTTAGAAGAGAGAAATGAGCTTTAACAAAACCAAAATAACAGTATGAAAAAAGTTGGCCGTTGTGGTCATTTTGGCTGTTGTGGTCACGCGCCACATTTTGCCGTTGTGGTCATTTTGGCCGTTGTGGTCACTCGCCACAGTTGGCCGTTGTGGTCACTCGCCACAGTTGGCCGTTATGGTCATTTTGGCTGTTGTGGTCACGCTCCATAGTTGGCCGTTGTGGTCATTTTGGCCGTTGTGGTCATTTTGGCCGTTGTGGTCACTCACCCTAGTTGGCCGTAGTGGTCATTTTGGCCGTTGTGGTCATCGTCAGCGACGCCAATACATAAGCGTCGGTGGCCGTTGTGGTCAAAATGGCGGATGGGGTGGAGTTTCTAGTTGGCCGTTGTGGTCATGGTGGCCGTTATGGTCAAGTGTCGAGTTGGGCGATATGGTCAAATTGGCCGTTGTGGCTGTTGGCCGTTATGGTCACGGAGACCGTTGTGGTTATGACCACAACAGCCAAAATAGCGATTGGCCGTTGTGGTCATTGGCCGTTGTGGCCTAGACCCAACTAATGTAGCAGTTGTAGAGAAGCTTAGAAATTGGCATGAAAAACTTGCACATCAGAATATCCGTCAAGTGAAGGCTATATTGAAAAACTTACAAATCAAATATGATGAAGATTTCTTTTGTGAAGACTGTGTTAAAGGAAAGATGCATAGATTACCCTTTTTAAAAAGTAATTCAAAAAGCGAAGAAGTGGGAGAATTAATACATATTGATCTTTGTGGTCCTATGCAAGAAAATTCTGTTGGAGGAGCGCGGTATTTTATGCTATTAAAAGATGACTTTTCACATTGGAGAACAGTGTATTTTCTAAAGTGAAAATCAGAAGCAACAGAATGCTTAAAGGTATTTTTAAATAGAAGTGACAAACAAATAAAAAATGGTATTAGGACGATAATAACAGATAGAGGTTTAGAACTTGATAATCGTGGCATAAAAGAATTGACCCAAAATTTTGGAATTAAGCATGAGAAGACAGTGAGTTATACTCCAGAACAAAACGGCGCTATTGAAAGAGAAAATAGAACAGTAGTTGAAGCTGCCCGAACAATGTTACATTCCAGTGGGTTACCAGTGAAATTATGGGCTGAAGCAGTGAATACTGCAATTTATATGCTAAATAGAACAGGTAAAAGTAATGTAAAAGATAAATCACCACATCAGCTATGGTTTGGAAAAGAAGCCAGGATTTCACATTTTAGAGCATTTGGAGAAGAAGTTTTTACACACATCCCAAAACAAAAGCGACAAAAATGGGATGAAAAGGCTAAAAAAGGATATTTTGTTGGATATGATGAGAACACCAAAGGATATCGTATTTGGTTTCCACAAGAAAAACGTGTCAGAATATGTAGAGACTAATTTAGTGTTAAATTAATACGCAGTTTGTATGGTCTGAAGCAATCCTCAAAGTGCTGGAACAAACGTTTCATTGATGTTCTTAGAAAGTTTGGATTAAAAGAGACGGGTGCGGACTCTTGTGTTTTTACCAACTGTAACAATAATACTCTACTAATTCATGTTGATGATGGAATCATTATTTCTGATAGCAAAACATTGATAGATTTGTTTCTACAAGAATTGGAAAAAGAATTTGATATTACAACCAGTGAAGGGAAGTATTATTTAGGGCTACAAATCGAATATCTTCCAGATGGATCAATATTTCTACATCAAGAAGCATACACCAAAGAACTGATGAAACAATTTAATATGGAAAATGCAAATCCAGTAGCAATTCCTGCTGATCAACATCATCAAATGTGTGCTGAAATGCATATTAATGGCGACAAAGAACCTATGAATGCACCCTACAGAGAAGCAGTAGGAAGTTTAATTTACTTAGCAATTGCAACAAGGCCTGACATCACTTTTGCTGTAAATAGTGCTAGTCAGCATCAGGAAAATCCAAAAAAGATTTACTGGAACACAGTAAAAAGAATTTTTAAATACTTAAAAGGAACTCCTCATTATGGAATACATTTTCAACGACACCAAAGTCTGCAACTATCTGCCTATAGCGATTCAGATTTTGCTGGAGACATCGAAACACGAAGATCAACTACACGATTTATACTTAAATTAGGTAATTCAGTTTTTGCTTGGGGTTCTCAGAAACAAAAAGTAGTTGCGCTGTTGACTACAGAGGCAGAATATCTTGCAGCAGGCCAGACCGTCAAAGAAATTATTTGGGCGAAGAGTTTATTAAGAGATATTCTAAATCAGGAAATAACAACCTCATTACACATTGATAATCAAAGCACAATAAGATTGATTAAAAACCCAGAATTCCACAAAACACATCAAAACACATTGATGTAAAATATCATTTTATTAGAGAAAAATATGAAGCAAAAGAATTTAAGCTCGAACATGTTTCATCAGAAGAGCAACAAGCAGATTTATTAACAAAGCATTAGCAAGAGGTGTTTGCTCCTAGAGCAACAAAAAATGTTGAATATAAAATACATCTCAAACAAACCCCAAAAAGAAGAGAAAAATTAGATTACATACTTTGTTGAAGAATTACTGAAGATTGTTGTTGAATAAAAGTGGGAGTGTTAGAATTATTATTCAACAATAAATCTATGTTGTTATAGTAATTTAATAATAATAGTAATGTCGTTCATAAAACCAAATAATAAATAAATGTATTTATCCAACACCTCTAAATAAAGAGGGCTAAAACTTGATGTTTGCTAGCAATTAAAGTTGATGTTTACTCACTTGTGGGTAGAAAGACATTGTTGTACTTACATTAGAATGGTGATTGGCTGCTATTATAGGTAGCAACCAATCACCAGCTTACATTGCATAATATTGTTAAAATCCAGTCATCGTGCTAGAGTATTAAATTTATTACCGTCAAAAATACATACTAATTGTACATTTCAAATTCGATATTTTAACTTTAATAAAGTGTTGGATAAAATCTTGTATGGCACACGTGAGTTAAGGATATTATCCGCTCAGAAAAATTTACCCACTCGGACCTACCGGCCCTCAAGGGTAAATTTCTCGTTCGTGGATAATATCTTACTTAATTCACTTGTACCATAAATAACTATTTTCCAAGCTGTTATTAAAAAGGATTTTTCACAATAAAAACTACCTTTTATTAAGTATTTAATAGATATTCTATTACTGTCCTCAAGTGAAAACTGATATGTTGCTTTCATTTACTTCAAGTATATTAAATTTAATCTGCCAAAATTACATGAGAATGAAAGCTTTAACTTTTTGGTTTATGAATTATTTCTGATTCTTGTTTACATTTGTTGCCTTGGATTGCTTGGATACTACACATTATTCAAGGCACCGACGATCATTACATTATACTGAGAATTACAGACCTATAGCTATATTATCTGCTCCAGCAAAATTATTCGAACATATAATTTATAGTAAGTTATACACCCATGTGAAACCTTATATCTCGGATTGTCAACATGGCTTTGTAACACAAATGTCAACAGTTTCCAATTTATTTAACTTCTCTAATAATGTACTCCTGGATTTACAAAATAGTAAACAAATAGATGTTATCTATACGGATTTCCGTAAGGCCTTTGACACAGTCAATCATGATCTATTACTCAAAAAACTATACCGATTCGGTCTAGGGCCAATGTTACAATTCTTTAGTTCATACTTGTGCCTAAGAAAATTCCGTGTTAGGTTCGGGGGTAACACGTCTGGTAAATATACAGCTAACTCTGGAGTTCCTCAAGGTTCCAATCTCGGTCCTCTATTGTTCTTAATCTTTATTAACGATCTTCCGGAAGTCTGCAAGTATTCAAAGATTCTGATGTTCGCAGATGATCTAAAATTTTATAAAGTGGTAGTCAACATAGAGGACTTCGAAAGTTTACAGAATGATGCGCATGCCATATATGATTGGAGTCTTGCTAATAAGCTACATTTTAACCTTGAGAAATGTTGTATTATGAGTTGTATCACTGGAAGGTTACCCACTCTTCATAATTATACATTAGGCAACAGAGTTCTACATCGTGTTGAGTGTGTCAAGGACCTGGGTGTGACGTACGATAGCAAACTAAATTATAATCACCATATAGATAAGATAACCACCAAAGCATTAAAAATGTTAGGATTTGTGATCAGAAACTCTTATAAATTCAGTAAAACGGAAACATTAGTAAAGCTATACCAAACCTTAGTACTACCTATACTTGCATATGCAAGTCCAATATGGAATCCACATTACTTATATCAAATTGAAAGAATTGAAAAGGTTCAGAAAAGATTTTTACGTATTCTATACTTAAAAAAATATAATCACTATCCGGACTATAACTATGTGAGATCAACTGACCTAAGAAGAGAATTTAAAATTTGCAGTTTAGTTAATCGTAGAAAATTACAGATTGCTGTACTTTGTTATAAAATCTGGAATAATGTAATTGACAATTCAGAAATGTTAGCACTATTTAAATTAAAAATTCCGTCTAGACAGTTCCGTTCCAACATAATGTTCCACATCCCTATTCAATTGCGTAGTACCATCTGTCCCCCTATAATTACTATGTTGCGTTTTATGAATGAAGTTCTAAATGCTTCTGAACTGGACCTGAGTTTCTCGTTTATTATATACAAAAAGATGTCATTAAACTAATCTACGGATGTATAACGCCGATAATAGTCAGTATTTCCTTGATGCGCAATCCCTACAGCAAGATCAGTAATAATTAATTATAAAATAATAATCACATTACTACTATGTTCTTTATTTATATTATTTTCTACTCGAATGTATTTAGTTAGTAAGTTTATTGAGATGTGTTTGTTCTGTAAAAAGGGGTAACCCTGTTGAACAAATAAATAAATAAATAAACAAATAAATACTCACTGGGAGGACTATTCTTTTCCTGGCCACCTTGGTAGTCTTGCTCAACTGAAATAAAAAATGAAGGTATTTGGCAATGTAAAGATCTCTAAATCCAAATGATTGGTGATAAAATCACAAATTCATAAATGGCAGTAATAAATCTTTCTCCAGACAGAATGTCCTGAACTCGATACTGTAGCAATGATGCTAAGAATTTTTGAACCATCTTATACAATTTAGAAGCTTTAAGTGAACGCCCACACATTGGACAGGAAGCAGAGAGAACACCACAGAGCAAAGCATAGCGAAAAGCGTGTAGCGCAATAGCGGCCACACATAATGCGGATTACATGGCGTATTAATTGTGGAGTGGGGGAAAAACAGTGTGTATGTTATAATAATAGAAACCAAAACTCAAATCTCAATAAATCTTGAAAAAACGCTGGTTGCTAAAATGTCTATTTCTTTAAAAGTTGTTTCTATACGAGAATTCATTTTTGAAGTTTTGTATGTTACAAACAAACTGAGAAGTCTAGGTACACACTAGGTACAAGATCTCACAATTCATGATCGGAGCTTGACATACAACGCCTTTCGGATACAACGCTTGAGTACACTCAAATATTTCAAATAAATTTAATATCTCTGCTACCAGTTAGCTGGCCCGCTTGCGACACGCTCTCCTCGCCGCTATAAATGTGGACAGTCACATTAGCCACATATGATACTATTGTCTTATGTGCTCTGCTACCCTCTCCGCAGTCATCTCCAGTCTGTCGTATGAATAATGTGTAGTCGTGCACTTAATGTTAGGTAGGTTATTAGATATAATGAATAAAACTGCACAGTAATAAAAAATTAGATTGTATTCAATAGTTTTATTTGTTACTAAACTACAGGTGTTAGTAATGGTTTTCCTTGTAGTTCTGCTATGATATTCTTTGCAGCAAGTTCTGCCATAGCAGTACGAGTACCAAGAGTAGCACTTCCAAGATGAGGGATAATCACTGAAATAAAATTAGGTATAATCCATTAATTATATTTTGTAAATAAATATCATATTAAAAATGTAAAAATAAAAATAAAAGGTCTTTGAAATAAAATTTCAAATTTTCATGTATGAGTGATAAAGGAAGCATAATATACTTGCTACAAGAGCTCCATTACCTTCGTTGTACGCCCATAAGAGTTTGTGTGGAAACCTGACACTGATCTTTACCGTTTACTAAATGTCTTGTTTTTGAAGTTTTAAGTCAAAGACACTTTCTGTTTCATATATAGTACTACTATGTACTTTTAAAAAGTAATTGATTAATTAGCATCTAGGATAGCGAAAACCAATTACTCAGTAATTCAATTGTTTAGTAATAAAAGTAAATGAATTAAGTACTTATTATTGGAATCTAGTGATTAGAAATTCAATTATACTAAATCTCTACATTTCACAAAGGCAAAATATTGAAACACTCTTAAAGCTTTTAAATTTCTCAGATTTTAAACCAACAAAATGAAACTTCACTTTCTGAAATTATGAAATCTTGAAATTTTCGATATCCTGAAAACACTGAATTTCCAGAAACTTTTATAACAATAGTATAATTACACATATAAATCTCTGATTTTGGAAAGTTTTAAAACTTTAAAAATCTGGATCTTTAAAATTTTTGATCTTTCAAATTCTTAAACTCTATGTAGCTTTAGCTTCTTGTCTCTATAAAGCAAAATAGCTGCGAAAGAAAGTACCTAAACCAATAAATATTTCAAAATAAAATTGTCAGCCCCTAATTTTATAGCTTAAAAACTGTAACTTTCTAAGCGAATACTAAGCGAAATTGAAAAATTAGTATATTTTCCACATTGAATAGTGGAAAGTTTGAATTTTCACTAAAACCCTCAAATATCTGTACTGACGAATGAACGAAGCTTACTTTGCAATGAAATTTAAAATCTCTGAATTTTTTAAACATTAAGACACTAAAATCTCTTAAATTTCAAAACTTATATTTTAAATCAAAATTTTTTGAAAACTTAATGTTACTGTAGTCTCAAATTAAAATTTTGCTTTACAACTTTGATATTATCTCTTCTAATTATTTTACAGTAAAGATATTCTAGAGCTGTGTAACAAGAAAATTTACCAATCAAACGATGCCCTTCGATACGGATTACCTTTGGTCGTAACTGAAAAAAGTAAATAACATAAAACAGTTTTTGCAAAAATCAATTATGCCTTGGAAATATTGGATCGATGAAAGGCAAATATTTGCTACCTAAATATCATTTTTTAAGGTTAGATTGAACTGCTTGAGTATTGGATTTGTATTAATTATAACAGACAGAAGGTAGAATCGGATGGTACTCTGTAGACAAGATGTATTTGATTGATAGTTTAGGGAAGAAATTGTAAGGTTCTTTGACAATACGGATTCTTAAAGGTTAAGCAAACAATAATTTTATTAGAACAAATGAACATTATATGCATAAGTAGATTACAAACTAGATATCATATAACATTTTTTATTATAACAAAGGTTAAATAATCTGCACTTTCTCTGGTATGGTAACAACGAATTCAATTATTTAAAATAATTTTGACGTATGAAGCAACTATTTCCTCCGATATTTGAAAGTCTTTCATTTTTAAGGTATAATTGATTTGTGATCATTCCAATATTTCCAAGGCATAGCTGTTTTTGCATAAACAGAAGTTTTATTTTCTTTACTTTTCCGATTACAATAAAATGTAATCTGTAACCAAAGGCATCATTCAATTGTTAATTTTTTTTACAGCACTCCTTAATATCTTAATATCTTTACTGTAAAATAATTAAGAGAGATAATATTATATATTATAATATTGTATTGTGCCAGAAGCAACTCTGCACCCTGTATAGATTAACTTTTTTATTATTAGTTTTTCGAAAACATGTTACTCTTTAAAAAAAGGTTTGCTTCATTAAAATTATTAAAACCTCAAAAGTTGTTATTAAAATTAACTTACCTGGTGCAGGGTAATGATAAAAAAGTGTCTTTGATTTTAATATTTGCATTTTTTTAATTTAAGCAATATGACATTGTTTTGTTTAAGTATACACGATCAATAATAATTTTAGAGTTATTAAGAATTAAAAAACATATCTTTTTACATAAATAATTATATTAACAGTGTTTATACCGGGTGTCCACTCTCAAAGTCGATCACAGGCAATTAACATTGTGCATTTTGCTTTTATGTATTTTGATGAACATTTTAAATAGTCATTATTCAATTCAGGCATACGCTAAAATAAAATAATTTGAAAAGCATGGCTTGTCATATTTAACAAGTCAACTTTTAAATTAGTATTTTAAAATAAAAATCGAACTTTCAATATTACTATTAGTATCATTTGATGTGCAATAATTTTCTCTTTCTATTGATACCATTATCTTTCTTGTAGTTGAATTTGGCGAGCAGGAATCACCAAATACGTTCAATACGATGTTAAATGCATATGTCCCGAGTTTGAGAATGAACAGACTTTAGTTTTCCATTTCGTAAGAGAACTTACCTTAGAATATAAAACTGTAAAGGAAAGAGAATATAACTACCCAGCACAATGAGCTTTAAAAGTGACAGATATGACGTCACACTGGCCACCATTAGACAGTACCTAAATCTGCTTTTTCTCTCAAACTTCGACAAATATACAAAGCAGGGAATTACATTTCGTAAGTATTCGTTTGTTTAAAATATTAATGTAAAATTTATATTCTAAGATTAATTTCCTCCTTCTTAAAGTTTTATATTCTAAGGAATTTACACATACACTTAAATTGGCATAAATCGGTTGATTAGGCCTTCTATATATTTCCACAAAAGGAAATCTAGAGATTGTTTAAACAAGTTATACAAAGTGTTAAAATCTTGAAAATTACACTTTTTTATAGTTTAGATGTGAGAGACAACCAAAGGCAGGCTTTTACAGAGTGGACGATTTGCAGTTGAAAAATCAAAGTTCTAAAAATTCCAATATTTCGCAAATAAGAAAATTGACGTAATATCTTTTTATTTCATACTGTGTCACATTTGTCAGTTTTACGTCAAACTTTTCAGTCCAGAACATGCGATTTAACAGTCTAGTATAACTGTAAAATTTTTTATTTCATACTGTGTCACATTTGTCAGTTTTACGTCAACCTTTTTAGTCCAGAACATGCGATTTTACGGTCTAGTATGCCTGTAAAAAATTTTACCGGACGCAAATACAATCAATTAACTGGACAATGTTTTAGTACGTAATCAGTCACCATGGTCATTCTTCATAGATGTCCATATTTTGCATTCGGATCTATTTTATCTATATTTTATCTATTTTATATAATCTTTTTTTAAATTAAACCAATATTCCAATAATTGCAGTATGAAATAAAACGCATTACGTCATACGTCCTGGAAATGGTCTTACAGTCTCGTTTTGATGTTCCGGACTCGGCTCCTTCGTCGCCTTGTCCGTAACATCTTACTCGACTGTAAAATTCCATTTCCAGGACTTATATAACGTAAATTACTATTTTTTCATTATTTTAGAGATTAACCACCATTAATCAGCTTCAATGATAAACAATCCCCATCCTGTCAAACCACCTCTGAATGCTTTATGTATTTGGAATTTTGCATATAACCCTAAAAGCAAATAAATCTATTTTGATGGGTACACTTTACGTTACTGATTCTGCAGAGCTATGCCTGCACCTGTTGCAACATGCACCAAAAAATCTTTCTGGACTATGTTAGCACTGTGCTCTGTATATAATGAGTTTAGAACTCTGCTTGAATGAAGTATACATTCGGTAGATGGTCATCTTGTGCAGGTGCTAGAAAATGTTGGTGTCGAGATTGTTGTTGAGCTTTTTAATTATTTTCCAATGTATTAAGACTTGTGGCCGGTTTCACAAAGCGTGATTAAATACTGATTAACTTAATTGTAATTAAATTCGAAACTCAGAAATTTCATTGACAGATTTAAGAGGCCTGAAATCTTATCCAATTATATTTCTAGATTTTCAAATCACAATTAAGTTAATCAGAATTTAATCAAGCTTTGTGAAACCGGTCATTAAGTTGTTTATTAACAATGAAAACTTTTGGAAACAATAAATGAATAAAATGATTAAACAGGCCTGGGCGTCAAGTAACATTTTGTATGTAGATACTAATTACATACTTACCACAATTAGGTAATTTTAAAAGTTCATCATCTTTAGGTAACGGTTCTGGAACCATTACATCCAAACCAGCAGCAAAGATCGTTCCTTCTTTTAGAGCCTTAATTAAAGAAGGTTGATGCACAACTCCACCACGAGAAATATTCACAAACACTGAAGTTTTTTTCATCTTACAAAAAACAGATTCATTGAACATTTCCTGTGTCTCATTGGTAAGTGGGCAAGCAACAATCACAAAATCACTTTGTTGAAGCAATTTATCAAAAGATACAAATTCTCCTCCTAATTGTTTTCCTATAGAAGAAAAGCATAGATAACAAATTGAAAAGCGACTTTAATTTGCATATGCTACCTTCTTCTTTTTCTCTGTGACCAGTGTATAATAATTTTTTAATATTGAAAGCTAGAAATTTTCTAGCAATCTCTTGACCAATTCCTCCAAGTCCTACTATACCTACAATAGATTGATTTATATCTTGTCCTAACATCCACTGATTACCCGATTTCCATGTACCACTAAAAATGTTAAGTAAGAAAGTAGAACAATATTCTGCATTCTCAGAATAAAAGGATAACTTACTTCTCTATATGTAAACGTCCTTCATGTAATCTTCTAGAAGCAGCTAAAGCCAAAAGCACTGCCATATCAGATACAGCAGCATCTAGCACACCAGGTGTATTACTTAATCTAATTTTATGTTTTTTTACTACTTCTATATCAACATGATCAAGACCAGCAGACATTGATGCAACAATCTTCAAGTTATCACCTTAAATAGAAAATTATGCATACTTATACATACCTACATAAACTGAACATCTTTAATATCTACCTGCTGCTGTTAACATCTCTTCATCAACTTTAATCTTTGTTGCCCAAAATGCTGCATCGACACCAGCAATCTTCTTTAAAACTGCTTCTCTTGTATATTCTTCATTTACAATTACTTCTAGGTTACTAAATCATTTTACCGTTAATTTGTTTCTTTAAATAAAAAAGCAAAATCTTACCTTTCTTTCAATAATTGAATTGCAGATTGTGGAATATCGGAATTTGTAACAAGTACTTTCATTTTAGACATAATGGAGCAGAAACGTTGAAAACTTGTAGTTGACTGAAAAAATTTTAATGCATTTGAATTTATGAGTAGTGATCACACATACTTACATACAACCTGTTATCTTTTAAAAAGTTTATCATTAATCTATCTACTATCAGTAGTCAGTATTCTAGTCTGCAAGGTCAAGAAGGTGATTAAAGTTAACTAAAAGAGGTGTTTGTAGTGTTATAACTTACTGTCAACTTTTAGTATCATGAAAAATATTTGCATTTTAAATATCAATGAGATAAAGAAATTGCTATACTCTATCTAAACTTTATATAATGTAACTGCTACTGATATTATGAAACAATATAGCTCTTTACTAAATTACATTTTCATAATTTATGGTAGCATGCAGTAAAAATAGTCTACTATGTTAAAAGAAATTCACAGTTACTTAAAAACATACATTTTAAAACAGCGAGGCCAAAACTAATAAGATATGTTCCTCCAGGTAAATTGCAAAGACGCGTATGTTACATCAAGAAAAGCCAAAACCCCTTATTGAAATATTAGACTAGGTTGTCAACAATGAAGATGAAACGTAAATGAGAAGAAAGAGAAACACCAACGGGCGAGTACGATCTACAATATCCAAAGACCTGCTGAGCCACTGAGCTAGGATACAATTGAAACTTATGAGAATTATAATTTGGTTAAGGATTAAAAACCCGTTAAATCCTGTTTAAGTTAAATCTTCAGCATCTGAATGATCAAAAATAATATAGAACTTCAATTTTGAAATTTTGAACCTCTGAAACCTTGTAATTTGAATCTCTGAAGTTTTGAGACTTTGAAAATCTAAATTTCTGCAACATTTGATATTTTAATTTAAGAGCTTTCAAACTCTTATTCTGTAAGATCTCTAAAATTGTGAAGCTTTGAAAATTGAATTAACAACTGTTCAAAAAAGAAATACTTTTATCTACCACCACTATAGAAAGTTACACATTTCACACAATCTAGCAACTGTGAAAATTACTTATTGCTCACAATCTCTAAACTGAACGGTAATGACAACGGTAATGGTGGCAAATGATTTCCCACGATCAGCAGTTCTATTAAAACGTCATAGATATCAACACATATCAGTAATATTATAATATTATTAATTATGTGAAATATAAAAATTATAAATTTTAGATAAAGTTTAATTTATTTTGTTTAATTGATGTTTTACATTAAATTATATTTTGAATGCAAATCCACATAGAAAAATTATCCCGGCGTGGAATCGAACCTTGGACCGGTTGCTAAGTGAAGTCTGTACCGCTAACCTACGGAGACTTACCATAATTTATTATTATTATATAAAGTTATTATAAAATTCTTGTAGAATTAAAGTAAAATTTATTAATTTTTTAACATTTATATATACTTGTTAATATCAATTCATAATATTCATTATTGCTAAATTACAATAAAAACAATGAGAACTTTTATAATTTGCAACCTTTCATTCATATATTCACAAGTGCAAGCGCAATGGGTACACTTAAAGCTCTCTTCCTCGTCACTCATGGCAACACCGGCAATGAATGCCAGAATATATTTACATTTCGTGGAAAAGGGGTTAGATAAAAGATAGCGCTATACAGATGTAGGTGATAGAAAAAGATGGCATGTCTTGTTTAACTATTATATTGGTTACAGCCCTATTTTGTTTTTTATTTTAAAACCATAATTTTAAAAATTTGCTTTGACAAATAACATTGGCAATTGAATTGTGATTATTTGTAAAAAATGGCTTTTGAAAGTTTTGAGTACATATGCACATACGTATAATTTTTTAGCTTTACTAGACTGACTGAAATTAAATTATCTTTAAAAATTGAATATTTACTTGTTTTCGAAATTTTAGATTTATCATGAGTGAATCCAATGATGGGAAAATGGAAGCTGCTCACATTACATCTCTTAATTTATTGCCAGAGAT
The DNA here is from genome assembly GCA_929113105.1 of Agrypnus murinus. NCBI lineage: Eukaryota > Metazoa > Arthropoda > Insecta > Coleoptera > Elateridae > Agrypnus > Agrypnus murinus. The sequence continues at coordinate 24,089,978 of OV816025.1, forward strand.
TTCACGTAAAAAATATGAATGCGAGTATAAATGCTAGGTTAAATATTTTTCTTAGTTTTTGAGGTGTTATTACTTTTTTTGTGGTCGTAGAGAAAGTATAGTGTGTAACACGTGCAAAAACGCCAATTTCACACTAGTGAGAAATTTGCACTTTTCTGCATTTGTAACACAATATACTATTAATCTGTAGCATGCTTTTTAATTACATTGTAGAACTTTCAGAATTTATTGAAGTGAAACTGAATAATTCAAATGCACTTTTATAAAGCGCAAGAGCTCACGCCATTAATTTTATTTTCGATCTTTCTTAACATTCCTTCTTTTGTTAGGCAATTGTTATTTTATAATTAATAAGCCTATATACAGGGTGACTCATAGCCCCTACACCAGACTTTACCAGCGCATTTCTGATGGCATTTGGAACAAAAAATCTTAATAAAGTATTTTGATTAAAGAAAGTTCAAATTTTTAATAATTTTGACCGACATTTTTATAAAAGTACGTATAAAATTATAACGTGCTCATGGTGATATTGATATCATTAATGCAAAATAAAGTTAACTGTATATTATGTAAGTGCAAGGTTTGAAATTTTAAAGCCAGACAAACATGATGAGATCACATATTACTGTGTATTTTTCTAGTCCAAACCCACCATTTTCAAGCGCCCAATTTTGTTACATTGTATTATTGCAAATTAAATCGCTTTGCTTCGTTGACATAGTGGTTTAGCTTTACTAAAATGCACGTATCAAATGATAACTAATTGTAATACAAAACGTAAATATACAAAATTGTGCATTAAGCTTTTAATTTTTACACGACGTTTGTCTACAACGGGATTTTAATTTTATTTAACAGTGACCTCGTATATCTTTTTAATGTAAGATTGGTAAATCTATTCTCAACTTTCAATAGTAAAAAAGTGGGTAACAGTTTTCCACATCGAATTCCAATCGCCTATGGAATTTACTAATTAGTGTTAATTAATGATGCTAACCTAAACAAGAAAGTGAATAATCTGGGTCACAAGAATTACCAGGGTAAAAGGGCGAAATTTAAAAATGTAATTTAACTACAGTAACATTAGTTTAGTTAATTTTAAGAAGAGAAGTAAAATCTATTGCCCCTATCCATATTTAGTCATATCGTACGTCGCTGACATTTTTAACAGCTTAGATAATATCAGTGCTTGTAATCTGATCTCATTTTATCTGTTTACATACAGATTCTCCATTTACTTGTTTATTAGGTTATAATATCCGTGATTTAATGGGGGGATTCCCCGATCTTGTAAATCATCAACATTTACAATGACTTGACCTACACCAATATCCTTTGCTTAATTATCTGCGTTCGCGGAATTATCATTTCAGTGACTGACCACATAAAATTGCATTATAAAAAGGATCATGTTGCAGAATCAGCAATGTAAACATAACAAACCATAAAACATCTTGTTTGAAGAAAATAACGAACACTACTGTATGTGCTAAAAACATTATACCCGTCTGTATTTGCATTTTTTCTGAAAACTACGCTTCTGAGAAAAAAATGTTATAGGGATTTATGTTTGACTTATTGATGTCTACAGGGTGATCCAAAATGAATGAAGGCAGTTTGAATTTACCGCCATGTTAAATTGTTGTCACGTTGGCGACACGAATACTTATCATCCTTCTTTTATTTTACAGTAGCGTCTCAGAATTAATCTATCTTATTAAACTTCATTAATTTTAAATAGCAAACTTACCTGACTATAAAATTGCCTAACAAACTGTAGATCTGAAAAGAGCTGTTTTGTAAAACGAGAAAACAACGAAATAAAGCAAAGATTCAATAAAAACCCGGAACAACGTGGCAAAACACAACGATGTAAACAAGAAAGTGACGAATTGCCGCTGCAATTTGACGCAACATATTTTAATGGTGCTACACTAACAACGTGAAATACACTAAAATCTACGGCGCGAAATTCAAAACGTCCTCACTCAATTTGGAATTCACTGTATATAGCTGCCGCGTTTGATGTCCTTGTTATGAGCCACCCTGTATAAACTTTCCCAGCCAACCTTGAAAATTACGTATACTATTTCTATGAGAGATTTTGACATCCTATCTATGCAGAGTATACACATACCTTTTTAAAGACTTCTTTACAGGAGTAATGAAAAATGATCAAGTTTTTCATAAACTTGACAAAATTAGAAATAAACCTACTTTACAATCAAAACACCATGAATATAAAACTGATCAAAATTGTTGGTCACATTATCTTCTTAAAAACCACAACACTACAACAGCTGATAGTGACAGCAACATATTACATAATATGGCGGGAAACTCATAATTCGAGTTATGCAACAAGTGATAAATTGTCTTTAAACGCTTTAAAGTAAAATCAAATAGCTAATAAACTAAAATTTAAATAATGGGTCATGTGAACAAAATTTAGTAAAAGCTTTTACGGCGTTCACTATACATCTATCTTATTCTTATTAATTAAAAATCATATATGTTATTTTTTATTAATGCACATGGCCCAATGTATGGTATGGACTTATTAATTAATAAAATTTGATGATAAGGTCATTAAAATTTCTTAAATATCTAGAAAAATGCATGATAGTTAACCAATATGCAACAGTATGTAAGTGTGTACGATTGGTTGCCTAACTGTAGAGTTTGGTTGAATTTAATAAAACAAAGTGCCTTTTTCACACCATTGCAATGTAAACATACTTAATTATTTTTTTCTTTGTTTTTAATGTAGTTTAACAGAACGTAAATCAAAACTCTTCACAGAAAATAAAATGTTACTATATAATATAAGTGTATAATAAAGCATATCTGGACCTATAGTGTCCAATTCTGGGTTTGTGCTAATCACCAAACACAAAAATAATGCAAAGTACAATCGAAGATACTTAGAATGATCTTCAATGCACCATGGTTACACACTAGTAATAAAACCCTGCACGATTGCAATTTAACATAAATTAAAAAAATGTTTTTAATTTAACAAAACAGCCAAAAAATCATATTTATTCATTTAAATGGTAAACAAAAAAATTAAAAGCTTCAAATTAAAAGCAATTAAGCATTTAATTTAGTAAATATATTAATTTCATTGCATTCAGAGTTTGTACAACTTAATTTGTAAGTAAAACATTGCATGTTAATAAATCAATTTAACAAGAATCCCAAGCTTGACAATTCACTTTTCAGAGAGAACATAATATTCATATTAATCTGTATTTTACTTTTGAAGACTCTTAATAGAAAATCCAATAAGTTATTTTATTGTCTGCACATTAAACACCTCTTAATTAAACAATAAGTCAACTTTACTCTCACATGAGTAAAGTGTCTGAACAGAACTCACAAAAGTACTCAAAACAATAACTTTAAAGAACGATCTAAAGCTCTAAAACCAACACCTAGAGAAACTCAAAAACAAAGAGTAGGTAATAGACGAGTGGACGGACACTGCTAGATTCTTGAATACAGCGCTAGAAAACTAAAAAGCCATGAAAATCAACCCATACCAACAAAACTAAGGTACTTGAAGGCAAAAAAAACACAAAGGTGGAAAATGTTGGGAAGTACGCTCGGAAAGGAAAAGTGAACATACCACCAAACACCATAGCTGAAAAAAACAAACGTGTAATATTGTGAATGTTATATGGTATGTTTCATCGACTGTTACAAAACGACACACAAATTCATCTGAATTTCTTTAAAAAAGACTCCAATTTGTGTTTCGAAGTTTTCACTCGTTCACGTTTCTGATCGATTATTAGCAAGAGCAGCATCCACTTTGGTGACAGCTTTTTCATATTCAAATATTTGCAAAGTATTATGTTATACCCAGCCAGCACACTGATGTCATAATGTCGCTGTTTTTCGGCAGTAACAACGTCAAATTGTCGTAAAACTAACAGCATTATGTCACAGCCCAAGAACGTCAATATAAGACATCATTAAATCGTTGCCAACAGACCCGCGCAAAATCCCTGACTGCCTAGTTTTCTTCGTCACTAAGGGGTTTGCTTGGGGATAGTTGAATGTTGTTCCCAATTATGACATTGCTTCTGATCACACGCCAGTAATAGCTAAAATCCACTCACAAATAATAGCAAATGAACAACCAGCTCGACTCTGCAACCATAAAACCGATTGGGAATACTTTAAAGGATTAATCGATGAGCAAACAAACCTGAAAGCATCCCTCAAAACAACCACAAAACTGGAGGAAGAAGTGCAGAAATTCACTACACTGGTTCAAGAAGCCGCTTGGGCAGCAACGCCGTTCACAAAACGAAATAAGAACAAAATTAACTGTCCCCCAGTGATACGAAAAAAATTCAGGAAAAAAGACGTCTTAGAAAAATCTGGCAAAGATCTAGAGTCCCTCAAGACAGGCTAAATTACAATCGGGCAACAAGACAACTCAAAGAATTTATCACAAAACTGAGAAACGACGGCTTTAAGCAATATATGGCAAATCTGTCACCATCTGAAGATACAAATTATTCACTTTGGAAAGCTACCAAAAACTTAAGCAACCCAAAGAGCAAATACCGCCTATCAGGAAGACTAATGGAACCTGGGCAAAAACTGATAGAGAGAAAGCCGAAGTTTTTGCTGATTATCTGAGAGAGGTCTTTCAACCCCTACCGCCGTCCATTGTAAACGAAGACGATGAAATAATGACTTTCTTGAATGAACCATCACAACCCAGTGCGTGCATTAAACGATTCACATTAGCAAAAGTGAAAGAAATAATTAAAAGCTTAAACAATAAAAAAACACCAGGGTACGACCTCATCACTGCTCAGGTCATGAAAGAACTACCTAAAAAAGGTTTGAGTATGTTAACATTACTCTTCAATGCTGCAATTAAACTAAAATACTTTCCAGTACAATGGAAAGTGGCAGAAGTAATTTTAATAAAAAAACCGGGGAAACCGAAAACTGAACCTACATCGTATCGACCTATAAGTTTGCTCCCAATAATGGCTAAGATATTAGAAAAGCTATTAGCTAAAAGGTTACAAGATATTATTGTCGAAAGAAATTTAATTCCAAACCATCAGTTCGGTTTTAGAACAGAGTACTCTACCATCGAACAAATCCATCGAGTTGTAGATGCTATCAACAAAACCTTCGAAGATAAAAGCTATTGCGCAGCGGTATTCCTTGATGTCAAACAAGGCTTTGATAAGGTCTGGCATCAAGGGCTACTTTATAAGCTAAAGAAAACACTACCAGAAGCAATGTATAGTATTCTCAAGTCGTACCTACAAGAAAGATACTTTAGAACAAAATACGAAACCGAGCTATCAACACTTCATCCAATAGCCTCGGGTGTGTCGCAAGGAAGTGTGCTGGGCCCTATATTATATCTTCTATTTACAGCGGACCTGCCTACAAGTATAGATGTTACCACAACTACATTTGCCGACGACACCGCTATTCTAGCAGTTCACCAAAATATCAATGAAGCTACTAATATCCTTCAGATTAATATTAACAAAATAGGAAGTGGAACAAAAAGTGGCGTATCGGTATCAACGAGTCTAAATCAAATCATATCGTCTTTACGAAATGTCGTAGTGCGCCCGTACCTGTCTCAATAAACAACCAAATTCCTACGACAGACACCGCGAAGTACTTAGGAATGCACCTTGGTAAGGAATTAACTTGGAGATCGCATATTTGGAAAAAGCGTAAGCACCTTAACGAAAAATTTCGTAAACACTATTGGCTACTCGGTAGAAAGTCACAGCTAAAGCTCAGTAACAAACTATTAGCATACAACGTTGTATTACAACCGGTGTGAACCTATGGGATACAACTATAGGGAACAACAGCAAAATCCAACATAGAAATCCTGGAACGATTTCAGTCAAAAGTGCTGCGCATCATGGTCGACGCCCCGTGGTTTATTACTAACAACGACATCTATAATGATCTGAACGTGCCAAAAATCAGTGAAGTGATTGTGCAAAACAGTGGTAATTACATTAAACGCTTATAAAAGCACTCAAATGTGCTAGCAATTAATTTATTAGATAATAGTCAACAAACTAAACGTCTTAAACGAAAAACACCTCTTGACTTGTCCTGAATTGAATTAAGGTAACTTTACCATCAAGTTAACTTATTACTATCATTATTGTTTATACAATTTACAATTCCTTAGATTTAAATAAGATAAACACAGTTAATATTGTATATATGTATATTATGTATGTATATATTTTGATTTGCATATAGAGAGTGATGTTCAATGGAACACACCTCTCCAAGACATTTTGTATCCCAACAAATATGTTTATTGTTTTGTAAAAAAACAGATTGCATAGTAAACTTTCAACAAAAAATTAAAACGTTGTTCAACGACGCCAATAAAACGTCCTATACTAGGACTAGCACAGGAATTATAAATAAATAGTTGAATATTGGAAATAATATTTATTCTATACTATTTCATACATAATTATTAAACAAAATAAACATTCAATAACAGAACATACATCTCTTCTATTAACTCAACATCTCACAATTTTTAAGCAAAAGTAAACATTTATTAACTGAAATGCTAAAACAATATGCAGAATAAATAATTGATGATACTAAAATAATATTAGTAAGTACTAAGAAACTATTGCATTTGTATTAATTTATTACCAATAGTAATCTCACAAAATCGTCGAACGGGTGAAATTGTATAGGTTATGTAGTATTGCAACGGAACAAGTAATTATTAATACTCACCCTTTGTGACAAACCACACAATTATTATTCAGTAGTTGCATCTACACATACACTATAAATGTAGGTACGTCAACAACTTTAATAATAAGTAGAAACGTTACTAATTAAAGACCAAAACAACTATACGGAAGACGTTGTTGCTATTTGTATTGCGGCATGTCAGGTGCATCATGTGCAGTTCAGTAAAAAATAAAGTAAAACAGTGTTGCGTAAAACAGTGTCTCTCGTACATCAGTGGACCTGACAATACAAAAATAGTGTAATTGAATATTAAGTAAAATAATGTATTCTATTTACATTCTGCAAATGTAAAAATAAAAAATATTTTATGGAATATATCACTTTTTGTTTACGTAGATAGATCATAATTAATAATATTAGAGAAGTCTAAAAACGACCTTATTGTACGTCTAAAAGACGTCGTTTTGAAGACGTACATCTCATAACATGACGTCTTATGGACATCATTTACTAGTCATATGACGTCGCCGACCAATAATCACTTAAAAATAACGTCATTATAACGTCAGTGTGCTGGCTGGGTGATGCCAACAGCCTCGAAACTTAGATTATTGATAGTTATTTTTTTTATTTCACGCCTACACTACGGTGGGAACCAACATCTAAGGTCATCTGTCCCCCATCTAACATGCAACACGAATACACACATCCATAGTTGAGGTGGTGGAATTTCCCAATTAGAAGAATCTCCCCGACCCAAGTGGGATTCGAACCCACAACCCTTGGAACACGAGTGATGCACTGACACCACTCGTCCACCGCCGGCCCTTGATAGTTATTTGTACAAGTAATGAAAGCAGTACTTTTTCCATGATCTTGAAATTTCAATCAAACTAGTGGGAAAAAGAGATTTATTATGCAGTTGTTTTATTAAAATTTCATGTTTTTGATAAATTAATTTTTATTGGTAAACTTTTACTGGTTACTTTTTTGCCAAACTTGCACTGCCAACAATTTTTTTACTCTGATCTCACTGTATGTAATCTGTACTGTATGTAACATGTACCTATGTCTGTAATATGATTAAATTTGACGATAAACTGTTTTATAATAAGTTATGTAGATCTCTCTATCTCAGCTACTCCTCCTAATAACCCTAATTTTATTGGACTACGCAAATAAATATAGATAATGTTTACAACATCCAAATGTAAAGTCACTAGACATATAAAGTACCGCAATTCAATGTTCCAATAATAATGTGTTAGACAAACAAGTACTTTTTCGGACACAATATGACGGAGTGGCAGTAAAATTGTTGTCATTTAAATATTTTCCTTGTCATTTTTTCAACTGTCATTTTTAATGAAGTTTTGTTTGACCTATTTATAGTATATAACATTACTAGCATGGTAAGAGGGTTTTTACTGGCGAACAGAAGGATATGACTGGCGAGTTGTAGACGAGCCTGTCACCTTCTGGAGCCAGTAAAACCAGTTACCTTGCGTGTATTGTTATATATTTTATTTGTTATTCATTTGTAAATAAATGAAAATACCTCAGATACATATTCAAATTTCGATTACAAAAAATTCGCAATAAATTTGTGGTAAGCTTTGGAAACGTTACCATGATTGCATGTTGTTTATTTCACGATTTATTTATTTTCACAATTTTGGTGAAAATGAATGTGCCCGAAGCAATTATTAAGGAAGCCACCAGCATAGCTTCAAGTTTATTGCCAGAAAAGTCATCTTCAAGATACGAGCGTGAATATATTATTACGGGAAATAACAGTTGTACCATGATTTTTAACGTTTATGATGCAAATAAAACAAAATTTTCTAATGTAAATAATGCTACTAACTTGTAAAACTGACAGTTAACCTGTAAAAATTTTACAAGTTAGTAGCTTGTAAAAATAAACTTTCTTTATTAATATGGTGTTTTGATAAATTGACGTTTACAAATGAGTAACAAATAAAAATATTTATGTTTTGATAAAAAATTTGAGGTTAGAAGGTTATGACGTTAGGTTGCAGTTAGTAAAAAAGTTGGCTGTATTTACGTGACTATTTCACTCAATGTTATACGAACCAATAAAAATTTATCCTGTGAACGAAATTCTCTCTATTCCGGCGACTATTTTTTGTTTATAAAATTTTCCGAACTTGTTCTACCAATGAAAACGTTCAAATAAGCAACCTACCCTTTATTTCACCGACAATTTTTTTGCTATAGTAACGATCCTACAAAAATAGTATACACAAACTGTACGTTTCATTGAAATAAATGTTAAATATTTTTATTCTTTGTGTTGTTTATTCGCGAAATAGTCATAACGAATAACATATGTGGTAAAATTTTGTCTCGGCAAAATTTTCTTTTTGATTTACTCGTGTTTGTTGCCAATTCATCTCGTGACATTGATCAAAAACCACTCGACTGACGTCTCGTGGTTTTTAGTGACAATGTCACTCGAGAAATTGCTATGCAACAAACGCTCGTAACAATAAGAAAATTTTGCCGACAAAATTTTACCACTTATGGTATTAAATATGAAAATGACGTAAAAATGGTGTTTGCGTCATACGACAAGAATATTTCATAATCTTTATCTGTTTTTATGACGTCTTTCCAACGAAAACCCGTAGCGCTTGGTATTTCCGTATGTACGATAGGGGTCGGTATATCGAATAATTACCGATATTATTTATATTCATTTCTAATTGCAGCTTTTTGGGCTTCTTAGAAATATGTTTTGTACAACAGTAATTAAAACATTTAATCTCGACGTTCGCATAGATTTTATGACACATTTAATACGATTTATGGTAGCAGTTGAAGTTACATTTGTCCTCCAGGTTACCTAACGTTATAGTTTAATTCTTAAAAACCTAATTCGAAGTTAGGTTGAGTCAATTATGATACTTTGAAGTCATTTGAGGTTAGGTTTACATGATTGGGACATTACTCGAGATAAGTTGACATTTTAGGATTATTTGACGTTGGGTTTGGTAGCCGATGATACTTGGAAGTTATTCGAGGTTAGGAAGCAACTGGTGGTGGAATTCCCCCAGATTCGGCTAAATTCTAAGGGGGTGGCGCAATTGATCAATGTAATCGGTGCTATGAGGTGCGATGGACCGCCCCGATTCCTAGCCCAAAAATAAATAATATAAATACATGCAAATATTAATTACATTGTTATTATTATTATAAATCATTAGATAAAATTAATAAATGTTTCGATTTTTAATTAATTTATTTTTTTATCATCTTTTTTCTGAAACATGAAAAATATAGCTTATTTTGAATTTGGCGTGGACACAATATGGCGACCAATTGCGGTACTTTATATACCTACTATCCATTTCTTTTCTAGACTCTTTTGACTTTTAAAGCGCATGCTCGTAAACTACCGAGCCAAATTAAATATTTTAAAAACGGGCAAATAGTAAATTTATTTCTATATGTAACAGTAAAATATTATATTTCTAAGTGCTATACTATTGTTTTTATCGGACGATGCGTAATAAAAAGTACCCATTGTTAGAGACAATTTCATTAAAAGTAAGTTAAATATTCGGATTGATCATTCGTATACACTGTATGTACTAATAGTCTCGAGGGTATTTGTACACACACTGTATAGAATAGCGTCCAGGCTGTAATCTATACTTTATTATGATTACCTATAGTATAAGCAAAAAAGTAACTGCATCAAAGGTACCTTTGGAATTTTGAACTCATGCATGTGTATTATAATACCAGAAAACAATAACAACTGTCACTGTCAAAAGACTCTGATTATTTTGTATAATTTGCTGGTGCTATAATACACATGAGTTCAAAATTCCAAAGGCACCGTTGATGAAGTTACTTCTTGCTCATACTGTATTATGACGTACCGGCGTTTAAAATAGTATATTATATACGGAGGGATTAAAAGGCACTTTAGTCCAGTGGTATATACGCTAATTTTTGAACGTCCTAAAGGACTTAATCGCAAAAATTCATGGAATTTCCGAAAATTTCGTTACATATCATTCGGACAATTGAACTCTGTAAACCCCAAAATCACATAGTTTCAGGATAATAAATCCTGAATCCATAAAATACCATGTACCTCGATTACTTTTTTTTGTTGTTTACTTGTTGTTGTTGTCATGGAAACACTTAACTCCCTCAGGGATAAAAGTGCTACTTTACTCCCTCTTTTGGGGGACTAAAGTAAAGCCTTATATATAGGACGTGCAAAAATGATTTTTTTACTGCTGTCAAAAAAATGATGACTTTTTTATTAATATCCGTATGCAAAATGCCACACTGGTTTTGTTTACTTGACAACGTTTTTTTCTTATTTATGCGATTTATGCATATTTGACCAATGTCGTTTCCGTAGCAATCACGAAACTATCCACTTTGCGCAAAATAAAATTTTTTATGTCCGATTGCATTATAAAGTACTGTTTATTATATTGTTTTGCGGCAGTGAACTGGCTTATATTGTACTCGTAAAATGAAGTGGTAGTAGTAAAGTAAGTATGACAACTGTATATTACATGTCGAATTTTCTTCTGTCAAGAATAGATGTCAAATTTATAAACTGATTTTTTTTTGTTAATTAACCAATTTTAGGAATCGAACATAAAGCTTTGTATGCAACTCTTACATAATCGGACCTTACAGACTCGCCCTTTTTATAGGCCTTGCTCGCTTCGCTCGCTCGGCCATAAACTGGGCTTGTCTATAATGTCCTACATTATGTACTTGTTACATAAATAGCTATTACTACTTTTTCGGTTATTTCAATAACGCTGAAGAAAATAAGTTGTGTGCAATTCGCACTCGAAATGACTAGTGGTATCGAATTAGATTTCTTCGAATGAGAAAAAGACGTTCATTCTTGACCACTAAAGTAGCATTTCGCGCAATAAATACACAATAACTATTTTTACTATCGAACTTTGTTTGCATGTTTAACATGTGTGTCCTCATGGCATTAGGATGCTTTTACTGATTTGTTAAGACTTATACGATTGTAAGTTACTTTGGAGTTCTAGAACTGTAAGCAAATGGCACATTGAATGAAAATAAAGTATTTGTAATTTCTTCATTAATAATACACGTGAAAGGACACTTACTACCCTTTACAACGGCAATTAAAACAGTACAAGCCTTCGTAAATCTAATTAAGTAGGTGCATGCAGTGCCATATTTAAGGGCGGGGGCTATCGGACTGAAGCCTCCCTGAAAATTTCTTGATGATCTTTTAAATCTATGTTATGTGGAAATCTTAGTAGTTTGATTCGCAATCTTTATAAAGTAGTCCCCCGAAAAAATTCCTAAATACGCTACTGAGTGCATTACACCTTGAAGAACAAACGTCGTTTCTGACAACTTTTTGATTATTTGGTGGAAGTAAGAGTAAAGGTGCGTTTAATCGATTATGATCGAGCAAAAACCGTTATTCATAAGCATGAAGAACGTTTAGGGCTGTATTGGTCTCAGACAAAATGACAAAAAGAACATTGTCATCGACCGGTACACTGTCCTTACCGTTTTTGACGCTTAATACACTATTGCGTCATCATACGTTAAACTGTTATGTTATGAGCATAAAATGATAATGACTAATGAGCATAATGTTATGATTATGTATGAATAAGTAGAAAATTAGTTTCAGTTGGCATTGCTAAGGCCAACAAAATTAACAGTTTTGGGGTTACAGAGCACGAAAGGCAAAAAAATTCATACTTCGATTTATGAATTGTTAACACGTACAGCTTCGATAACGTCATCTTTTGTGTATATTTTTGTTTTCGTTTGACACAGGTAATTATGTTGTTTTGCTTTCTTGTGATTTCCGCAGGATTGCATATTTCCGAGGATAGAGCAACTTTTTGATTTCAAATGGAAAACCCTGTATATTTTTTCACAGTTGGAAAGCCCATTGCTTCCCCTTTCCAAAAGTACCACACTTCTCATGGTTATTATACAGGGTGATGATGGTTTTATAAGCTCGTAAAAGTGAATTCCGCATGCTATTGAAATGCTACGCAAAAATAAAATGATTCACAAAGTAGACAATGGAAATTAAAGAAAACGTCACTGTAAACTTCAAATTAGTTTATTGACGATTACATATTACTTCAATTGCTAATATTTAAAATGTACATATGAAACTTTATCTAACAAAGGCTAAAACAGGATACTTATCAAACCTTAAACAATTAAGAAATAAACAAATCACTAAACATTAGTAAGTTATAAAAGATGTTCAAAATGCCGTCCATCAACTTGTGTACATTTATTTATTCGCTTTACAAAGTTGTCATAGCTTCTACTTAACTCCTCGAGGGTAATTCTGTTAAAGACACATCTTTTTTTGTAGCATTTCAATAACATGCAATATTCATTTTAAGAGCTTATAAAACCATCACCCTGTATAATAACCATGACAGGTATGGTGACAGGTACTATCGGAAAGGGGAAACATTGGGCTTTTCAACTGTGATAACATATACAGGATGTTCCTTTTGAAATTACAAAGTTGCCCTATTCCCGAAAATACGCTATGTCATTTCCGATTTAACCGGAAGTGGACAAAAAACGGATACTCAGAAAAATACTTTAAAAAATAAGAAGACTAATAAACATTACAGTTCATTATCTCAATGAGTTCAAAAGTTATATAGGTTTATAATGGGTCAAAATATAATGGGGCACCCGGTATAATTCCCTTGAATGCACAACATAATTACCTGTTTTAATCAAAATAAAAACAAAAAATATACACAAAAAATGACGTTACAGCGACTGTACGTGTTAAAATTCTATATACCGAAGTATGAATTTTTCCTGCATTCCGTGCTCTATAACTCCAAAACTGTTAATTTTGGAGCATTGTAGCCGGGGAGACTTTCGATCAGAATAATGCAAATTACAACATATCACAATTTCAGCTAACTTGACCACTATCCAAGTTCCGTAAGCAATGTGGAGGGCTCCTTTGCACGACGGCGCTCATTAGGTTTGGTGCGTCCCTGTACACAATTTCCCGGAATGACATCGGTGCATAGCTGCATTAGTTAATTCTTCACTAATATTCTTAATGCTAGTTGTTATTTATTATTAGGTTAATCCTTATGCTTTTTCTGTTACATATTTATTAATAATAGTTATTAAAATTGTTTGGCTAAAAAAGTAAAAATTCTAATAAAACGAACAAATAAATGAAGACAATTTTACTATTATAACAACTGTAGTATTCCTCATTAAAAATTTGAAATCATGTATTCTGCCCTGTTAAGGATAAAGGTCGTATTTGCATAACTGTAAGTTTTGAGAAATCAATAAAAAACTAATTGTTATTGTGCCATCCAAAGCGGTTTTTGATTAAAATTAAAGTTTTTATTTTATATAACAACTTTATATACAATAACAACTTTAATATAAAACAAAATATGCTTTGGATGGTATAATAATAACAACTAGTTTTTTATTGATTTCTCAAAACTTACAGTTATGCGGATACGACCTTTATCCTTAACAATGCAGTATTAGGATAACAGAACAGGTTGAGGTTAGTATGTTGTATGCACTCCTGGTACATACACAATTGACATGTTGGAGACACCCCGTATGTAGACATTGACGACACAAACTGTAATATCATCATTAATAGTGCTACTGGTTACCAGATGGCGACCAGTTTTTTACAAATTTTAAAACATATTCTAAATAAACTTTATTAAGTTACAATTTATTTTAAGTTGTATTTTTAATAATATACTATTAATAATATTAGAGATTGTTATAAAACAATTTAAAATACATGTTAACTTAATAACGTTGAATTTAAAACATGCTATAAAAACTTTAAAACCTGGGCGCCCTCTGGTAACCAGTAGCACTATTAATGATGATATTGCAGTAACTGTCGTCAGTGTATACATATGGTTTGTCACCAATATATTAATGCATAGATTACCAGGATGCCAGCATTCTATTCTACCCTCAACCTTTTCTGCTATCCTAATACACGATTTTTAATTTCTGATGAGAAATAAAGTTTGTTATAACAGCATAAAATTATTTTTATTTGTTTGTTCGTTTTATTAGAATTTTTACTTTTTTTTAGTCAAACAATTTCAATGATTATTATTAATAAATATGCAACAGAAAATGCGTAATGATTAACCTAACAACATTAACAATATTATTAAATAATTAACTGATGCAAATTGCGGGAGATTGTGTACAATACCGCATTAAGACTAATTAATCAGTGCCGTCGTGCAAAGAACATAGTTTTGTAAAAAAATAAAAGAATATTTCTTGAATCAAAACATGTTGTGTGAAAATTTGTTAATGAGACCCTGTTATATTCCAATTTTGTAATTCCTTAATATAAGTTGTTATTAATTGTTATAACATATTTATTTATATTTTTAAATTATCTACACACTAGATTGATTATCTTTGTAGATGGTCTAGTAAATATGCAATTACATACCATATGACCTCCTTATGTACCGCCCTATCTTATTAGTATTATAAATACGAATTATATTTTTCTATGAATTTAGGTAGTTGTAAAAGCCCTTTATTATTGAATAAATTATTATTATTATATTATTATTATTATTACTTATTCCTAAATTGGGGAAATTCCCTCCCCCCGTGAATCCGCGCCTGTACCTAGGTATATTAAAATTAAAATCGTGGTTGCTTCCCTAGCCTAAATTCTCACCGCACGCCACTGTTATAGTGTAAATTGATTTCATATCCCCTATTTTCTACGTATGTGATTTCGGTGACCTAGATTCTCCATTTGTTTGTTGGACAGGTATTCAAACTGTATACAGCTATGCATTTGTTCGTAATTAATTCTAAATAAAATGAAATGACTATTGCAGCGCAAGAATATTGTTAATGGCTTGAAAGAATAATGTAACTTTAGTTGGTAATTAACGATGTAACAAGAAACAACTCTTTTAACTTAGTTTAATAAATGTTTTGAATATCTAAATTGATTATCGTTTTATTTATTAGATTCGATAAATAAAACTTCAATGAAGTGGTTCACTACACATAATTCTATTTCATATTTTACTATACTATTATATAACAAAAGATTTTGTTTACATATTTGCTCGACACATAATTTTACTGAATGCGGCTCTGCGTTTTATTTACCGGCACTCGTAGGCGATGTCCACCGATAAACGGCGGTGCACTACTTCGTTTATGGGCGTGATATTCAAAGGTGGATTAATGAAATGAAAGGTGCCGCACGCAAGTAAACCTACTGTTTGTTATAGATACTGTGGCTCTTGTTACGTCATTTATTGTAATGACGTAAGTAATGACGTCATCGTTATTTTTTTTTTAATTACAACCTATATTTTTTATTTTTGTTTATTGTTTCCAGCCTTACTTTGTAGAACTCCATAATCATGAAATAAATAAAGATTAGTAAAAGTTTCACAGTTTTATTAAAATATAACCTGACAATATTGTTTCGACAGCTATGCTGTCATTATCAAAGGTAATATAATTATAAACAAACACGTTGTTAGGGTAGATACAAAATAGGTAACTAGATAAAATAATAATAATCAGAATTAAATATCTAATACTTCCAGTAACGGAGAATTACTGAGCTCAAGTTGTTCATTCATTAAAGGTACCTGAGTTTGAGTGAGTTTGTGTTTGTATATCTCAAAGGCTTCTAAAATGTCTAATTTGCGTTTGTTATTACAAAAATGTAGGAATTTAATATTATTTTGAGGAGTCATTGTGTGATTTTGTTCTAAAAGGTGTTTGGCGTAATTAGATTTTTCAGGATGTTTATTTTTGTAATGACGTACCTGTTCTTTATATCTTATGTCAAAATTTCGAAGTGTTTGTCCAATATATACCGAACTACAAAAAGAACAATTTAAACGGTAAATGCCCGATTTCATGATATCATGTGCTCTGTCTTTAGCATTAAATAAAAATGAAAAAGTGTTAGTGTTGGTTTTAAATGTTATTTTATAATTGTTGGTTTTTCTTAGTATATGTGCAATTTTTTCTGATATTTTGCCAAAATATAGTATATATATGTAATTAAACTTCATCGACTTGTACAACAAAAACGTACACTACAAAATAACCTTAATTGTCAGAACACTGCAAACTTTTATACTCGTTTCATAAACTTGTCGAATATAACATTCAATGACAGAGAAACACAATTTTATAACAAAGGTTTCAAGTTTCGTCCTTTTCCCAAATTTACCAACAAAATTAAAGAAATTTTGGCCGTTGAATGCGAAACTATACTTAAGAAAGATCATAATAACTATGCAAAATTCCAAATTTCGAATTTGTTAAAAGAGATGTTAAAATGTACAACACATCTAACATATCACTTCTTCAATCTATAAAACACAAAATCACAGAGAACAATCTAATTTCTGTTAAAGCAGATAAGGGTAACACTTTGGTAATTCTTTCAAAAGATATTTACATACAAAACGTTAATGAATTTATTAATAAAGAAAATTTAGAAACTTTAAACAAAAACCCAACCACAAAATTCAAAAAAGAAATAAAACAAGGTTTAGAAAACTGCAATATCTGCTTTTCAGAATTAGAAAAGCAACAAATCATTAATAAGAACCCACAACCACCTAAACTATATGGACTAGTCAAAACACATAAACAGAATATGCCAATAAGACCAGTTGTATCATACATCAATGCACCTAATCACATTTTATCCAAAAAACTGAACCAGATTATTAACAAGATAGGTTACAAATCGAAATACTCTGTTAGAAATTCATTAGAATTAGTAGATAAGCTGCAAAACATACATCTTTCGCCACATTTAAAACTTGTTAGTTTTGATATTTGCAACATGTTCTCCAGAATACCCCCACAAGAATGTATTCCTTTATTAGATAGTTTCTTGATCAATAGTAATATAGAATTAGTTAAAAGGTTAGAGTTAATTCAATTATTTGATTTTTGTATAAGTCAAAATTATTTCACTTTTAATAACATAATTTATTTACAAAAGGATGGTTTACCTATGGGTAATTCTCTTAGTCCTCTATTAGCTAACATATTTATGGACAAGTTCGAAGATCGAATATTTGAATTAAACCTCTCTAAACACATTATCTTCTGGTTTCGTTATGTTGATGACATTTTAGCTTATTTTGACAGTTCTTTTGAGGTTATCAACGAATTTTTAATTCTTATTAACAGTATCCACCCTAACATAAAATTTACACTAGAAACAGAACAAAACAGGGCTATAAACTTTCTAGACTTAAATATCAAGATTAACGCAGACAATCTATTTGAATTTTCCGTATACAGAAAACCAACACAAACAGACATAACAATACCAAATGAATCTTGTCACCATAATACACATAAAATAGCAGCCTACAAATCATTAGTACACAGAGCTTTAACTATTCCACTAATAAAATCAGATTTTAGCAAAGAGATATCAACCATTAAACATCTAGCACATGCAAATCATTACAATCCGAACATGATTGACATTTTAATTAAACAAAAAGATTATAGGTTAGCTATCAAAAGAATATATCCCATTGACAATCAAACAGAAGACACAAATTACATATCTATACCATATTTTGGCAAAATATCAAAAAAAATTGCACATATACTAAGAAAAAACCAACAATAATAAAATAACATTTAAAACCAACACTAACACTTTTTCATTTTTATTTAATGCTAAAGACAGAACACATGATATCATGAAATCGGGCATTAGCGTTTAAATTGTTCTTTTGTAGTTCGGTATATATTGGACAAACACTTCGAAACTTTGACATAAGATATAAAGAACACGTACGTCATTACAAAAATAAACATCCTGAAAAATCGAATTACGCCAAACACCTTTTAGAACAAAATCACACAATGACTCCTCAAAATAATATTAAATTCCTACATTTTTGTAATAACAAACGCAAATTAGACATTTTAGAAGCCTTTGAGATATACAAACACAAACTCAGGGTATCTTTAATGAATGAACAACTTGAGCTCAGTAATTCTCCGTTACTGGAAGTATTGCATATTTAATTCTGATTATTATTATTATTTTAACTAGTTACCTATTTTTGTATCTACCTTAGCGACGTGTTTGTTTATAATTATATTACCTTTGATAATGACAGCATAGCTGTCGAAACAATATTGTCAGGTTGTATTTTAATAAAACTGTGAAACTTTTACTAATCTTTATTTATTTCATATATTTTTTATTGTCGATTTCGGTAGTACTTTTTATTCTCTTTTCAACCTTATAGAATTTTCAATATATTACATTAGAAAAAAATTGAGAAAGACTGCCCTAATGTTCGAATATTAAAAATTCTTTATAATTTGCAAAATTTAAAATGGAAGAATTAGTTAACGAAAACAAAAAAATGACGTTATCGAGGCTGTAAGTGTTAAAAGTCCATAAATTCAAGTATGAATTTTTCCTGCTGTGTAACTTCAAAACTGTTAATTTTAGAGCTTCGTGGCCACGGAGATTTTTCGATCAGGATAATATAAACTACAACATATCAAAATTTCAGCTATTTTAACCGGGATCCAATTTCCGTAAGAAACGTGCGGGGTCCTTTTCGTGAATCACGCGTCAAGCAACTACGTGCAAATACTCGTTATTGTATGTGTTGCAACACACTCTTACGTAAACATATAGTTTTTGGACTAATGATCCAACTTACTATTGAACGTAACGCCGGCTCCCAACGTAAACAATTTAAATTCAAACGTTTTTGTTACCAACATGAAAACAAAAAAGTCCTACCAGCACTAATGCCATCTAAAGAAAACGTTAATTTTATCTAAGAAGTTTCTGAAGAAGTACGAAGAAGTGAAGAAGTACGTTGCAAATACTGGTTATTTGTTGTGTTGCAACACACTCATACGCAAACATATTGTAACGTTCTTTTAAATAAAGGTGCTGTTTTAATCGTCTATTAACAAAGGAAAATATTTACACTAACACTAGTTACAAACAACAATAAACTGTTAAGAAGTTAGACTAATTGGATTACACAAATATTTTATATACACTAATAATTATTTCAAACAT
Source organism: Agrypnus murinus (assembly GCA_929113105.1). Classification (NCBI taxonomy): domain Eukaryota; kingdom Metazoa; phylum Arthropoda; class Insecta; order Coleoptera; family Elateridae; genus Agrypnus; species Agrypnus murinus. The sequence goes on from OV816025.1 coordinate 24,109,872, forward strand.
TTATGTTTATACTAACCCTAAAGCGCTTATTCGGTTTAGCTGGTTGACTAATCTGCTCTCTGCGCGGCTCTTTATATACCATATACAGGATTGCTGGAACGCTCGAGAAATATTCTCGTGCATTATTCGTCATACATTCGGTCGCCAGTTCTGGAATGTTATAGACTATAACGCCCGCTTATAATACCCTAGTTGTTATGGAGTTGTTTATATAGTTCGTACCACAGGTATAAACAACAAATAATATGCAAGTGAAACATAAATACTTTATTACAGATTACAACATTACAGTTTATAACATTATAAACTTCATTCTTTGAAATGTTGTAACTGGCAATGTTGCTACGGAACCGGATATTTGGGCGCGGCTTTTCGGCGCGGGACACTTCGGCGTCAGAACACTTCGGCGCGGACCACTTAGGCGCGGGGACACTTCGGCGCAAACCACTTAGGCGCGGACCACTTAGGCGCGGGACACTTCGGCGCGAGAAATTGTCTAGTATTGTATTGAACAAAATCTATAGGTACTTACAGGTAATAAATACAGTATATCGATGAAATACAGTATTTTATAAATACGGTATGATGAGAAGAAAAAACTCAATATTTGCCAATCGCAGAAGCTCGTATGTACTGCCAAATTTAAGAAAAAGTTCATAAGCTGCTAACGCATTAAAATTAAGATTCTTCTGGACATCTATGCGTAAGGGAATAACTTGTAATAAGAACTTAATTTGTTTATTATAAATCCCTTATTGTTTATAAGACTATCATGTTTGATAATCATGTTATTAAAAATTTAAAAAATCAAGAATTTTATAAAATTAATTAAATCAAATAGGAAAATTGACATTAACATTGAATATCGTACCACTGATAAATACGTGTCCCACTTCACGAAATTTGTCTCAGTAGGTAACACTTACAATAAATGTGTGTCCAGTGCTTAAATAAAAAAAGCACTGGAATAACGCAATTTAACCAATCCAAGCGAGATTCTGGAATTAAGAAGGTGTATGTGTGTACAGTGTACATAAAAATAAAAAAGGTTACTCTGATAATAGAGTAGCTTGTCCCAAAAAATTAGATTAATGGTCCAAAAAAAACATTTTATTTAAAGCGCTCCGAAAGTTTTACACTAATTTGCCGCGGAAAAATGCCCCAGAACTGCTTTTAGTCGAAGTGTGCTTGCGCCTAAGTGTCCCGGCGCCGAAGTGTGCCTGCGCCGAAATGTCCTTGCGCCGAACTGTCCGGCGCCAAACTGTCCTTGCGCCGAATCGGCCGCGCCTAAATGGCCACGCCTAAACGGCCGTGACCAAATGTCCTAGACCGATGTTGCTATACTTCAACCATAAATACAGGAAATGAGTCATAGGTGGTCTCGAATGAGATTTTGACTCGGCTACGCCTTGTCAAAAGACTTGCCCTTGTCATTCTTGCCCACCAAAGTAGCATTTCGGGCACATACACGCAGTAGCAATACACAAATAACTATTGCAATAGTGAATTCTCCTCTTTTTTGTTTCTGTTTCTTACCTGTGACAGCTTTATGCTATTTCTCGTGTAAAAATAAATGAAGTTAGCATCTTCATATTCTTTTATCTTCCTTTTGAAGCCTTCATAAGTCATAAAAGTGTCCACAACTAATATCATTTTTTTTATTCAAGTTGTCCATTAAATGGCATCTATTAAAATCAAAATCAATGAAAAAAGCGGTTCCTGCCACAAATCGAAGTAGGTGTAGCTTGCAAGGTATTATTATTTAAATATTGATTGGTGATAGAATGACCAGATTATTGAACCTAGTTTCACTTTTGTTATGAAAAAGATGGCTTCAACAAGGGTAGTGCAGTAATTGATTCAATTATTGATATTCACCCCTCAACCTTTCATTAATAGCCCTCAGACTATTCGTAAATACAGTGTGTACGAATAGTTACTGCGTTAAATATTTTTCTTCTCAGAAAGTATTTGCCATATATCTATGAGATTTTTGTACAGGTTAGAAAGAAACCTTGCGGTTCTTATGCTATTGATTTTCAGACAAAAAAGCGTTTTGTTTAAGATTTATATGAAAAAAATAACGTACTGTGTTTTCTTGTTATTAATAGAGATAGCGTCAATATTTTTTCACTGAATTAACACTTTTCATATGTAGACATTATTATCTTCAAAAAAATGTTCCTAATTTTAACAATAAAAATGCAGTAACAAAAAAATTTTTAGTGACAAGCGGTTTGGACAAAAAATGGTTAGTGCCCCCTGACACTTTTGATCTACACTTTAAGAAGATCATTTACCAAAATTTCAAGAATTTTGACCAAGAGCCATTCTCATCTGCGGAGTGCAAAAAATTGTCAACTTCAAACAGCTGTAATTCGAAACTATAATTTCTCGGACTTTGTGCTCATTGACACTTTTGATCTACACATCGAAAACTATCTCTCAACAAAGTTTTAGAGCAATCTGGTGAAAACCATTTTCCATAAGGATTCTGCGGGGTCCTTTGTTACATATGTTACTAAATAAAAACAAAATAACAATATATCCGTCACATAACTGAGTAAAAGGTAAAAAATTATAGAAAGAAAAAAAGTTGTATTTATTATTGTCTCGGCAATCTTTCATTTAGGAACTCTAATCACAATCATATTGGCGCACAGTCACATTGATTAAAAACCAACTAAGAATAATAGAACTGCGCTATTTCGAAACTAAAGGAGTTTGAATCTGAATTTGGAAACAGATTTTTCGGCGAATACTGGTACAAAATAATTTTTTATTTTTAAAAAGCCAGATATTTCGACATTCAGCACGTACTTGCTTTTAGAAATAAATTAATTAAACAAGAAGTGAAGAGTGTTAGAAAGTTTTTACGATTATATTGATTGATATAAAGGGGAGAATTTTAATGTGGGCTGCAAGTTTCATCTGCTTTTGCCACACGTTTCCCATCTTCCCTGTTAGAATAATGTTAACGTATGGGTGTAATTAATTAAAAGGGGGCATGGTGCATAATACATAAAGTATATCGATATGCATATTGAGTGCTACATAATATACACAGAACGCAGTATACCCACTGATATAAACAGATACCGAATATTTAGGCATATTGCGATAACACAAGATAATGTAATGTCGAGTTAAATTTAGCAGATGCTCCGCGGTCGACCATTTGGCGGCTGTTGGCAGATGCGCTTTAGTTTAGCACCTGTACCAGGTGGCACCTGACCTGAAGAGCTGCCAAGTGGAATCCACCTGTGAGTTCTATCTTTCCTGCCCCTATACTTTACCCCGTTATCGGTGTAACCATGGCAAAACCCATGCTGTTATAACTAATTACTATTAATGATACTCAGACATAATGCGTAATTTTTTATCAGTGCTACATTATTATTAAACAGCTGTGGGGTATTTTTGTGTTTACAGAATATAAACAATATTATTATTGTAAAACTAATAGACGAATCTGTTCAAACGGGTGATGCCCTAATTTTCACATTAATTTATGGAAACAGGAAACAACTACTTGAAAATAATGTTTTACAATTTTAATACGATCATGGCCCATATTAGGGCATGGAAAAATATAAATTTTTAGATTTTACAATCTGGCATTTTATTAGCATCATACTATCAGTAGGCGGATACTAGTGTAATAATTAAGAACACCAAATTCTATCTTTTATGAGCAAATCAGCACATAAAACTTAAATTAACTATTCGTATACATTTTTATGACTTAATTATCTTAAAAATTATAACACCACTATTCAATTAAACAAGTTCCCAAATAGTTTATTGCTTTAATTCTGTTTAATCTTAATTTTTATTTTTAATTAAACGTCTAAGGTTGGCGTTAAATAAGAATTATATTTACCATTTTCTGGATTACCTAATTAAAATGTCACCTTTCTTCAAAATTTATTAGAGATATTAAAAATTCAATTATGGGTTTATAATATAGTAATTATAAATTAATTGTAGGTTTGAAATTTGCACGCCCAACATGATATAGTTTACAAAACGCAGACTTTCTATTTATCACAATAAACATACATATACGATATACAGGGTGTCAGGAGTTAGAACGGGTTAATTTAAAGGGCTGATAGAAGACATCAAAAGGAACAAAAAAGTCTTATTCAACTTTGGTCTAGTACGTACTACTTTTTCAGAAAAAAATAATAAAGTTGGAAACTTTAAAATCATTTTGTCGTGTTTAATAATAGTACTTTAATTATGGGGCTTTGTCGGCAGACGCATCTCATCTATCACAACAACAAACCTTAATAACATTTCATCGTATCGTATGTTGTTTCCGCGTAAAACTGAATTCTTTTTACAATTAAAAATTCATTTTACTCAATTAAGAAACGTGACAACCCAGTATAGTTTGTAAATAAATTTGCTCCACATTCGCACAAAATGCTGATGTAGGACGTTTGTAGAACTTGGAATAAAGCACGTTTTGTTTACAACCTTACAATTTAATGAAGAATATTTGGGTCTATGCCTGATCACAGCTGTGTAAATAATACCCTTTTAGAGTGAGATAATACTGAGTTTGTAGTTTATTGAACTGAAAATAATTTGTCAATAAAGCACGACTTTGTTTATTTAATAACAGTTTTTAATTATTTTATAAGAGAATATTTTTTAAAGAGAAGATTCATCTAATCAAGGGATTTTGATGACGCCTTGTTTTGGCTACATTAATAAAAAATTTAATTTTATGGTAATAAAGTGCCTTAATCAAAATATCTTTTGCGTGTTCTTAAGTACGTACAAGATTCCTTTATGCAAGAACAGTGCCGATTACAATTTTCGTAGAATTAAGGCTGATTCTAACTATACGGCTAGACGGCGACAGGCTACCAACAGCCACCAGACCGATAAAACATGATACTGATTCACACTATACTGCTAGACGGCGACAGTTGACCAACAGGCACCGGACCAACAGTCTCTTCCAAAACTCTAACTATGCGTTTCGTAGACCACAGATTATTTAGATTAGCTTTCATCGTTCATTGTATAATGTAAAAAACAAACACTGATTACAGAAAATTTCAGAAAATTTGTATATTACGGGCAACAACACGACAGTTTACGGCGACTGACTGTTCACACTAACCGTTTCTTTTAGGAACGAACCGACACCGACCTGCAAAACTTTCTCGCAAATTAGTCACCCGACTAATCTGCTTAGGATGCTTATTATTGTTAAACAACGGCTGTCATCAACAGTTAACTTGTTTGATTTTCTAAAACAAGGTCAATACTCAGCTGTAGACTGCGAGTATACTTAAGTAAGGTTGCCAGATATGGCAATGGTTTTTTCTAAATTACTCGAAAGCTAATTAATATAGAAAGAAAGTTTATTAAGACTTTTTGTTCCTTTTGATGTCTTCTATCACCCTTTAAAATTAACGCGTTCTAACCCCTGCCACCCTGTATATGGCCAGAGGCGTTTCTAGAGTCGCAATGCGGAACGTACCCTTGCATGAAGCGGCAATTCATAGGGGCGGCAAAATATGAACAAGCGTTTACTAAAAATCGCAAATTTTAAACTAAAAACTAAAAAACGCAAAACCCACCAACTCCATTTTTTTCTTTTAAATGAGTTTTTAATGTAAATCTTGTAGACACCGGCGTGGAGAATTCATTGAAGCTATAATCTAGTTTCAAGATCCACCACATATTTATGAAAAATGAAGTTGAAAACAAAACACGACAAATCCTGAACGTTGTTCTTGGATCTAGATTTCAAGTTCGGCCTCATCGCCGCTTTGGGTTTGGTCATGTGATCAGATAGCCATGATGCTATACTACTTACTATTTAGTTTTGGCTGTTAATGAGAGACAGAGTAAATGAGTGTAATAATAATAGTTTGTGTATGTTCTGTTATTCGAATTAGTAGGCGTAGGCAATGAAACAAGTTGTTGATGAGTAGGTATAGGATTTGTATGCACTTAAAAATGCTGAAATATGCATGCACTTATGCACTATAAAAACGTGAAATATGCACTTAAAAATCATGAAATATGCGTTTATTAGAAATTTTTAATAAATATATGCACTTTCATTATTAAAAAAAAACCTGTTTAGCGTTATTTACATTTTATTTACAGAAATTATTTTAATTAGACATCCTATGCAATAATTTAATTAATTATATTTTCTAAACATAGAGCGTTACAGTTCACAATGACGTACATTTTTAAATTTTCTAATTTTAATCATATGCCTATTATCCCTAAATATTGTTTTATATTTTGAGAAACTCCGTTCCACATCGCAAGACGTAATTGGGGCATGCTTAAAATTGTTTAATTCTACAAGCGAATAATGTTTTAGCTCGTCTAAAATGTCTTGGCCAGATAATGCATCGTTTATGCTTTTAATTAAGTGAAAACCAGGATTTTTGTCTATAACGGATTTAAATTTTTGTTTGATAGTCAAACCCTTTGGTCCTTTTACTTTATTCAAAGAAACACCTAACAATTTTACATGCTCAAGAGATTCATCTAATGAATTTCCCTGACTTTCTGAATTACTTTAGCTAAACGCACAAAATTTGTCAAAACAAACAATAATTCTGCCCTCACTTCCTTAGTATTAAAAGCATCCTGTGCGCTTTGTATGCATAGTGCATCGTGTTTATTAAGTTTATTTACAAATGCTTTAATAATATCAAAATAAGTTTCATAATATTATGCTGCAGAAAGCCAAGTACCCCACCTTGTTATTACAGGCTCAGGTGGGAGAGGCACTTCTTGAGCAGTTTCACTAAATATTTGTATGCGATATGGAGCTTTACAAAAATTTTTTTACATCTGAAATTATAGAGTTTACGTTAGGATATATTTCCCGCACTTTATCCGCAACTCTATGCATTGCATGGGCAAGACAAGTTAAGTGGATCATTTTTTCGTACAGAACTTGTAAGCCTGCTCCAGCCTTGATCATGTACGGTGCCGCGTCGGTGACGAACAGGAGGACTTTGTTGTACTGTATGCCGTCCGGCCACAAAATAGCCATCGAATCATTAAACAATTTTGCCACAGAACAATGATTGGTGCTCTTGAAAACGTCTATTGCTAATAGATAGGATTTGGGATTGTTCTCCGAATTTAAAACGCCAATTATAACGTTAGCCACGTATCTCAAAACAAAAATTTGATTTTTATTTTATCGAACTTCATAATTAGTCCGTTACAAACAATTAGCGCAAAACAGTTATTTAAAAAAAATTATATTTTAATCAAGCAAAAATATTGTTGTTATTAAATATGTAACTAACAAAATAGAAAACAAAACATCCGTAAATTGCTCTGCTGTCTTTAATTAGTTAAATTTTACTAACAAAACGAAGGAAATGAAGTTTCTACGCACCTTCCAGTAGTGTCAGTAGATTCGTCAATGGAAACCCATATGTAGTTATTCGCTACATGTTTTCTAATTGATACTAAAACTAAATACTTAATAAGAAGTACATAGAGAGAGGGAGCGATTAATTTTATTCGAAATTTTGTTAAAATGTTACATTTTAATGGCAATATATGGGAAAAATGCGGGTCCTTCTACCTGTTGACTGTTATAGGTATATAGATGTTGAATTATGTTCGAATGTATTCATGAATTTTTTAATTCGTTATTAATAAAAATTATATCAATTATCTTAAATTATTATTATTATTCGTAGAACATTAGGTAATTACTTTTATCAATAAAATTCCATAGTTAATAAGTCGACTCATGTCATGTAACAGCGTAAAGTTAGCAACGTTGCCGCGCGCTTGGTTGGATTGCGGAAGATCTTGATCGCGAGCGCGAGTCTGGCCGAACCGCGGATGACCTTGAAATTGACCAAAAATTACTAAGTTGGACCTCCATAAGAAATAACATGGGATTTTGCCGCGGAACCCGCCTAGCCTACCTACTAATGTTTGTTTTTTTGATTTCAGGACAACACACTATTGATGTCGAACCGTGTTTAGATGTTGTGTAACTTGAAAGCGTTTCGTTGCAGTCACTTTATCGTCGCACACTGTACAATACAACACCTTATCGTCAGATGTAAGAACACTGAATTCCTTAACATAACTTCGAAGTGTAACAGACACAGACCGTTTTTCTTTACCCATCTTTAGACTCTAAAATTTCAAACTGAAATGCAGTTTGCAATTTCTGAACTGCCTTTCTGAATTGAAAGATTACAAGATTAGTAAACAAAAGTACAGGCAAATTTTTCTATGAACAGGAAGTTGTCAAAGGGTCTTTGGAATTTCCTAATACCTATTTATCACAATACCGCAGGATGTAAGTATTTAAATCTTAGTTGAAACTTTTTCTTTCTTAGAAAATATTAACAAGTACACAGATGGTTAAGGCAGTAAAATATTTTATTTCATTTCGTATTTCAAACAATTGTTTATATACTACAATTAGTAAAATAAGGTATATGTTTATCTCCGTTGTCAATGACACCGGAGTTCAAGACGTTATTGATCTCCGTTGTTGTTGGCAACGTAAAAATCATTTGATGTTGCATAACAGCCACACGTGACATACTGGTTTTTATCTCCTTGGTTACGCGTATGATGATACAGACAAGGCAACTTGCTTCTTTATACTGTAACAAGAGAGAAAAAGAAAGAACTTCTTCTCGAACAACAAATGGAAAATTCTACAGCGATCGAGAGCATTACTCATCGCACGAAGCCTGTGAAATAGACGCGGTTATTCTAGCAATATACCGGTATGTTCGAGCGATTTCTAGAAGATTTGTATGGTGGTATAAAAGCGACTTTGCGGATAAAAAGGATCAGTCAACAGCAAGTCATGAACTGTGTATCGCGAAATAAATAGTGAATGTAAAGATAAATGTTGTATTAGAAATTCATAGTCTGTAAATAATAGTTTTAATGGTTTATAATCATAGCGTTAATTTATAGTGTATTCATTAGTGTTTGTAAATAAATATTTCTTATTAATAGACGATTTAAACAGCACTTTTGTTATTATTTGAAAAAGAACGTTACAATACAATAAATTCGGATGAATTTTAAAAGGGAGAAATTAGGATTGAAATACGAAATAAAATAAAACAACTTATGCAATACTGAGATCAAGTTTCTTTAAATCCTCGAAGATGTTATAACGCCGAGGCGCCAACCGAGGCGTTATAATACATCTTCTCGGATTTAAAGTATCGCTTGATCTTCTAATTACATAATATATATTAAAGCCTAGTATTTAACAATAAGCTTAAATTATGGGTTTCCCCTAGACTCAACTAAGCCGCCCTTGGTTGGTTGTCTAAAATGCTACAATTATGTAAAATGCTACGCATGTAAAACGCTCAAAAAGTGGTAAAATATGCACACTCGTTCAAAAATGCTAAAATATGCATGCATTTATAAAAAGCACCTAAATATCCATTTATATGCACTTTCAAATTGACATATGTGATTCATATGTGGCTTAAGCATGTAGAAATATAACTCTGCATATGTTTGCTATAAGCAGAAAAAACATGCAAATACATAGAAATCCTATACCTATTGATAAGACACACCCTTGTGTGTCTCCTCAACAACCTCGAAAATCTCGCAAAAAGTTCCTAGACAAATACAGGTACTCTCCTACAGGATCCCCGAGGATTCCGAAATGCAACCCTAAAACAAAGAAATCTTTTCGGTATTTTATTTGTCGAAAATTAAATTCAGCAAGACAATTTTAAACTTTGTTTGAGCCCCCACCCGTACTGTCAATAATAACATTTTAATTACCAGAAACGGTTTCATGGAATAAATCTTTCGTAACGAAAATCATCATTGCATATTAACAAATGACTGTTGTTTAATGATTAAAAAAATTTTAGAATTGAGATTTTTACTATCTTATAACCTAACCTCCGCTGCATACCCAAGCAGCATTTTTAGTCATCGCTACGTACCAGCAACTACCGGTGGAACTATTAAGTTTTAGCCACTAGTCACAAGCACGTAATTGCTACGGTTTTGTTACGTGCCTGGAGCCAAAATTGAGAACAATTTTTGGGTAGCAGGTACGTGGCGGCGGCGTAGTAATTGCTGCTTTCGTGGAACTTCTTTTCTCTTTGACACATCGTGTCGCGTGGTTGCTCTCTCTTGCTCTTGCAACTTAACAAATATTCTATCATTTTCTATACTATATAATGCTGGATCGTGTCACAAAATGAATTACCAGCTTATTTGTAATACGTACTTAATACAAAGAACGATGAAATGTTTGATTATTTTGTCATTCCAGTACAAAAAAATTATAAACCATTGCAACTTTTCTGTTAGATATGATGATGATAGATCGAAAAATAACAACGCTCCTTCTTTAAATATATTTTTTAGTAAAAAAAATGTCTTTAATAAAATATGATAAATATACACGAAATACTTATAAGTTGATACACATGATAGAAACCATTTTTATATTATTCCTGTTATGTTCTTTTATGTGTTTAAATAAAAGATACTCAATTATTGTCATTAATTAACTTTATTAATATTGAGTGAGCAGGGCGAATTACATACACAATGCATAGACTGTATAAGACGTGTAACCTCCAAGCCGGCTCAAGTATTACTGACGCTCGCCCAGGGGACGGGCCAGGATTGGTTAGTTACATCACTACAAATAAATGTTGCCAACTTCAAGCTACATACATAACAATCCCTAAGGCACAATTTCACACCAATTGTTATTTTTATTGAAGGTTATATAGTAAAACATCTATTAACAATCATAACAAATTGCAAATTGATTAATGATTATTGATTAATCCAACATTTTACAAGTAAATATGGAGATGGAGTAGTTTACGAAAAATTACTTTAATGTAATTCTCCTGGGTAGCAAAAACATAAGTCTTACATTCAATACTACTGTAAGGTTTTAAAAACTTTAAAGTAGCTTCGGGCAAGTTACTACTACAATCATAATACCACTTTGAAGTTGCAACGACTTTAAAGTAAGTATACTAAGTGGCAATACTTTAATAGTTCCACATACTTTAATAGTTACTCAGAAGTAATAAAACTACATAGTTCCAATAAATAGTAGAAACAACTACACAATTACTAAAATATTCCGAATTGAAGAAATTAAACCTATAAAGTCATAAATTTAGTTGCAGTTACGTAACAACTACTCAATCAAAGTTCCGATCTCAGTTACTGCTACTTAAATGCTGCTTGGGTAGCGTGTCGTTTACGCCATTGATATCTGGAACCCGAGGCCCCAAGCTATAGCTTCTTTAGCTTAATGATAAATCCGTCCCTAAAGAAGGCCCATTAATAGCACGCGTTCTTAAAAAACTCTTTCATTCAAGTTCCACTTTCGAAAACATGATGGAACCAAGGTAGTGATATGTATCGTTGTTTGTGTCCTTGGAGTAAAGAAAGACGGAGTTCTATGGGAATCCTAAAGAGACACAAACGATGGTGCTCAGCTACAGAAACAACAAGTGATGACCGCAAGTCTGTTAAAACACCAAGATTATAAAGTATGGAAAATCTTTGAAAGCAGTTGAACCACATTATAACCCACATAGATTATTAACATTAAGAAAATATCTTCCTCCAGGACATAAGATCGCCAAATTGCACAAAATGTATAACAACTCTATTAATGTGATCTTTAAGTTAGGAAAGCTACTTTCGTGACATGATAAACACAAACTTTAATTTTGGATTTGGGCCATCTAAGAAGGATGCATGCTATGATTGCTTATTGTTGAAAGAGTTAATTAAAAGTGCAGAGAGTGAAGAAAAAATTAGCTTTGTAACACGCTCTTAAAACCGCATAAGTACAGAGCCATTGTAAAACAGTTAAAACACCAGACAGTTTACGAATTAGGGACTACTAATTCAATACATGACTGGAAAACCGAAGCAGCTAAAGTATTAAAGAAATCAGGCAGCTGGCATTTTCAGTTAGATATAACCAACAGATTTATTTTGTGGAGCATCTAACCTCAGAAAGTTTATTATTCAAATGGAGCCCCATTATAAAAACTCGTTACGAACAGCAAGAAAAAAATAACTGACATGCAACCAGGGACCCTCGAACCCGGAAAAGTTAGATAAAATCAAGCGTTGCAAGTTTGCTCAGGTTTGGAATGAATTTAGAAAGCCACCATTTCTATGTTGACCTGAAGGAGAGAGAGAGCAGAAGAAAGTCAAGAGGAAGGCGAAGCAGATGCGTTTTATATAGAAGAAAGCAAATTTAATTATAGAACTGTTTAAATAGATAAGTTTGAATGAGTTTACCATTTCTTCAATGACTGCAACTTTTTGAGGCGTTACCGCTTCAATTGGCCGACCGATGCGCTCATCATCTTCAAGAGATTCTTGCCCCAAACAGAAACATTTTGACCGCTTTTTTACAGTGGAATATGAAGGAGATAAATCAGCATAAACGTCGCCTAAACGTTGTTTGATTTGATTAGGCGTGTACCCTTCTTTTGTTAAAAGTTTAATGACCGCGCACGCGGTACTCAATTTTCGTTAGCTGCGACATTTTCATGCACTCGTCACGATGGCTTGAGTGGCTACTAAAATCTATTGCGGTATTGCGGCTAGAAAGCCGTAATATATATATATATATATATATATATATATATATATATATATATATATATATATATATATATAGCGTAGGCCTCTTACATGTTCAACTATGACGCAACAGAGTTTGAACATGTTGGCACCTGTAAAAGCCTGCCGGGCCGAGAAATTATGGCGCTTACCTCGTAGTATAATTACTTTAAAGTCGTTGCAACTTCAAAGTGGTATTATGATTGTAGCAGTAACTTGCCCGAAGCTACTTTAAAGTTTTTAAAACTTTAAAGTAGTACTGAAAGTTCCTGCCACCTGCCTGGAACCATTGTTTAACGTTTTAAAGTAACGGAACTTTACAGTAGTATTGAAAGTAAAACTTACGTTTTTGCTACCGAGGAGAATCACTTTAAAGTAATTTTTCATAAACTACTCCATCTCCATATTTACTTGTAAAATGTTGCAGGCCATTAATCAATTTGCTCCTTGTTAAGTTTGTTATTAGATGTTTTACTACATAATCTTCAATAAAAATAAAAAATTGGTGCCAAATTGTGCCTTAGGAATTGTTATGCATGTAAATTGAAGTTGGTAACATTTATTTGTAGTCATGTAACTAACCAATTCTGGCCCGTCCGTCAGTACCACTTGAGTCGGCTTGGAGGACACACACACGGCTTGGAGGTACAGTGTATGCATTGTGTATGTAATGCTCCCTACTCACTCAATATTAATAAAGTTAATTAATGACAATAATTGAGTATCTTTTATTTAAACACATAAAAGAACATAACAGGAATAATATAAAAATGGTTTCTATCATGTGTATCAACTTATAAGTATTTTTGTCATATTTTATTAGACATTTTTTATTAAAAAATATATTTAAAGAAGGCGCTTTGTTATTTTTCGACCTATCATCATCACATTCAACAGAAAAGTTGCAATGGTGTATAATTTTGGTTTACTGGAATGACATAATAATCAAACAATTTTGGATTTGGGTCATCTAAGACGGATGCATGTTATGATTGCTTATTGTTGGAAGGGTTAATTAAAAGTGCAGAGAGTGAAGAAAAATTAGCTTTGTGACACGCTCTTAAAACCGTATAAGTGCAGAGCCATTATAAAACAGTTAAAACACTATAGGACAGTTTGCGAATTCGCAAAAACTTAATAGTTCCACTGGTAGTTGCTGGTACGTAGCGATGACTAATTTAGTACTGCTATTCTCTATTAATAAGTTCGCCGTATAATAACCTGAAAAGAATCTGCAATCAACCCCATATTAGGTTCCATAAAAACTAATACCGACAACAAACCTTGCAGTTCTGAAAAATATAATTCCGAGAGGTTCATTATTCATGTTTTTGTGGTTTATAATTGTGGAAATTACGAGAAAAAGGGAAATTATGTGTAGTGCAGCGTCGGACCCCAACACATTGCGGTCATTGCTATATGATAGCCTACGCCCCTGTGGAGAACGCGCTTCCTGGGGGTATTCCAGATTTAATCAAGTAGCTTCTGTTTAACTTTTATGGTATATTTTGTGCTTCGACATCAAATAAGAAAATTTACTTGCTTATTAGATCATATAGTGATAATTCTACCTTTTCTGAAGGGTAATAAATCATTTGAGTTTCTTCTTCACAGTTGAATTGCTCAGTATTGAACATACGGTAAGACAGTATCAGATCATTCTTATTTAATCATGAAAAACTTTCAACTTACCGTTTATAAGACACTTCTGAAGGATTTCCAAAAACCTACTAAGACCACACAAAAATGTTTATTTATACTGAAAAGAAAATGTATAGAAGAGTGTGGTACAGCCAAACTCTATAGTATACTTTAGCTGACAAGATAAATTGAAGATTTCCTCATTTGGAAGATTGAAGAACCTTTACTGCAAGAAACTAAGAAATAATTGCAATAAAATGCACGAGACACATCTGTTATAGGTTTCTACATAAAAGAGGTTGAAAAATGGAAAAAAACTAAACGATATACTAACTTGTTTTACCTTCTGCGTTGCTCTTTACAAGCAAAATAATTATAAAGTCATTGGAACAGAATTCAAAGAAACATGCAAATTTAAAATTGTTCATCCATCAAAGAATGCGGTCAAACGTGGTTTGCTCATTCAGAATTAGAATTCAATCATTTGGCATTTAATATGCGCGGCAATTAGTTAACAAAAGATTAAAAAAATAATAAACACCTAGAAAACATTGCTAAAATATGTTAAACTAACGGCCCACTAAATTAATGTTTTCAACAAAGGAAGAAATTTATGGTCATTTGTTAATTAACCTTGGAATTGTAGAATTTGTAGTCTTAATTTTGTTTGTGTAGAATTTCCTTTCTTCATCTCTGGAAAGAAAAAATGGTGGTCTGAATGTTGACAGGTTCTTAATAAATACTATACTATAGGTAATGAACTAATGATAGATTTCGTAAGTGAATGTTCCAATGACTCAAGGTTTTGATTCATTCTTTGTTCAAGAAGAAAAAAGAATGCAAACATAGAAATGTGAAATGTCACACATCCACGATGGCGCCAAACAGTTTATATGACGTCAAAAGTATAAATTTTATAGAAAAAGTAACATCTGCCCTTGTTAGTGACTTAAGTGTTAACTGAAGTGACTTATACTGTTCAAAAACGGTTATCATTTTAGTAGGAGCACAAGTGGTTAAAAGAAGGGTTCAATATCAATAAAATAATTTTTAGTTCTATACAAACTAGTGGTTATTTTATAAAAAAGCATAACGGCGCACGGTAGCCGTTGCGTTTGTCTATTCATTTTCAGGGTGGTTGCTGGACTCTTTTTTAAGGTTAATATATGCTAATACAATATTAAACAGCCATCGTTTCATTTCAAGACATTAATACAGTTGTTTAATTTAAAGTTAAACAAAGAATACTAATACAAAGTAGAAATATCTACCTATTAACGGAATACAAGGAAATGTTTTTATTTACTGAATTATTAACTATAAAATTATGTATTACCTTTTTGTAGAAATTTTGGATTAGATAAGCATGTATTGAATTGATCTGGTCAACAATATGTTTTGCCCTAAAAAGAAATTATCAAAAAATAATTTCATGGAAAATACCTATTAGTAGATTAATTGTGTCACTTAATGGCTTAGAATAAAGATTATTATTTTTTTTATTTGACACCTACACTACGGGGAAACCAACATCTAAGGTCATCTGTCCCCCATCTAACATGCAACACGAATACACACATCCATAGTTGAGGTGACGGAATTTCCAATTAGAAAAATCCCGCCGCCCCAAGTGGGATTCGAACCCACGACCCTTGGAACACGAGTGATGCACTTACACCACTCGTCCACCGCCGGCCCAATAAAGATTATTATTATTTATTTCTGTATCATATCGGCTTCTTTTTAGTAGTCATTCCTTTTCTATAATACACCAACCTTAAACTCTTTTACAACCATACGCGTAACATATGCGTAACAGCCTTGGTAGTGTAATGCCTGGCGTGCCGGACTTCCACCCAAGCGGCCCGGGTTCGACTCCCGGCGTTGGCAGATCTGGTTAAGGTTTTCTGCAGTTTTCCTTAGCTGTAACACAAATGTGGGATTTGCGCTGTTCCATCTATAAGTCGGCTGCAGCCGCACATTGGGCCTACATAATAATAATAATCGCCCCCTCCCTCCCGCACAAGCTTATAGCTTCTGGGGCCTTGGTTTAGGTTATGGGTTGTAGTAATTATTATTATTATTATTATTAGGGGGGGGGGCTTGGACGACCCCTCAAAACGGATACGAGCTAGGATTTTTTTGCAATTTTGTAGTAAGATACCGATAAGATAACTTATATTACTTATAGTAACGGTTACCAAAGGTAAAATAAAAAGCTTTTATAATAGTTGTAATTACAATTTATAAAACCAATAGTGTTGAGTTCCTATGTAGGTGTAAGTGGTGATAAATATAAAACTTACTCAAACCGCAGTAGTAACAGTTACCGTCATAAAAGCTGAAGGCAGTTGGTGTTGAAAAACACTGTAATAAAACCAAAATTCATATTGTTTTGAGGTTAGTTTTCTAACTTGTAATCACAAACCTTTGATAACACACAGAGACGTTAATAAAATATTTTTTAAAAGACATTTTCACACAATAATCCAGCACCACAAACAATATAGAGTGCGAAATACTTTTGCAACGTTATGAATGTTGAAAATGCGACGACTGGCGGGAATTTGCAAGTTATATAAGCAGCCTTGCAGTGGCGGCTCGTACTTTAGGAGATTACTATCACTGACAGTAAGGAGCGTTACCTAACTTATACTTATATAATGTCACTTTTGGTAACTGTGAACACCGTAAAAAGTTATATAACAACACCTTAGCGCCGTATTGTTTCTTAAATTTATATAGAAGTTTATGAGTATTTCTAAGCACACTAAAAGTTACATATTGGTTTTATAATGTCCTCTTGGCTCTTTTAGATACACCCGCCATATTTTTGATACATTTATGTAAATGACATGCATTTATGTGGAAAAAAGCTAAACAAATTTCTTTACTAAAATTCTAAAATATTTATGACATTAGCGGGGATCTAACTTTTTAAACGTGTAAATGAAAATCAGTCTAAAAAGAATTGCAGTACAATGCTGGTCATTTCAAATGTCTGCATGAGAGCTTCAATAATATCAGTGTATTTTTATATTAGGAATATACATATCATGTATGCCAAAGAAGAGGCTTGCCCTGTGGAGATGTTATATTCTATAGTAACTTAGTTTCCCAACTTGCAAAGAGAAATATAGACCTAATAAAGCGATACGGGTGCCTAAACATTGTGGTTACCATTATAAGGAAGGTTATAAAAGTTGCGAAAACATTCTCGTTACTGGATTAAAGATGCATAAGGCCTACAAGGGGTTATATAAAGTTATATAAAGGTAACAGTTATATATCTTATAATTTCGTCCTATCACCGTTATTATAAAACTTGGGGCTATGTAAGGTATCCAAATAGTGATAACGCTAACCCTTATAGAGCCCGCCACTTAAAGCTCTTTAAGGGATATATAGAGGTATCTGAAACGTTGTCATCAACAATTTAGTTAGTGTCATCATTTAGTTAGGTTATATTGCAATCAACACATGATATGGTAATGACTAATGTTGATGCATATGGTAATTTTAACCGGTATTTTTATAATTCTAAAAGTTATAACCCTCTTCTGGGTGCATATATATATATATATATATATATATGCTGCATTTGTGGTTTCTGCTTTACTACAAGATGCAGGTATATAACCTTACAGGAAGATACAAGCTTTTTTATAGACCGATCGAAAATATAGTACAAAGGAATCAAAATTGCAGTCACAATTCAAGCAAGAAGATAAATTGAACCACTCCTTTAACAGTAAAAAAGACAAATCTGTATCTTGAACAGAAAGGATTAAAGTGCCATCGAAAGTGTACGATTGGACACTACTATCTCTTAGAGACTCCTAGTATCACTTCTGGAAATATCTATCTTGACCATGTGACACATGATTCAATGTAACCAAAATCCTAGCATAAATATAGGTAAACTATTTCATTGATTATTCACTAGATGTTGGCTATGATGGCATCATTATTAATATTGGGTTGAAAGGTCAACGGCGTTTAGAAGACAGGAATTAATTATTCCTGTGTTCTGTGCAAATGAACTCCATTTAGGTCGTTTGCTGCTACATCTAGATTACCAGACTACAATACACTACTGCTTTTCAGCTATAGAGAAGAATTCCCATTGTAAAATTCAAAATTATGTTACCACTCTGACTTCGGTAACAGATGAAGCTGATCTCAGAAGAGTGTTATACGTAAGTGGCGCTTAGAACATACGAGGTAAGCGCCATAAAACCTCGGCCTGATATAGAAAAAACTTAGAAAACTTAATGAAATATAATAATTTTTATTTTTCAGTATAATCTACCATAATGTCAATACACTTATTACAACCTGGAATTAATAATTCAATGCCCTTGTAAAAATAATCTGAAGTTTTTCCTTCAAAATGTTCAATTACAGCTGCTTACAACTCGTTCTCGTCCTTAAAATAACGTCTCCTAATCCAATGCTGGTCCAATGCTTCAAAACCGCATTCGCGAATGGCAGCTTGTGAAATTGCGGCAGTATGAATGGGTGCATTGTCGTATAATAATCGAACACCTCTAGTTAATTTTCCTCGAGGTTTTTCACAAATATTGTTTCTCAGTTTATGCAATAAAGACGCATAATATGTACTGTTAACAGTTGTATTACGTTCTTTAAAATCAATCAGTAAAATGCCGTCACAATCCCAGAATATTGTTTTGCCATAACTTTCTTTGTCGATTAAATGACTTTCGCCTTTTTGAGACGAGGTGCATCGGGTCGCCGCCATTCCATCGATTCCTTTTTGGATAGAGGATCATAATACAGAACCATTGTTTCATCTTCAGTAACAATGGACTCCAAAATCGGCTTTGGGTCTTCTCCACACCAGTTTAAACATGAGCGCGCATACTCGACGCGACGTTGAGTTGAACAGCAGAAAGAAGACGCGGTACCCATCTTGCACTAATTTTCTTCATACCCAAATGGTCATGAAGAATTCGGCGAACACTTGTTTCCGAAATGTTAGACATCACTGCTAACTCCTTAACTTTCAAACGGCGATCTTCTAATACCATTTATTCAATGATTACAACTGTTTGAGGCGTTACCGCTTCAATTGGCCGACCGGTGCGCTCATCATCTTCAAGAGATTCTTGCCCCAAACGGAAACATTTGGACCACTTTTTTACAGTAGAATATGAAGGAGATGAATCACCATAAAAGTCGTCTAAACGTTGTTTGAATTGATTAGGCGTGTGCCCTTCTTTTGTGAAAAATTTTATAACCGCACGGTACTCAATTTTCGTTAGCTGCGACATTTTCATGCACTCGTCACGATGCTCGAGTGGCTACTAAAATCTATTACGCTTCTAGCCGTAATATATAGTGTAGTCTATCTCTTACATGTTCAACTATGACGCAACCGAGTTTGAACATGTTGGCACCTGTAGAAGCCTGCCGGGCCGAGAATTTATGGCGTAACAAGGTGATCATATTCAGAAAAGCTAATGCAGAAATGCCGATCTTTGTGATACTGCTCTTACCTGGAAAAATACCAAATGGATGCCGGAATGATCCAGACTTTCTGAAGGTGTGTACTTAAGGAAGGAATTCACAAATGTGGAACTGTCACAAGGTTGGATTAGTCTGCACACTATGTCCAGAGTGCAAAATTCACTGCAGCAACAAAAATTAACAAACAATGGTGCATTGCTATCTAAGTAATTGATACAATTACTGAATGCATTTAGATCTAAAAAACACAATTTGCTAATGTTAGTTTAAATAAATTCCTATTAGTTAAAGTTCTCCATAAACTAAAACTTCGGTCAGAACATCTTAGTCAAAAAAATAAACCGTATAGGAAATTTAGTCTAATACATAATTGAAATCTTGTCAGAAAATGAAAAACGCGAAGAATTTCCCAGAACAGTGGCGTGCGGTCCATGGAAGCAATGGAAGCAATGCTTCCCTTAAGAATTTATTAAAAATAAAAACCGACGCTAACAAAAATATTTTTATGAAATTATGGTTATCGTTTATTTAAATTTGTAATATTTAATCAACTTAAAGCTCAATATCAATTCTGCACAGCAAAAAGTATAATTATTTAGAGTACTATTTTAAATTAAGCTTATTAAACTTGCGCGGAAAGGTAATACCGATTCAAATGTGTTACATACACTGCATATAAGCACTGATTTCGTTGCTTATTGCACTTCTCCCCGCCAGCCGGCCAGTCGGGCCTTCGTTAGCCGGCGGGTGCCTTGTACATCGTGTAGTTATTTTTAGTGTGGTCTATGCCCAAATGTTTATTTATTATAATTTGGTTATTTGTGCGTTTTAGTGTTTGTTAAATGTAAATCTGCGAATGAGACTGTATTTTGAAACATTTTATTATTTCAATTTATATAAGTTGGATTTTTTAAGACAAATAATGCTATTTAGTTTGTTCTGTATGCAAATTTAAAATTGCATTATCGTCATGACTACAAATTCCGCTGTTTCGGTCGAAGTTTCGAGTACTTCCGATACAACCGAATCGCGAAGATTTTGTTGTTCGGTTTGTAAATTATTAGATTTTTCTGCATACAGTTTTGGAGGGAAATTACAAATTGTTGAAAAAGGCAGATCAAAACCAGAACTTTCAAATTTAACAACAAATATTAAAACCTGCACCAGATATTTTACTAAAAAAGACCGGAAAATCGAGTTGCATTATAAATAGTAGTACTTTTTTAAATAAAGAATATAAGTATAAAGTATAAAAGTTCTTTTTTGAAAAACTTTTAAGCTTAATAATTATAACACTGTCTTTTATTGTACGTAGCAGGGGCGGATCCAGAGGATTATTTGGGGGGGGGGCATTTTTTGAAAATAATAGTTTTAAATAAATTAATAATAATTACTATACAAACATTATTTGTTTTTATCCTATGTGTGTTTATTTATAAATGTTATATATTCCACAATATTTAATAAGCATTAACTACTTTTACATTCAAAATTTATTTAACTATAGTACTAAAGTATATATTAAAACTTTGGGTGGGATTCTCCCCGTGGATCCGCGCATGTACCTACGTATATTAAATTTAAAATCGTAGTTGCTTCCCTAGCCTAAATTCTCACCGCACGCCACTGTCCCAGAAATATAACTCTACAACATGAATATCCATATTAACAAGTGAAGACATTTTAGAATGATTTTTCCAACTTTGCTCAAGACAGATTTTAGATCCTAAAGTGCCCGTTGCTTTTTCTTACTCCTAGTACTAATATAATCCATCCACGACTTGAGATATCTGAGTGATCTTTGCGAATTCGGCTTGGCCTTCCAAAAAACATGGATGTTCGGTAGATAACTTTTATATAAACTGTGGTTAAAAAAATATTAAACCAAAATTGTCATGAAAAAGAAATATACCAAGTCATTTTTTAACTTCATAATTAGAGAATTAATTCATTTTAACTTTTGACCTTCAATTTACCCGCCAGAAATTTAACTGCAAACAAAAAATATCAATAAAATATGAAGTAGTTCAAATGAGAGTAGTTGCAATATCTACGATTCATTTATTTCTGTTTCACAGGTTATATTATTATTGATTATTATTAATATTTAATTGTTATAGAGATCGAAGATAAATTCGATTGCACATTGCACATTTGTTTAATCTATAACAAATCGTCAAAATTTGTTTGAACAAAATAATGCAGTTTAGTAGTTCAAAGGCACTATTATAAAGTGCAGTTTCATTAGCATTTTTTGCCTATTCAGCGTTAGATATATAATTTTCATTATAATTAATTGCAATATAAGGTTCACTTGAAATATTTCAAGATAATTTGCAATTATAACAGTTAAAAAACTATTGATATTAAAATTTTCCTATAACAATTCCACAAACTTAAATAAATCATAGCCTGCTTTGATATCTTATAATCGTCGACGGATTATAACTTTTAAAGTGTTCGTCGTGTGTAAATGAAGTAGAATTTGGTAATTTGTATCGGCGACACCCGGAACGGTTATCCTCGACAGTAGGTGGAGTCCTTCGTGTTGATGCTGATGGTGCAGTTTATCGGAGGCCGTGGGAGAGCTTGCGTTATTCCGTGAGGCTGAGGCTAACCGGTAGGCAGAAGTTGGCCGCCTGACCATATAAGCGCGCGGCCGCCTGGCGCCAGATGTTGATCTGCAGCCGGCAGCGCCAGATACTCCGGTCCACTTTCTCTATATTGCGGCTAATGTGCAATTTTGCAATGTTGTTTTTTAAATTTTGATAAAAATACTTGTTTTTATTTTTATTTACATATCAAACCATTAATGATAATATGTTTTTAACATGCTTGCGTTACGCAATTTTGTGGTTATGACGTACTTTCAGTTGTTTTTATACGAAACAAAAAGAAATGGAATTCTAAGAAATGAGTCATTGAAACAAACAGCTGCGGCTCTTTCGTATGTTATGAATTCTGACAGCGACACTAAAATCAAAATAGATAACATGATTCACTTTTAATAAAAGATGTTACCTTTCAAACATAACCTTAAATTGTTAAGGGTAGAGCAGAAACCATTTTAAAATTCTACAATTAGCAACTCTAAATAATTAGCTTTTAATTTATAATTTATTTTTATACAACATGACCTGTATTTTCCTGAAACTTAATTCTTAGAACTTTAAATTTGATCTACAAATTAAAATTCCAAAATTTAATAAGAACTAGATAGTAATATAAGCATTATGACTACTATTTTGAATCTTTGAGATTTTAAAGCTTGATCTGCTAAACTCGCAATGTTTGACAATTACATTTTATCAACTGCCTTTAAAACAACAAAATCTGAATATACCAATCTTTTAAATATTTAAGAAAAAAAACTTTAAAGCTTGAAACTCTGTAACGAAATTTTTAAGGCTTTTCAATTCTTACGAATTTCGAAAATGTGGGAATTTAAAATTCTTGACTTCTTTATTAAAAGATTAAATAAATTTGCTATAGATTTGAAGCCTTAAATTACAACTTTGGACTGTTAAAACTGTAGAAGTTAAACACTGCAGCATGTGGGGCATTTTGGAACTGTGAAGTTTAACCTTCTAAAACGTTTGCAAATCAATCTGCATTTCTAAAAGCTCGCCTCTGAAGCGTTAAGTTCAACAAAAGTTTATTGTTTAAAACCTTAAATATTTTGGAAACCAACCCTTGCAAATTCAACAGCACTGAAACTGGAAATTCTGATTCTCTGAAAGACTGAATAATGAAGTTTCACTCTCTTAGAATCATAAGCGCTTGAGAATCGGAGCAGCAATATGAAATATAGAATGTGATGTAAGTTATGACGCCCTGAACAACAGCATTAACCTAACCTTGAAAGTTAGATGCAAAAGCTTTTATATATGTTTATATATATTTGAATCTTAGAATTTCAACTAAAAGGTTGATAACTAAACTATATTATACCCTTAAATTCCTGAAACTCTAAGTTTCTGAAGCTTATTGGATATTTAAATCCCTGGCACTAAGGAATTTAGAAAGCTTGGAATTCTGAGTCTTGAAAGTTTTGGTGTTCGATACTCAAAATGTTGAACTCTTTAAAGCTCGGAAGTATCAACTGTCCGGAGTTAATACGTCGACCATTCCAATTTCTACAGTTTTTAATTCTAAATCTGGACAAAGCCATAAATCATAACGCCGAAATCCATTCTGCAGCAGTCTAACACTTTTAAAACTATGAATGAATATTCTTTTAAACTATGAAAATGTAAAACTAAAAAATTGAGTCTATAAATCTGTAGCTGAAAACTTGAATTGTCGATATATTCATATGGTTCCATATTCCAGTGAAAATTAGACATCTTGCCTCTTGATGTCAAAATTATGAAAATAAAAAAAGCAAATTTAAACTTAACTTTACCTTTTCTTATGTACACTAGCCTGGACTTCTATAGCTGCAGTGATATTTCGGGATTTGACTGATTAAATCCCTACTGAGAACATGCGAAATATTTGTTTTTTTCTGGTATAATGGTTCGCAGTGAATAAGTACCAAACAATGACCAGTTAAAACCAATTTTCTGAGCACATATTAAAGTAGAGCAGAATTATCGTACGGTTGTTCGGCTAAACTACCCTTTAAAAGGAAGGCTTTATTCACAAAACGCCGGATTGGTTGAGTGCAAAATGACTTTGGTTATATTTCTTAATGCAGGCAAGGTCGTTGGTTCTGTCATTATTGCTGTGGAAAAATTCTCAATGTAAATTGTGAATCAAGGTTTGGTTCTTATTGAATATGCTTAAGTGCTGCAGAAAAGCCGTTTCAGGAAAATAACATCCTTTTTTACTATTTTGAAGATGTGTAGCACCGTTTTTGTTGTTACCTTGAGTTATGTGTATTACGTTTTCAAACGCTGTCACAAACCTTTATCACACGTAGTTCTTCTAGCCATATTACAATTGATATTACTTGACGTTTCTTGTCACTTGTCGACTGGACATGTGCTTGTGAAAGTTCCGTTAAATTGTTTCTACTTTTTATTCGTTTGCATATCTAGTTCTAGACTTTTGGGAAAGCTTGCCCAGAACCTTATAAAAGAAAGGGACATGCCTTGTGCGTCGCGGATTAGTTTAATATTTGCATTGATCACTGAGATCGTTCGTTTGATCATTTATCAGCTGACGTGCCATTACGTCAGAGGATGTACTTCAAAACATGTCATAAGGCGTAATTGGCTGGTGATGGTTGCGATTGTAATATTTTAAAAATGTTTACTTTCAACACCCAAGCAGCATTTTTAGTCGTCGCTACGTACCAGCAACTACCGGTGGAACTATTAAGTTTTAGCCACTAGTCACAACCGCGTAATTGCTACGGTTTTGTTACGTGTCTGGAACCAAAATGGGGAACAATTTTTGGGTAGCAGGTACGTGGCGGCGTAGTAATTGCTACTTTCGTGGAACTTCTTTTCTCTTTGACACATCATGTCGCGTGGTTGCTCTCTCTCTTGCTCTTGCAACTTAACAAATATTCTATCATTTTCTATACTATATAATGCTGGATCGTGTAACAAAATGAATTACCAGTTTATTTGTAATACGTACTTAATACAAAGAGCGATGAAATGTTTGATTATTTTGTCATTCCAGTACACCAAGATTATAAACCATTGCAACTTTTCTGTTATATATGATGATGATAGATCGAAAAATAACAACGCGCCTTCTTTAAATATATTTTTTAGTAAAAAAGTGTCTTGAATAAAACATGATAAATATACACGAAATACTTGATAAGTTGTAAGTTGTACGAAATAAGTTGATACACATGATAGAAACCATTTTTATATTTTCCTGTTATGTTCTTTTATGTGTTTAAATAAAAGATACTCAATTATTGTCATTAATTAACTTTATTAATATTGAGTGAGCATGGCGAATTACATACACAATGCATAGACTGTAGAAGACGTGTATCCTCCAAGCCGGCTCGAGTGTTACTGACGCTCGCCGGCGACGCGGGCCAGGATTGGTTAGTTACATCACTACAAATAAATGTTGCCAACTTCAAGCTACATACATAACAATCCCTAAGGCACAATTTGGCACCAATTTATTTTTATTGAAGGTTATATAGTAAAACATCTATTAACAATCATAACAAATTGCAAATTGATTAATGATTATTGATTAATCCAACATTTTACAAGTAAATATGGAGATGGAGTAGTTTACGAAAAATTACTTTAATGTGATTCTCCTGGGTAGCAAAAAAGTAAGTGTTACATTCAATACTACTGTAAGGTTTTAAAAACTTTAAAGTAGCTTCGGGCAAGTTACTGCTACAATCATAATACCACTTTGAAGTTGCAACGACTTTAAAGTAAGTATACTAAGTGGCAATACCGTTCCACATACTTTAATAGTTACTCAGAAGTAATGAAACTACATAGTTCCAATAAATAGTAGAAACAACTACACAATTACTAAAATATTCCGAATTGAAGAAATTAAACCTATAAAGTCATAAATTTAGTTGCAGTTACGTAACAACTACTCATTCAAAGTTCCGATCTCAGTTACTGCTACTTAAATGCTGCTTGGGCAGTTTCGCATTTAAACAATCGTGCAACAAAAATTCCTATTAGTTTATACTTTGCACATTTCTGATCAAAATGTTTTGCATTTTAGACAAAAATGAATGGCAGCCTTGTGGGGGTGGGGGAATGAACGACTTCTCGGTTCTGAAGTACCCTTAGTGCAATTGAATTTCTTGTATTGTTAAATATTATTTTCTGTTACTTTTTTTATAGTATTCCTAACCGTTCCTCTTAAGCATTTATTTTTCTCATTCATCTAAAAATACTTGAAGCATCTAAGTGCCTAATACCGCCAGTCGGCGAAGTGTCCACGGTCTACGTAGTGTCCGCTCGGCGAAGTGTCCAGCTACCAACGTTGGGGGTTAGATGAAAATTCAGCTATTCCGTTAATGAAAAAGGGTACGAAATGGCTCAGATATGGCAAGTCAGACACAAATTAAAAGATTGGTACTCACTAGAGGGAGGCGTGACCTTGCTAAATGTATAGTTGATGTTCAGTTTTGTGCGGTCGCATGTATAAGATTTTGAAGAGCGATCATTCATAGAAATAATTTTAAAGACATGACCGAACGGGATAGCGGACCTAATTACCCATTTAGCAAGGTCTGCCTCGCTCTGGTAATCACATATTCTTGACATACTTGACGAGTGGAGCCTAGTGGTACCGGTTTCATCATTCGGAGACAAAAGTTGAAGTTACAAAATCTCAGAAAAGTGTCAAAATGCATTAAACTAAGATTAAAATACTGGCGATTTTTTTAATTTATGAATCTTTACTTAACTCTCTTATCTAGATTACACACACCAGTAATTGCCACCATTTTACTAATTTAATCAAATTGGGATGTATGTACAGTTGCGATCATTCGCTAAGGAACGATGAAAAAAATCATAACCGCCGATTTTTCAGTTTTTTGTTCGATGTAAATGTAACTTTATTGTATGGTATTCAAGAACATTTCATCTTTTAACATTTTACATAATTGTCCAGTTCATAAATCGGGTCGAGTTATAGCGTCCAGTTGCGAGCATTCGCTAAGAAACGATAGAAAAATATTGATTTTTGGTTTTTCAGTTTTTTGTACAATGTACGCTGTATTTATGAACTGGGTAATTATAATGTTAAAAAATGAAATGTTCTTGAATACCATACAATAAAGTTACATTTACATCGAACAAAAAACTGGAAAATCGGCGGTTATGATTTTTACATCGTTCCTTAGCGAATGATCGCAACTGTACATTGTATAAAAAACTGGAAAATCGGCGATTACTATTTTTTCATCGTTCCTTAGCGAATGATCGTAACTGTACATAGCCTTAAGATAAAGTATTTTTCAAAACAACATAAAGAGGACAAAATCTAATATAAAAAAATGATATTATAAAACTTCTATGCTCCTAAAGTGTACAAGGCGTCTCGTTTTTTTTGAATCGCGATTTTTAAAAACTATTAAAGATAAAGGTACCAAAATAAAGAGAGATAAATATTCTATTGGCACATACCATAAAATATAGGGTATTTTCCATTTAGAAAAAATCAAAAAAATAGTTTGGAAATGTCGATATTTAAAAAGTTATTTTGATCAGCCTGTATAGAAAATTTACTTTTAGCACTTACTCGGAATAAATTGATTCTAGCTAAGACCTCATCAAAAATTTGCAAAAAATACACAACGGATGGTATAGATATTGAAATTTGAATGAAGGGTTGATATTAACCAAAAAATATTTAAAAAATCCTATTTTGGCAACGTCGCATCTACGTGGAAAACCGTCAGGGTTAAGCATAACGGCAGAACCTAAAGAGGTTTCATTTGAGACGAGAAAATATAGGTTGTTCCATTAAACTTCATTAACATTCCATCTATTGAATTTTTTATCTGGGTAACGAAAAACCTATAATCGAAGAGCCCTGTATATTCAGGATTGATATTGTTACATGGACTAGAAATTTGTTTTTCGATCTGCCCTTCATTCGTAATTAAAATTCTGCGAAAAATAAATATTTCAATAATTGTAACTAAAATATTGTGAAATATAAAAGACCGTGCCGCTATAAAAAATGGCAGTACTAACTCTTTTGTTGGAGAGGTCGACAAAATGTTAATTTCCTAGTCAATCCCAGCCGCTCGTGCATATCTGGGAAGGGCTGCGGTGCTGCTCGGCTCCAGATGTCCGATGCCATCTGATGTTTTTGTGCATACAATTATTTATGATGCATTTACAGATAACCTAACATAATTTTGATTTACCAATGATGAAATTAACAGCGTAATATAACATTTGAACCTGACAAGATATAACCACAACAAATAAACATTAAATAATAACAGCGGTTAACAGGATGTTTTCATTTCTTGACGCACAATTAACTCGTTTAGGTTATTTAATAAATTAATAAAAATATTGCCTTTCGTTTATATAGTAGCGGTTCTGTTTAGAATTGTTAATCTGGGTTAATTTATTACAGGAAGGACAGATGACAAATCAATGACTTTATTTTTATTAATCGGAAATTCGCTATTTTAAGATAAATAATCCATGGCGCTCCAAATTTAGAAATATTGTGGGTTAATAAGTGTTGAAGTTTAATATAGTGTGTTGCCTTATATTTTACTTAAATTATATAAAATGTAGGTGCTGATCTTATTGTTAAATGACCTATATCCATCCAACTGATAAAGATCGATTAATTAATTATAAAAGTAGCAAGTGGCAAAAAGGTTCTGACCGCAAAGCGGTCAATTCTACATAGTGTTAACGAAATTCATAATGGTAAACATCAGAATGTCTTATCCAATTATTTTTTATTCTCTTCTATTAATACGTAAAATAACACTTCAGACTTCAGAGAAAGTTTATCTGAAATAGGTAACCGCCCCTTATCATCATATTAGAGAGTCGATGTTTGGCAGGATGGTATGTCTCCATGGGTGTTTAATTACTCAAGATTTTGGGCCTAAAGGTGGTCTTTCAAGGTGCCAAGTTTAACAAAATTACAAAATTAATTATTCGTAACCTATAATACTACTCGAATTCAAAAATATAAAGGATCTCAATTCCCGTAGAATCAAATATCAATGGTCCAAGAATTCTGATTTCCCTACCCAGATACTTTTGTGAGTTTGCCCTCCAATAAAACTACATACTATATACAGGGTGTTTTTACTAAATTTGTTAAAAAGGTCTTTCGACAACTGCTGGAAATAATAGTCAAAACAAACTGTGACATCACCTAGCATCAGTTCCATCAATGTAACAGATATCACGTTAAAAATGCAGTTAGGTACATCCTGCTCCAACTGTGATTCTTAAACCAGTGGCCACAACCAACCCATTTTTCAAAAACTATTTTTTTGTCAGTTTTTATTAGATAGTCACTAATGATGTTAAGACTTTTTGTTGCATTTTATGTGTACTATCACTATATATACGTAAATACAAGAATGTGCTGGCTTGACTATGTCAAAGGTCTTACCTGAAAAAACGATCTTCAGTTTCGTACAAATAAAAGCTTTTAGTTTAGTTTTTACTAGGTAATATAAAACCGTTGTTGAGAAATTATGGTGTTTCAGCAGTCTTGATGGTGAAATCAGAACAGTTTTTCGGATATAACCTTTGGCATGGCCAGATAAATACTTTCTGTTATCTCATGTACGTAGTTTCATTGGAGAGCGAACTCAAAATAGCATTCGGATAGGAAAGTCCGAATTTTGAATATTTCGGATTGGCCTTTTACCCTACGGGAATTGGGGGATAAAAGGTCTTCTGAGATTTGTCCAAGTTTAATTTATAAAAATTCGAAGCGATTGGGTGGTACGGGTCTGGAGTAACTGCTTTTCCAATTTTGTCATATTTGGCACTTTGAAGGGCTTGTTCTTTTGGAAGGGATTAAGTCCAAAATCCTGGAAAATGAAACATCTTATGTGGTACACGCGAACATATACCATCGATTCACTGCAATAGTGCAATGGGTGATATAACGGAAATCAAAATTAGACCAAATTTACCTTTTTCAGAAAACTTATACACTTCAGTTTAGTAATAATAGCTTTTTGTGATTTCTTCATATTATGCAGTCTAGTGCACTTTAGAGGGCTAAAGCTTTGACTGACTTTTGACTTATTTCCTGTTACTCCTCTGTGGAGCATAGGGCCTCAACAAAGTAACGCCATCTGGTTCTGTTTTTTGCTATGGATTTTAGTTCGTTCCATGTTTTTCCTGCTTTTTTTATTTCTTCTTCTACTGTTCTTCTCCAGGTGGTTCGCGGCCTTCCAGTTTTTCGTTGTCCTTGGGGGTTCTAATTCAAGGCTTTCCTTTCAATTGCTGTTGTGTCCTTCCTTAGAATGTGGCCTATTCAGTTCCATTTTCTTGTGTTGATTTGTATATGTATGGGTTTTTCTCCTGTTCGCTCCCATAGTTCGGTGTTTGTGGTAGTGTCTGGCCAATAAATCTTGAGTATCTTACGAAGGCATCTGTTGATAAAAACTTGTAGTTGTGTGGTGATTGCATTGGTGACCTGCCACGTTTCGCTTGCATATATATAGTATAGCAGGAACCACAATGTAGTAATAGATGGAAATCCAGATAGCAGAAATGAAGATGTAATAAAAATAATACAAACAATGGGTAAACAAGTAAATGTGGAAATAAAAAATGGTGATATTTAGGCAGCACATCGGTTACCATCAAGTGGAAATAAAAGACCGATAATCGCACAATTCACAAACAGATTTTTAAGGGATCAATTTTTGGAATGATGCAAATCGAGAAAATTATCCGCGAGTGACATAAATTTGGAAACAAAAAGTCAACCTATTTATGTAAGCGAACATCTAACGCCATATTACGAGAATCTCATGTTTTTAGCTAAAAACAAACGAAACGGTGAAGAAAAGATTTACAAGTACGTCTGGTTTCGTAACTTAAAACTGTTAGTGCGAAAAGAGGATGGTTCTCCAGTGATAAGGATTAGAACAATAGAAGATATAAAGTAAGGATGCGTATGTTTTTTACATGTAAAATTAAAACTAGTAATATAACTCTTAAAAATGGCTCCAGAAAACTTATTCTTACAGAAACTTTTCAAATTAGGGCAGTTGAGTTTTTTAATATTCCAGGTTTTTCAGTACATTATAACGACAGTAGAATAAATAGAAACGATGGAGTAGTAGTATTTGTTAATAAAGTTAATAAAACAGTAAACGTTGTTAATGTGGACCAAATCAAATTTGTAAGAATAACAATTAAAAAACATAACAATATTTTTGGAATTAGCGCTGTCTATCGATCACATGATGTAAGTATTGATAGTTTTTTAGATGTACTACTTAAATATCTACCTACATGCAATGAAAATAATGAGACATTGGTTGGTGATATGGTTGATATACTGGGTGGAGAGACTAATGCAGATGAATATTTAAATGTTTTGTCAAGTTTTGGGTTCATTTCAATAATTAACAAATATACTAGAGAATCTCAAGGTAGCAAATCATGCATCGATCACATATTTATTAAAACAAAAATTACTTTAACACAAGTAACAGGTGCAATCTTAAAAACAAGCATAACAGATCACTACATTACAATGTTAGGGATAAGTGGGATCAAAATCAAACAAGTTAATTCAAATCATAGCGAAAGACGGGTTATAAAATTTTTAGATAAAGTTAAATTTGTTACATTTGCTGAAAATACTGACTGGAATTCTGTAATTATACAAGAATATAATCCTACAGAAGCAAATGAAAAGCTAAATAATTTAATAAAAGTTTGTAAAAACAACTCGATTACGGAAAAAATTTTAAATTCGAAAAATAAAAACTGAAAACCGTGGATAACACATGGTCTTATCAATGCGATTAACACAAGAGATAAAATAAAACAAAATTTACTTCGTCTAGAACGCGGAAACGCAAATTTTATAATTTATTATAAACATTATCGAAACATTTTAAATTCATGTATAAAAGCAGTAAAAGCAAACTATTATAGAGGGAAAGTAATGGAAAATCAAAATAATACTAGAACATTATTGAAAGCTGTAAACGAATGTGCTAACAGGATACAAAACAAACGGGATATCCAGGTAATTAAAACAAAAAACGGCCATGTATTAAACGATAAAGCAATGATTGCAGATGAATTCAATAAACACTATATGCTACTGTGGGAGAAATAATGGCATAAAAGATTAAAGAAACATTACAAAATGGGATGCAAAATCCACCCACGCCGACCACCTCGATAATTAATGATAACCTGTTCCTATTCCCAACCACAGAATACGAAATACTCCAACAAATTAACTTACTTAAAAAGATTGGTGCGGCTGGAGAGGATGGCATCACCACCGAGGATTTAAGGTTAATAAAGCAGTTTGTTGCTAAACCACTATGCCACATTTGTAATCTTATATTTCAAAAAGGAATTTTAACTCAACAGCTAAAAAATGCCATAATCATTCCTATATATAAATCAGGTCCAATAGATGATGTAAATAATTACAGACCAATTTCATTAGTATTAACAACGATCTCAAAACTTGTAGAAGAACTTATGAAAACAAGACTTATCTCATTTATGGAAAAACACAAAATTCTTTCTCAAAACCAGTTTGGTTTTCAAAATGGAAAATCGACAGAAGACGCGATTAAATTCCTAACGTCAAAAATTTATTCCAACTTCGATTATGGTAAACCTTCAGCAGCGGTATTTTTAGATTTAGCAAAAGCATTCGACTCATGCTTCAATAAAATAATTTCCGATGACCCTACTTTTTTGATGTTTTTGTGGCCAGATTCTTTCGTGCACACCCTTTAGCTCTATGAATGCACCGTTTGCTTTTCGTATTCGTGTTCTCACATCCATTTCCGTTCCTCTTGTGTCTGTTATTGTGCTACCTATGTACGTGAAGTTGCTGACTTCTTCTATTTCGCTGTTGTTTATGGAAAACTGTCTGGAGTTATTTGTATTTATTCTTAATGATTTTGTTTTGTCGCTGTTAATTTTTAGTCCAAAGTTTCTGCCTTCAGTACTAATGCTGTTGAGCTTTACCTGCATATGGTCATGTCTATGGGATAGAATACAAACGTCGTCTGCAAACAGTAGTTCCGTTCCGTGATGTTCCAATTTATTCCTCTTGTTGTATTTTTTATTGCTCTGTACATGACTTCGTCCATTATTGTTAGGAACAGTAGTGGTGACATGATGTATCCTTGTTTTACTCCTGATTTCACTGGTATGGGTTCTGTTACATTCCCTTCGTACACCACTTGGCATGTGAAGCCTTCATAGGTTTGTTTAATAAGATTTGTTATATTTGCTGGTGTGGAGAAGAGTGACGAACCACCCCACTAATAAAGTTAGAATAGCTCTAAAAAGTGGCATCAATTCCACATAAGAATGTATTGCTAAATATAAATAAAATAAATACTTGCTGGTATTCCATATTTCTGTATTGTATTCCATAGTGTCTCTCGTTTTACTAGGTCGAAGGCCTTCTCGAAGTCTATAAATACCATATATATAGATTGGTCATGAATTCTGTACATTGTTCAACAATTATGCGGAGTGTATTTATTTGATCTACGCATGACCTTCGACTACGGAAACCAGCCTGTTCCTTTGTAGTTGTTGTTCTATATGTGGTCTTATTCGGTTTAGCAGTATTCTGTAGAAGATTTCTGTAGAAAAACTTGGTGCCGAAAGCAGTGTAATGCCTCGCCAGTTCTTGGAGTTTGTTATATCGCCTTTTATTGGTATCTTAATCAGCAGGCCTTTTTCCAGTCTTCCGGTACACTGCCTGTAATCCATATTTTAACGAATAGAGGGTGTAATATATCTATGGTTAACACCATATCTTCTTTTAGTATCTCTGGTGGGATTTGGTCTTTCCCCGCCGCTTTGCCGTTTTTCTGGCCTTTTAGCGCTTCTCTAATTTCTAGTCGTGTAGGTATTCCTGTTTTTATTTTATTTGTTCTTTCATCTGGTATATTCTCTAAGTCTTCTTCTTTTTCTTGCACTTCACCTTTTTCATTTCTTCCTTCATATTCTGCTACTCGGTCAAACATTCTTTCATTTGTTCCTCTTTATTTGTCAGCTGTATTCCTTGTTTGTTTCTTATAGGTTTGTTTCCATGTATTTTCTTGCGTGATAACTTCCGAGTTATATTGTATGTTGTTTTTATATCGCTTCTGTTTGCCGCTTCTTCTGCCTTCTTGGCTAGCTCATTTATACATCTCCTCTTGTCGGTTTGCGCGCTTCTTTTTATTTCAGTGTCCTTTTGTTTATACTTATTTTGGAGTTCAGTGTATTTCGTCGCGTTTGTGCAAGCTATCATTTTCACGTTGAGATTTCGTCGAGAGGGCATTTAACCAACTGACAATTTGTCTTTATGAACCAAATACACAACACCAAAAAGAATATTAGAAATATTTAAAAAATATATTGATGTAGTTCTTACAACAACTGATACAAATAATGGCTAAAAATTTAACATAACATAAAACCTTATACATAAAATACGGTAAGGAGAAATCTGCAGTAAAGTAATCCATTATTGTACGACTTTTATGCAAAAGAGCTCCAATAGTCAATTAATATTTTGAATAATTTAGGTAATTCAATTACAATAATTATATTTATTAATAATGGTTGTTTTTACAAATTTCAATGAAAATGCGAACTTAAAAAATGTACTTTTTATCTACTCTTTTCAGAAAATTGCAAAAAATGGTGAATACATACATACCAGCATGCAACAACGTTCTAATTAACTTATAGTATAAACGTGTTTTTTTCACTAGTTATAAAAGTTACGAGTAGAAAAAACAATCATGTGTACACATTTTATTTTTTTTGCACACTCTTTTCATTCAAAATAGTGAAAATAGTTATTTGTTTAACTAGGCAAAAAAAGTAGCAGATTTACTGCGATGGCTGGTTTCACAGTCGACGTGTTACACACATAATTTTTTCGTCGACTGCTTAGATTCAACATTAATTATGGAAATTATTTTTATACACATCATATATGCGGTGCATAGGTTGTTATGTAACACAAAGATTTGAGTAAATGATTTAAAAATGTCATTTTGGTTATTGTAAGTGCAGTAAATGCATATATTAATTTTTTCTTAAGTAAATTAATTTGTTTATATGGAAATTAAAAGACTATTTTCTCCTGCAAAAGTTGTAATTGCAATTAATAAATTAAATCATAAAAGTTGAATTGTTTCTTTTCATAGCTGCCAATTTTTAACTACCAAGGAAGTTAAACGCAACTTTTACTGCATAGGCAGTATAAAGTAACATTTTAGTGCTTATCAATTGTCATTATCATTAATTAAAATTAAACTTGCAACTGTGCAACAAGCGCGGGACTCGTATGAAATTGTAGCATTCGCTTTAACAACGAATGGTGCAAACTTTATACTCGTGACAAATATGTATTAAAGCGAGTTGCACACTATACATTCTCTACTCTTCTTTTTTTCCGAGACGTTGCGCGCTTCTCTCATAAATAGTGGAAAATAGTTTCGTTTCCCAGACTATGATAACTGCCAACTGAATCAAGTATCAAGAAATGTTTACAAAAAATACATCTTTCTGTAATGGCCGTAGAGAAAAGGCTTATTTTTGATTAGGTGATTTTGATATTAAAAATTACCACTAAAAAAGGAGTTTACATTTTAATTGGAAATAGCACTAGTAAGGTATATTGTAACTTTTCATAAAGTGGACTGTGAGGATTGATAAAGCAAAGTGAAGCGAGTAAAGTTTAGTTTTCATAACTTGTTGTACACAACATTCTAATCTTGAAACCTAAAAAAATGTAAATTTATTAGAATTTATAACAAGGGACTAAGATTCCGTATTCGTGTCATAAGTATAAATATGCATGACAACATCAGCCGTATTATATTAATTATCTTATCGTCGTTGCTGTTCACGTGTGTGCTCAGGGAAACAAGAGTTTATTGTTTTTTGATAGGATTATGAAAAAAGAGTCATTTTCATTTTAATTTTTGATAAAAATAGTTATTTATGCAACAAGTTATAAAAAATGAGAGTTTTTTTCACCAGTCCTATAAGCTGTGCAACAAGGTTACTGAGTTGTACAAATACGACGCACACAGCGCTGAAACCTGATTCTAGCTGGTCAACACTCCAAAAACTACTATTAAAATCAAAGGTATTTTAAGAAATAGTATTTTAGTAGAAAGCTTAGTGAACTTGTAACTACCTGCCGTTTACCGTTACGGCAAATAATAACCATAAAACAATCCGACAATTCCGGTAAAGTGCAGTTCAGTGTTAACCCTTCCGAAGGCGCCAATCTGATGTAGGTGTATTTGTAGTTTGTTCGTTAATGTGACAGTTTTTTTTGTGGAAGTGTTTTTTCATTGATTTGAATAATTTATAAAAACAGAATTGAAGCGTTAAAGATTCTTATAAAGAGGTAAGTTTATACCATTCTAATATAGAAAATGGTGATTTATACGTTCCGGATAATAATTTTTTATTTTGTGGTTTATAACTTGCATAGTATGCAAGAGCTTGCGTTTGTATTTTTAATATGTTTTTGCTATAGTATAAAGAATAACATATAAACATGCATAGTGACTCACAAACTGAAATACACTCGAAATGAAAAGGAATAGTTATTAAACGATTAGCAATACAATTGTTGCACGTTATTTAATTTAAATATTTATGAAGCATTTTAAGTTGTGTAATATTTCTTAAAATAAAAAAGAATTCGTGTAAATGCTATTTACTTTACGTCTTTACCTTATTTTTTAATAACATAATTATGTAAATAAACTTTTCTTGGGAAAAGTATAAAAGTATCAAAATTTATCCAATTCTAGTGGCTAAAATTTTTTTTAAAATTTTTTATTAATTTTATACTATTCTAGTCATTTGCTTTCAGTTAAGCCTATAAAATAATTTTGACCGGCTAGAATCGGGTTTCAGCCATGTGTGCGACGTGTGAAATAGTAGTTTGTGTAACAAGAGTGGATATGATGCCTATATCGCACGAAGACAAAGTTTGAGGCACGACGCACTGTGGTTTGTAACTGGCCGTAGGCGGAAAAAATTCAATTTTTCCATTGTCGAATTTTTTGGTTCAAAATATGATTTATAACAAGATTGGGACCTATTCTTTAAGGAACAAACCGAGATAAGTTGAAAAATTATCTTTTTTCCATTTTATATGGTCGTAAACATGGTGGATTTCGAAGTCTGTTTTACATGCTTGAAACAAAGGTATGTTCTTTGGTTTTTTTTCTCTATATATTTAATATTTATTGACAAATAGTGTATATAATGTTGTACTTTATACCCAAATATGTAGAAAAACACATTTAAAATTAATTTTGCGTGCTGTCAATAAAAGAAAAACAGTCTTGAAGGGAATTTAATATAGATTATTTTGATCTATAAGACAGCTGCCGAAAGCTGCGGATTTGCTAGATTCTTTTAATAAAATCTCTTACACGCACGCGTTGATCAAACCTGTGAGTCGAACACATGTTTTAAGGATTTTATTAAATCTTGATTATTTTAATTACTTTATTTAGTTATTCATCTATAATTGTAAAAATGCATTTTCCATACATTTAAATATAATTTAAAAATTAAAAAACTGCCACAAGCAAGCTTTTGTCGCACGAAGACAAAGTTTTTAATTGGCTGAGTGCGATAAAAAGTACTTGTGACACAAGTTCTTTATACTATTTTTTTATTTCGCAATAATTTACTTTAATAACTTCAATTTAATTTAATAAAATGTGCAGCTTTATGATTACGTGCCATGTGTCAAAATAATAACCTTACCAATTTCAAAATCAAAACATAAAAATTTCTTAAAATAGTATCGAAAAGTTCTGTTCTATTATCGGTTTCGAAAAGAGACCAAAATCAATTTGAAATAGAAAAAAGTAATTTATTTATGATTTGTCAACCAACTGTCAAAATAGCTTCACACCAGGTTTCGGATCTTGAAATTTTCAGGAAATTTTTAGAAAATTCATCGGAAGTATGGGCCAAAGAACAAGTGGTTGTGTATCTTCTGTTGATCTTGGTAAATTTAATTTAACAGATGGAAATTGTGAAGTTTTGAAGAAAACTTTGGAATCTCAATTCAAGCAAAAAAGCAAGAAATCCAAGACGATATCAAGGCTTATCTAGGACTACTAGTGGACGTTGTCAATAAATAACATGTAATAGCGAAGATTAGTTGTAATTTAATTCATCCTAAACATCTTAATCCAGTGATCCCAAAAATCTATTCATAAACTGATAATACGACTAGTTGAAACAATTATTTTGTCAATTCTTTTTCGACACCTCCACATTGAATTTTAATGCTTTGTTATCAGTTATCATATTTGAATTCAGTGGCCCAAAAAACAACCAAGCAAATACGAAAATAATATTTAAACATAAAAAGCGTATAAATGTAAAGAATATTTGAGGTCCATAACAATTGATTTTCAATTGTTATTATTGTATTCGAATTTAGCGATCTCGGAAACCTTTAAAGGCCGCCATATTAGATCCGTCATCTATAATTCTAAGGTTTGTATTATCATATTCGAATTCAGTGTACCCAAAAATACAGTGTGTAAATAAAGTAAGGAATAAAATTCATATTTTTTGTATTATCACTGTTTGGAAAAAAAGCTCGAACACTTCAATTTTATTGTTTTCCTGCGGATTTTATGGATGTCAATTTTAATTTTTTAGTTTACTACTGTGGGGCCTATGACGTCATCGACTTTTTTCTTAAATGGAACCCCCTTATTTTTTTGCTAGAAATGAAAAGTATATTTTTTTCTGAGTTCAGCAAATATGTGGTATTTAAAATTAGTATTTTTTGAAATATGGAGGACCGAATGTGATAACTTTTCACAAAAATAATACTTAAACTTTCTAATCTAATGACTATTTTCGTGAAAGTTATTACATTCGGTCCTCCATATTTCAAAAAATACTAATTTTAAATGCCACATATGAGGTATTGCTGAACTCAGAAAAAATATATACTTTTCATTTCTAGCAAAAGAATAAGGGGCCGGGTTCCATTTAAAAAAAAGTCGATGACGTCGTAGTAAACTAAAAAATTAAAATTGACGTCCATAAAATCCGCAGGAAAACAATAAAATTGACGTATCCGAGCTTTTTTTCCAAACAGTGATAATACAAAAAATATGAATTTTATTCCTTACTTTATTTACACACTGTATATTAAAAGGCATAAAAATTATATTTGAATAGCAAAAAACTTTGAGAAATAAAGATTTTTATATTTCGATCCGCTATATTGAATCCGCCATTTTGAATTTGAAACTTCTGACATAAGATTCGTATTCAGCGACCCCAAAAACCTATAGATACGCATAAATCTTTCATTTTAATAACAATCTCTAAAAGTTATTGAATTATTTCCGTATTTTGCCAGTTACAAAACAGAGTGCGACGCCGAAGGCGGAGGATATTCTTCATACAGCTAATGGAAGCATTCTGAAGCTTTCTGTTGGGTGGTATTAATTATACGGACCACCCTTTGTACATTTTGTGGTGCCAACTCGCATACGAAAAGTTTTGTTCTTAAATAATCAACGCCTCTGTTAGAATATAACACTGACATAGACCACGCATTATTTACAGCTGTAAATAAGCTTTTAGCGATTCCTCCAAGAATTCAGGAGCCTGAGAGTCAATAGAGGCAAGAACGGCTTGATATCTTTCCATAGCGCTATCTCTTATATTTTCATAGATATTATAAAATAGTAAACTGAGTTCTTTAGTAATAAAGACTGGACCAATTATTGTTGCCAAGTAATTCGTTTGCGCTCTGATTCTACTAACGTCTGGGGCTCTTAGGAAACTTTTGATGAGGTTAGATATAGATTCCAAGGCGGTTAGATATAAGTCACATCAGATAGACGTGACGTTAAGTTTCCTCCTTTCCCGTCCCGTGTTTGAGTCCGTGTTGAGTGCCCTCTGAAGGGTCAGCCGGAGGCGAGCGGCAAAACGTG
Source organism: Agrypnus murinus (assembly GCA_929113105.1). Classification (NCBI taxonomy): domain Eukaryota; kingdom Metazoa; phylum Arthropoda; class Insecta; order Coleoptera; family Elateridae; genus Agrypnus; species Agrypnus murinus. The sequence goes on from OV816025.1 coordinate 24,150,289, forward strand.
CAAAGAAAAATGTACAAATCAAAGGTAACTCCATCACCGCACACATATTAATTTTGAATTAAATTTTACTTTTTTTTTAGACTGACCCAGGATATAACGAAGAAAACTAGATCATTTACTATTACAAATTTCAAAGCATGCCAAAGTAATAAATGCAATTTTTTATCCATTAATTTAAATTCGTGAAATAAATAAAGATTAGTAAAAAGTTTCACAGTATTTATTAAAATATAACCTGACAATATTGTTTCGACAGCTAAGCTGTCATTATCAAAGGTAATATAAATATAAACAAACACGTCGCTAAGGTAGATACAAAAATAGGTAACTAGATAAAAATAACAATATAATAATCAGAATTAGATATCTAACACTTCCAGTAACGGAGAATTACTGGGCTCAAGCTGTTCATTCATTAAAGGCATCTTCTTCTGCGTTTGTTAAAACAAAAATGTAGGAATTTAATTTTATTTTGAGGAGTCATCGTGTGATTTTGTTCTAAAAAGTGTTTGGCATAATTAAATAATGTTTATTTTTGTAATGACGTACGTGTTCTTTATATCTTATGTCAAGATTTTGAAGTGTTTGTCCAATATATACCGAACTACAAAAAGAACAAATTAAACGGTAAATGCCCGATTTCATGATATCATGTGTTCTGTCTTTAGCATTAAATAAAAATGAAAAAGTGTTAGTGTTGGTTTAAACATACATCTTCCACCACATTCAAAACTTGTTAGTTTTGATATTTGTAACATGTTCTGCAGAATACCCCCACAAGAATGTATACCTTTATTAGATAGTTTCTTGATTAATAGTAATATAGAATTAGTTAAAAGGTTAGAGTTAATTCAATTATTTGACCTTTGTATAACTCAAAATTATTTCACTTTTAATAACATAATTTATTTACAAAAAGATGGTTTACCTATGTGTAATTCTCTAAGTCCTCTATTAGCTAACATATTTATGGACAAGTTAGAAGATCAAATATTTGAATTAAACCTCTCTAAGCACATTATCTTCTGGTTTCGTTATGTTGATGACATTTTAGCTTGTTTTGGCAGTTCATAAATCTTACACTAGAAACAGAACAAAACAGGGCTATAAACTTCCTAGACTTAACTATCAAGATTAACGCACACAATCTATTTGAATTTTCCATATACAGAAACCAACACAAACGGACATAACAATACCAAATGAATCTTGTCACCATAAAGCACATAAAATAGCAGCCTACAAATCATTAATACACAGAGCTTTAACTATTCCATTAACAAAGCCAGATTTTAGCAAAGATATATCAACCATTAAACAACTAGCACATGCAAATCATTACAATCCGAACATGATTGACACTTTAATTAAACAAAAAGATTATAGGTTAGCTATCAAAAGAATATATCCCATTGACAATCAAACAGAAGACACAAATTACATCTATACCATATTCTGGCAAAATATCCGAAAAAGATTGCACATATACTAAGAAAAACCAACAATTATAAAATAACATTCAAAACCAACATTTTTATTTAATGCTAAAGGCAGAACACATGATATCATGAAATCGGGCATTTACCATTTAAATTGTTCTTTTTGTAGTTCGGTATATATTGGGCAAACACTTCGAAATTTTGACATAAGATATAAGATATAAAGAACACGTACGTCATTACAAAAATAAACATCCCGAAAAATCTAATTATGCCAAACACCTTTTAGAACAAAATCACACAATGACTCCTCGAAATAATATTAAATTCCTACAGTTTTGTAATAACAAACGCAAATTAGACATTTTAGAAGCCTTTGAGATATACAAACACAAACTCAGGGTACCTTTAATGAATGAACAGCTTGAGCTCAGTAATTCTCCGTTACTGGAAGTGTTAGATATTTAATTATGATTATTATATTGTTATTTTTATCTAGTTACCTATTTTTGTATTTACCTTAGCGACGTGTTTGTTTATATTTATATTATCTTTGATAATGACAGCTTAGCTGTCGAAACAATATTGTCAGGTTATATTTTAATAAATACTGTGAAACTTTACTAATCTTTATTTATTTCATGATTATGGAGTTCCACAAAGTAAGGCTGGAAACAATAAACAAAGTTTAAATTCGGTTTTAGCGTAGCAAAATCATGTACAGATATAACAGTTTGCAAGCCAAAATCGGTCAAAATTTAAGCTGGCATTTTGAAGAATTTCTTTCTACAAACTTAAATGTATAAAATGAGATTACTGATGATTATACGGAAATTAGTTTTTGCACGTCAAAATATTTTTTTTTTAATTTTTTCAAAATTTTTAAGCGTTGGAAAAATGAATTTTTTGAACAAAAGTGTTGAATTTTTGAGCCCTACGGCGATTTTGGCTAGGAACTTCGGACCAATACTCTTACACAATTTGCATGGTTTTCATACATATTGCTTCCGCTATTAGAGTTTTGAATCAGGATGAAAGTTTCCAACAATTTTACTAAATTATTCTTTCCAATGAAACATTGCAAGTGGAGGTTATATTTGTTGGAATGGATTTGGCAACACTAATTGGCCATCTTGATCATGTCAAAAGAGAGTAGGTATTTTTATTTTTGTAAGTTTACGTGTTCGATGTTTTTTTAGTATTATTACAATTAACAAAAAGAACTTTACGAGCACATTCCTTTATTTTTCTAAAAAAACAAATGGTTTCAAATTATTTTAATTTGGTTGTTTCTATTAATAGTACATATTAATAATTCCATGCAAACAACCCGTTGTTTATAAATTCCCATTCTACTTATTTTGGTCTCAATAAGTAATATCACCTGTTCGGCACCTGTCCAACTGCCGGTGCGGGTTGGGGCCAAGGGCGAAGAAGAGTGTGATGCGATACAAGCAACCGGGCGCAAACACCTGTTGCTTCACGGACTCACGGAATACGGATACCTGTAAGCGGTTATCGGTAAACTGGATTGATGTTTTTAAATGAATGTCGAAGATAAGCTAGAATGAAAATTTCTGTTTCTATTAGCCGATGTTATATATTTTATTACTTTATTAGTTTTCTGCCTTTCGAGTTTTTAAATCTTTTTAATAAAATTTTCTACTTTTCTTTTTTAATCGAAAGTGCTGCCATTATAAATTTTTTAGTGCAGTCTGGTATGTAGAACTTTAAACAGGTGTCCCCTCCTCTCCACGCATAATATTTAATGGGTTTTTCAGTAATGTAAGATTAACATGCTCTTATTCATTTTTTTGATAATGATAGCACATCGAGATGTGTTAATACAATTATTCAAGTGTTCCGTGTGGGGAAATCTAATAGATGGTAGGTAGGTACCTATGCGATAAGATATTTGACATGAAATCAAGATCTTTTGCCCACAATTCAATTTATTTCTAATGGACCAATCAAATTTTAGGTATACAATGTTCTCAACCAATCAGAACATGGTTGAAATGAAAACAATGGAAATGAATGCACATAATTCCTTTCAGATTGTTACGATTAATAAACCAGAAATCCAAAAGCACTAATTAAACTAATAATCTCCATTTCCATTTTTTAATTCTAGGATACCAAACATCACGCAAATGTTATACACATGATTAAAAAAACGAAGGTAAAACTTTTAAAGTAAAAATGAATTCGATAATAAAATGCTTTGCACTTGGTGTGAAAATTAATTACACCTATGTCGGCGTAAGTTACTACGGAGTAACGGAGCCCTATTTTAGAGTCTTATTCCAGTATCAACGCTAACATTTACGTTAAAATAATGTGACACAATACGCTATTTCGCATAACCGAGCGGTGGCATTTTTAGTTATCAAACAATTTTAATTCATTACGTTAAAAAGCAAACCATAACCCCAAAATAATTTAGATTCTGTTTTGTGTTGAGTATGAAACGGTGTTAGCAGCTATTTCTGCAGAGGAAATATAACTTATTAAATATACAAGAATGTATCAAATATAAACGAGATTTGTTTAAAAAAATTTTATTCTTACAAATTAGCTAATTGTAAGTGTTATTTTTTCTACATAATGTAGTTTGCTCTAGTGTCCAAGCATTTTTGCCATGGTGTTGGCAAATGTTGGATTCCAGTTTTGTAAAAAGTAGCCGGGGAGTACTAAGCCATTTTCTCACGAGTTTCTCTACCTCTGCGTTATTCGAAACCTTTTTCCAGCCAGTGTACTTTTCTTGTCTTATAACAGCGGTATGGGGTCTAGCGTTATCGTAAAGAAGCAATAGTCTGTAGTCTTTTCGTTCGATAGGATGCCTAATCTTCATGGTGTATGAAGAAAATCAATACATCGCCATCAGCTTTGATCTACATAATTTTCTTGTCTTATGACAGCGGTATGGGGTCTAGCGTTATCGTAAAGAAGCAATAGTCTGTAGTCTTTTCGTTCGATAGGATGCCTAATCTTCATGGTGTATGAAGAAAATCAATACATCGCCATCAGCTTTGATCTAATTTAAAAGCCATTCGCTAATTAGAATTGGCAATTCGGATGAATTGAATTCATTTTTAAATTCAAAATTTGATGGTTCTTCTGGTTTCATATTTTCTACTTCATATGTCGAATTATTTTTCTTTCTCCCTGTTTTTCGTTTTTACAGCCTCCATACGTTTAGTGACTTTTTGATCTCCAAGAACTCTCGTGTTTTACATACATGGACAGTATTTCGAATGGCCTGCTTCATAACTTCAGCATTCACATTTCTTATTGCAAAGCAACATGTGGCTAGTTGCTTGTTATCATAGAGCTCCACTGCATTTTAGCAGGTGGGTGCATGTGCGTATTCCTAGCCCGGTAGACGGGCAAGTGGGGTAAAAGACTTTTCTGTATGATTATCGAAGACCAGAAAACGGGACGCTTTGGTGTTGATTTTCTTGACGACTTTCTGAGACTCTGAAAAGCTCACCATTAGTGTAACCGCTGTCTGGATAGAACATAATCGAGCCAGGGGTCAGGATGCACAATCAGGGACGAACCCATGGGGGGGGGGGATGGGAGGGGAAGCTCCCCCCTCAAAGTTGATAATTTTGAGCGAGAGTTGGCCATTTCACAATTTGAGAAAAATGAGAAGATAAGAAAATGTGTCCAAAACAATTTATTTTTTTAAATTTAATCTAATTGCCATACATATACACGTTGGAGAGTTTTAAATAAAAATAAGATTTATACTAATTTTGCTGCATATAATGTTAGGTACAAATAAAAATATTTTCTTACTAGTAATTGGTATTTTCATCGTAATAAGTTGGCAATTTTAAGGTTACCCCCCTCCAAAAAAACTCCTTAGGTTCGTCCCTGTGCACAATTAAGCAGTTCCGCTTTGGCTCGTTTCCTTTTGGTTATTACGAACTATCCAGCAGCTCATTGCACACAAAAAGAAGTCGAAGACGCCTTGTCGATTGCTTTCTTTCCTTTAACGCTCACAACTTGTGAGGCATGGTTGTAAACTATCGAAAATTCGAACTCGTCAATATTCAAAATTCTGTTAGACGATAATTGGAATTTTGTCATTAACGAAGCGCAGTTAGAAAAAGACTTTTTAACTTTCGGCTTGATAAGGCCAATAATCCGAGCGTGTCCGCAAGGACAAGTTCTACTTCCTCATGAAGTTCAGTGTTCAGTCTTCGTTACCGATGTCTATTTCTTTGTTGAACCTGTTTGAGATACTATTAGCGAGTGCAAATTCATATGTTAGCCTCCTCAAGCTCTTGAAGATCAGTCCATGAAAAGGTGTGTCCAGTTCCTCGCAGTGAATGACTTCGTTCTTACTCTTCTATGATAGTCACGACGACCTGTACTATGGGCAGCTACGACCTTCTTAGGTCTTTTCTTCAGTGATATCAAGCTTTTTACCACGGTGCGTTTGGAGTTTCCATAAGATGGTTCTTCCCTGGCTGCAGCCATAGGTTTCTTCTAGTTTTCCTCCTCTATACCCTTAAAATAAAATAATAATAACAAAAATAGTCTAATAACTAAACCTTATGTTAGAATTACAATAATAGAATGACATTTTGAATAAACAAAATTCCATAACTTTTAATATTTGCAGCCCTTCCCCCCCACACCCCGAGACATCGGGGCTGCTTAATTTAAAGAAAAATACTGAAAGGCCTAACCCACGAAACTCTTTAAGCTTTATTTTAGCATTAACAACATTACATATTTATAAGGATGTGTGCATGGGGTAAGAGTGCGCATACAAATTCTTGTCCGCCCATCCATGGTTGCGCATCCTCTGAAAAGCCGGTTCAGGAATTTCTAACCCCATCTTCTTAAATCTTGCTTCCAAGCATCACTAAACAAAGATTCCATCTAGAATGGCCAAATTAAATTATTAGGACGTAGCATCACGTTTCCCCGAAAGCAAATTCTTACTTCAAAACAGTGAAAAACATAAACTTACCTCATTATTTTTAACGTATATATGCCACCTACACTACCTTCTATGAAATAGTGGCAACAGCGTTGCCAAACTTTGCACTGGACGAGAGAAAACGTTATCGCGTCCACTTACCCCACTCTACTCTTTGAAGCATGTCCCATATGCTATTAGTCCGGCCCATGAACACATTTTATCCCGTCAAATTACACCACTATGCAGTTCGTAGAAGCGAGCGAAGAGCACTACAAAGTGTAATAGTGTTCTCTCCTTCCCAGTCTCGCGCCACGTAATCCTGTTAAGTATTATTTTGTTCGAAACGTGTAAAATTATTATTATCAATTATACAATACATGCATTACACAGCCCCACAAAAAAATGTTCTGTTCTGGGATCGAGATTATGGTATTGGATGCAGTTTTCGACGCTGGTAAGTAATTTCTTATTACTTATATTTAATAATATTTCTAAGCTTCGCTCTATCCTTAAAAATAAATTATTTATTACATTGCTGTAACGAAGTCTAACTCTATTTTTTAATTATTATTTGTTCGAGTAAACGAATTTATCAACCGTTGCAATCTGTAGCCGTTTGGATTAGCCGTCGACTCAAGCAAACGTACGCGTCCCTCCTGTTGACGTTTATTCTGCATACGCCGCTCCGTTTTCTCTACCATTTCCCCCACCCTCCGCGAACCCCTATAAGGTAGAGTGCGCTAGCCGTTTTTGCCAGTTCATTCCTTGAACTCGAAGACAACCGGACCAGTAAGCAGCGAAGCCAACCGATCAGTCATCAAGGAATTGTAAGAGTAAGTCCTCTTGACCATAACTCTAATTCCTGATCCGCTTCGCATGCATACCCCTTTCCGAGACCTCACTGTGTATAAACATGGAGGTCTGATCCTTTTGATCCCTAATCACTATCCTTCCCTTTTCCTTCCCCGCGCCAAACCGTTTACAAATTTAGCGCCCGAGCAGGCGCGCCGCTTACATTGTTTAAATTACATTGAAATAAAATAAACGTATAATTATTATTTTTTAACTACCAACCATTTATTTATGGCCCGCCATATGGTCATTACTTCAAATGACCCGACTAGCAAAAGCTTCCCCTCCACTGCTCTATAACATTTAATCCCGACTAGTGGACGATCAAGTTGACGTTTTGTCTATTGTAGGCCATAATGTAAGGAATGTATATTTGAACTAATCTAAATTATTAACGTTTATTAAAATCATTTAAACTGTAATATAAAACAAAAGAAGAGGCTGATACAAGATTGTAAATAAACCTAACCTCACAATTTTGAAACTATTCTAATATATGGTCACGCGTTTGGTGGGTGGCACTATAGCTCAAAACCATATCGTCGCCATAATTAGCAAACCTCGTAACTCAAAAATTGCAATTTTTCAGACAAACAAATCTTCCACAATAGTTACACTTACAGCAACTTTATTTGGTTTCCTTTTAGATCCGGCCTGACTTGAGTGAGCAGTACTATAGCAGAAAAATCGTTTACAATATGTTTTCGCGCATTACAGTCTTTTTTATTGCTTTTCCTCTTTTGTCAATTGCGTTTCCCTATTTAGCAAATTACTTTCCAGATTATGAAATGCAATGACATTGCAAACGACATTCCCTATTTGTCATTGGAAACACATTAGACACACATTGAAACACAATTGACAAAAACGGAAAAGCAATAGAAAAACAATGTATTATAAACATGCTGTAGAAGTAAAATGTTTGTTTTGTAAATCGTTTTAATCATACACACGACAAGAATACTACGGTATAATAACGACCAGTAGGTTCACTCTCGCAAATATTGAAAGTCGCAATTCGTGACTCAGTTATGCTTGATACGCGCAGGCGAACACAACAAGTACGACAGAGCCGTACAACTTTAGTTGTGTGTTGTGTAGTGGTCCCGTATCGTATGAAATGAAGGTTGTGAAAAGACTTAATTTCTGTAATTTTCCATTCGTTAAAATGATTTTCTAATTATGTTGAACCAGAATTAAATTATGGTAAATATTAAATGTTATTACTGTAATATTAATAATAAACGAATAACGCTATGAGTATATGCAATATGTAAGGCATATTGTCTGCTTTTTGTTATATAAACTAATTTTTTAGATGTGCATGAAGGAAGCGATTCAAAAAGTAACTTAATCACTTTTTTTGATGTTTATATTAAAACAGTTTTCGTTGGATATTATATTAAAAAAATGTAACTAATGAACTTTTAAATTTTCAACAAATAAAATCAGAAAATCTCTATAATGATAAAATAAATAGAAATTTGTACACGTTCACAAATCTAAATGTACTCTGTTTTATTTTTAGATCAATAACGTTGAACTAATAACTTCTCACTAATAAAAAACGACTTGAAAAAGCCGACATATAGTGATAAGCGAAACGTAGTAATATTTTATATATAATATGTTTTATTGGCAGCCAGTTCTCAAAATACAAAATTATCATAATAAAGAACTTTTAACAAGAAAGCAAACTAATTAATTGTTTAAAGGTGTCAATTAATTTTGTTTTTACACACAATTATATTTCCTCTTTTACTGCCATTATAGCAAGAGTTTTCAGTTTTTACAAAATTTACTTGCCACATTAATATAATTTTATCTAATACGTTCCTACTTGCTGTATACTGCTGCATACGCAGACGATGACGATCGATAAGCCTCGGCGAACTATCTTTTGTGGGCGTGATATTCGAAGCTAGCTTAACGACTTCAAAGTGCTGTAGGTGGTGTGATAATAATCATTTCTAGATAAGACTAGTGACCAAAGAAAAGCAAAGGTGATGAATATTAACATGAATATTCAAGTAATTGAATAATAAATAATATTATAAATAATATAAATAGTTTATTTTTAGTTTCTGGCTTATAATTGACAAGTAGTTCATTACTTCCATTAAAAAGTGGATTTAATAAATTAATCAATTATTTCAAGATCTAAATGTATGTTAGTTCAACTTTTATCCCAAACCACAACAATACAATATTGCAGAATAAGTAAAAAACCGGAAAATACAATGTACTTTACAATTCACATACTACTACTTGAATATTTAGGAAATGCTGATAATTGAAAAAGAATAATTAACAGAACCAGTTAAATACCATAGATTCGGCATTTTAAAAACCAATAATAAATAGTATTATTGTGCTGTTTGTCACATTTCTAAATGTGAACAATTCTTGAAATAAAATTTTCGTTATTTATTTATTGCGACACCGCATGCTTTCATATCACACTGCGAACGTTTTACCCTCGTATTTTGTAATTAAATTTCGTTCACAACTGCAGAAGTGTGAGTTATAAATCAATGATATGTAAGGGAAGATATTAAATAACGTGGAGGGTAACCGCAAACTTTGATGTAACAGTTGGCAATTTTTTATTGCATTAAAACATATTTTCTCCAATCTTATTATGCAATATCATAGCATTTCAAAAACAAAACCCTAAATTACGATTCGTGCTAATGCAATAAACTTCAGTGCCGCCTGCGTTCTGTTTTATCGACTTAATGTCCATTTGAATTCAACAAACAATTAGTTACATAACTTGCGAATATTCGTTAGCATATACTATAAGGGGTGCAAGTGCAAATGAATTTGTACGCTTTTATTTAAATACAGGAGATTGTACTATACTCAGGGCCGGATTTAGACTTGATAAGGCCCCCAATGCCGGATTTAAGTATCTGGGGCCCTGGCGCAAAAAAGTTGTTGAGGCCCCTGTAATAACGAAAAATCGCCCACGAAAAAAATTACAGCTCGTTCATTACAGATGTGAATACTTTCTAGTGTAAACCTGGTTGTCAATAGCAAATAGAAGTCATTTCGTCATTTGACCCACAGTCAGGTTTACACTGAAAAATAGTAGTTATGCACAGTTCTGTAAGCTAGTTAAAACAGTAGGTATACAATGGGTAAGTCTTCAAAAAAAAACTTCAAATAGTTTTAAATTTAAACATATAATTTTCTTGTCAATTCTTAATAGTAGGTACTTTTTATTTAAACAAAAAGAGAACAGTATCAAGAGTAATCAAGACAAGAAGTGACAAATAATATTTCATTTTTAAAATTGCTTTCGTCTTGATTTGCTTGCGGCAAAGTCTTTTATGGTGTCTTCAAAGTTTATATCCCGGAGCAAGGTTCTTTCGATGGCCATCAAAGTAAGAAAATTTAACCTCTCGTTTGTCATTGAAGCTCTAAGATCATTTTTTACTCTTGCCATTTTAGAAAAAGCCCGTTCCGCACTGCAGTTGCTAACGGGTAACGTTAAATAAATTCTGAAAGCAATATCTATGTTTGGGATAACGCACTGTAGTTTTTTTTAATTGTTTGTAAACATTCTTCAGGTGGCGGTGTGTCAGATCCTTTTATGAACGCGATAAATTGAACCATCTGTTCAAAAAATTTCCATCGAAATCGTCCACATAAATTGAGGCAAGGTTCTCAGCTGCTACGGAAAGATCTGCTGTTGTCATAGACTTGAAGTTCAATAAAAATGCAAACTTCTTTTCTAAAACTGTGTATGATTCAAGTCTATCTTCCAAGCATGTACTCAGTTTATCCACCAGAGGTATAAAATTATTAATTTTGAGATTTTCGCTTCCAACAAGTATTACCTCCCCCTCGCCAGTTTCATCACTAGCAAGTTTCCTTTTTCTTATCCTAGAAATTTCAACGTCAAACTTGTCATTTACAAAATCGGATAAGGCGTGAGCTTGTTGTTGAAAATGTTCAAATTTCTCACGAAGACTCATCACGAATGTTCTTAAAGATCTTAAAAGCTGGCTAGCTGTTGATAAGTGAATGGATTTGTCTTGCAATTTAATGCTTCTTCCATTAAATCTTTCTAGAATATGGTACCAAAAAGTTATCATGAATGCCATGTCTCGTGATCTCATTGTTTTTTGAAGTAATATGGCTTCATCTCGAGTACACTTCTTTTCTTCTTGATTTTCTGAGATTTTTTGCAGACTGTGATAAATCTTATTATAATTTTCGTAAACAGTTTTAGTGGAGATTGCCCTTGCCGACCAGCGAGTGCCGCTGAGACTTTTCAAAGATACTGGGCGTTCATTAACACTTGCTAAATCAGTGCAAATTTGTTTCCAACGGTAAGTGGATGATCCAGTAAAATTATATAATTGTTGTAGAAAACTAAATAGATCACATGTTTTTTGACAATTTTCCACTGCGTTTACTCCAACCCTCCAACTAAATTTAAAGAATGTGCTGTACATGGAACATAATCCATAAATTTATTAATATTTTTGAATCGCGCCTGAAGCCCTTTATATTTTCCCGACATATTTGACGCATTGTCATAAGACTGTCCTCGTGCATCTTTTATGTCAATTTTTAAATTCTGTAAAATATTTGAAACTGCCGCTTCCATAGATTCCCCTGTGTGGCCAACTGAACTTATGTATCCAACAAAACGTTCCTGAATATTTCCTTCGGGAGTTACACAGCGCAAAATTACAGCTAACTGATCATAGTGAGATACGTCTGGTGAAGAATCAACAATTAAGGCGAAATATTTGGACGCTTGCACTTCTTGGGAAATGACTTGTAAAACTTTCTTTCCCATTAGAATAATAAGTTCTTCATAAGTTGTGGAGGAAATGTAAGAAACATGTCCACTGCCCTTGTTTCCATACTTTTCTAAATGTTTAGCCATAAAAGGGTCAAATTTGGCTAAAAATCCTAGACATCCCAAAAAATTTCCATTTTCGAAATCACCAATATTTTCAGAACTCCCCCTAAGTGCCAAACCTCTTTCACATAAATATTTTAAACACTCCACTACTCTATGTAAAACCTCTCGCCAGTAACGCTGTTCCTTTTCCATTTCTGATTTAAGTAGATTGTCTATTTTATTACTTTTACTTGTTTCACCTAACCACGTTTGAACTGCGTTTAAATGATCTTTGTCGGTTTGATGATTTGCAATTGCTCTGTGACCATGATCCCCCATTGGTAAAATCCATTTTTAAAAGAGTTATTGTTTGATTTTCCAAATAATATGCAAAAAAAACAAAATACTTGTCCAGTAGATCTTGAATAAATGAGCCAATCTCTGTTTAATTTTTCTCCATTCTTTAATTTAATGGTAAAGTAAGTCGATGTACAATACCTAGCTGTACCATCCTTGCCGAATCGTTTGGAAGTTGAGAAGTCATTGTTTTGTATATTTTGATTTGGGAATTCTTGTTTTAAAACCCAGTAATCACGTGTACTCTTTGCTAATGGCCACAAACCAGGATCCGAGGGCAACTGATTGATATTATCATTTTCCACATTTTCAGAAACCTGGCAAAAATAATATTTTATATAAAATTATTATTTAGTTAAAAAATTAAAAATTACTTCCATAATTAATTAAGTCCATAATTATAATTAACGTCTGGTTCAACTGGTACAATTTCTTCCACTCGCTTAGAATGCAGATCCTCCTAGTAAATTAATTTAACAATAAATTTATTAATCAAGCTAGATTTACCGCTTTACCTTTAAAACTGTAGAGCCAAACTCACTTGATTCGGCTTCATTCGCTGGATAATATTCTGTCAGGGCCGGCACTAGTACTTGCACCCACATTTACATTAGTTGTCGCAAAATAAGTTGTTAATTTGGAAGTTTTTTGCAACAAGTTTTGACGGATATCATCATGTTGTTTCCTTTTCTTCAGTTTTTGTGCACCGCTTTCATATTGTCTCTTCATGTTAAAAATTATTTTAACAATAAGTGATTACACTATACTACAGAAATTAATTAATTTAAAAATATTAAGTTCTTATCATTTATTTTTTGTAAATAGAGATTAGGATATCTGAACAAACGTGTCTATCGATTGTCGACTAGGACTAGACTAGACTTAGACTAAGCTAGTGCTACGAGCAGCCGTTCCCACATGCGGGAGGTGGTTAAAGGACAGGGTATACAGCTTCGGGGAATCGGGGTCCGAGAGCTGAGGCAGGTAGACAAAAAACGTGGTCGCACGTGGGGCCCCTTTAACTGTGGGGCCTGGCGCAATTGCGCCATTGCGCCACGGTAAATCCGGCATTGTAAGGTTCTAAGCTATTTGAGATATGGGCCCTTTAGTATGGGACGTTCCGGACGTGCGGCGTTGGAACAAATAATGCTGCAGTATATTTAAATATACTATAAGACAATTGCTCACTCGGGCACTTTTTTGGGGGCCCCCAAGAAAGTGGGGTTGATGAAGTTATACTGATGAAGTTATTGATGTAATTTTGTAACGAACGTTTAAAAATACTTGGATAAGAATCACTAATCGTTATAGTATTCGCTGCCTTTCGAGCTATTAGTGATACGCGAGCACGAATATTTTTCTTTGTTTCCTCACCTCACTCATCTCAAAAGCGAGAAACGTTTGTATTTGTAATTGATTCTCTAAACGATTTTAAACAAAATTAAACGGTATACTTATTACTGTATCACCTCCTAAGGTCTTTAAAGCTATTGTGGCTACGGGTGAAACGTATCATATCAAAACATGAAGATTTTTCAGAAACTGTTAAAACTCTGGATAAAGATTCTTCATATGATTCTAAAAAATATTTAGAACAAACACTGTTGAGTGCTCGCACTAATTGACTTCTACCCTCTACAGGTCATAGGTTATCGTATTGTTCATCTACAAAATAATAGGGACATAATAACATACCCAATAAACAATTTCATCCTTTAAGTAACAGTCAGTTTTTATGAGGGTTTTATTAAGGTTGCGAGTTTATACTGGAGATTTATAAGATTACTAATTGGTCGCGAACTGGGTATATAAAATTACTAAAAGGCCCAAGAGCTTTAGGTTTTATAAAGTGGTAATAGAAACGTTTCCATTACTAACTTATATTACTTATAGTAACGGTTACCAAAGGTTATATAATGAGTTTTTATAATAGTTGTAGTTACCAATTTATAAAACCAATTGTGTTGAGTTCCTATGTAGGTAGTGATAAATATAAAATTTACTCAACCCAAAGTAATAGCAGTTACCGTTATAAAAGCTGAAGGCTGTTTGTGATGAAAAACACTGTAATAAAACCAAGATTCATACTATTTTTAGGCTAGTTTTCAAACTTGTAACCACAGTTTCTCTTAAGAAACCTTTGGTAACACACAGACACGTCAATAAAATATTATTTTAAAAGACGTTTTCACACAATAATCCAGCACAACAAACACGCACCACAAACAATATAGAGTGCGAAATACTTTTGCGAGGTTATGAATGTTGAAAGTTCAAACTTGCAAGTTATATAAGCCGCGTTGCAGTGGCGGATCGTACTTACGTACGGTAACTGTGAACACCATAAAAAGTTATATAATATAACAACACGCCGCGCCGTATTGTCCCTTAAATCTATATAGAGGCTTAGGAGTATTTATAAGCATACTAAAAGTTACATATTGGTTTTATAATGTCCTCTTAGGTCTTTTACAAGATACACCCGCCATATTTTTGATGCATTTATGTGGACAACATGCATTTATATTTATGACATTGGCGGCGTTCTAATTTTTTAGAGGTACAAATGAAAATCATACAGTCCAAAAAGAATTGCAGTACAATTTTGGTCATTTCAAATATCTGCATGAGAGCGTCAATAATATCAGTGTATTTTTATATTAGGAATATATCTTGTATGCGAAAGGAAGGACTTGCCCTGTGGAGATGTTATATTCTATAATTAACTTATTTTCCCACTAAATTGCATAGAGAAATATAGGGGATAGAGATAGAGTGATAAGTATAAGAGCAAGCAGCAGTCCCTAAACGTTGTGGTTACTATTATAAAAAAGGTTTATAAAGAATGCGAGAACATTCTCGTTACTTGACTAAAGGCGCATAAGGCCTATAAAGCGTCTATGAGAAGTTATATAAAGAGGACTTTTATAGAACAAAAATTGTTTTTTGGGTAGGGACATGGTGGTTATTCACTTGAAAATGAAAAATCTGTAGTTCAGATGATCTGCAGTAATGTTTAAATATTGTACTTCAATCGAATGTTAGCTCACTGATTTCTACAAGCATCAAATGTCACCTTTTACATAAATGTAGTTCATTTCACCAGTTTACTTTATTTTTGGTTTTCAGACTCTGGAATCATCCTGAAAAATACAACAATCTTCCCAAACAACTTTTTAGTAGAACTGGTAGAACCTGTGTTCAGTCAGAGCTGCCTGTCCGATTTTGGTTTCTTTTGTTGGTGGTTTATTTACAGTTCTGGGTCCCTTCCCGAGGTCAGCACAAGACGTAATTGCGAGAAGGTCAATAAGGGCATTTTCCTTAGCTGTTGTTTTACCAACAACAAATTTCAATAAACTAGTGGCCAGTTTCAGAGAATACAATACTAGATTTTTGCTGGTTGGAATCAGTGAATACTAGACAAAAGTAATAAAATCACCTCTGAAGATCAAACATTGAACTGCTTTGTAATCGAAACGATTCAGCTGCAATGAAGTTGTTGATGTAAAATACGTACCCAAATGGCTTCATTTGAATCAGAATCTAATCTACGGCTACATTTTCATCTAATTGCAAAATATATTCTGCACAGCTATGCTAAAGATAAGGCAAAATATACCAAATACCATTTGAAATGTCAGCCTGGGTAGCTTATTGACCTCTGCATTGCTTTCTATTATTGAACGATTTTTTTTATAATTTGAAGACATAAGACATAGACATTGTCAATGTATTATGTTATATTTGAGCGAACAATCTTTAGCGCATTAGGACTTTTGCTCTGAATTATATGCGTTAAATTGTATAGTATAGTATGAATACGTGGGCAACAGTGGAGTAAAAGGTACTCACTAACTCACTCAAACGTATTCCATGCAGTTATGAGGTCATGACATCAGCATCGTAAGCAAGACGTGATGCATTACTTATTATTTTGCGTATTTATTTCGTAGAACGTGTCAATGAAACATCGTATTAATTGTCATAAATATATCGTGTTAATTGTCGAAATATTTGAACTTCACAATTTGTTACTTAATTTTTTAACTATAATTACTATGAATTATTGAGTCCAACAACAGGTTTCTTGAAATTAGCAGTCACTTGCTCTGGGTATTTCGAACTAGAACTTCAGCAGAATTTTGGATCTCTTTTCAGTATCTCATCCTTATAAGTGTCAAATGGAACAGTATCTAGTAATAATGACAAGGATTTTATAACACAATTACTCCACAAAGAAGTTCATTAAGTAATTCGATAATATTCTAATGTTCTCGTTTTCATTGATCGAATTTCAATAGATTTTTAATGGTGTTACCTTAAACTAGAGATTAGCACTAAGTATGTTTGTTTAAACAATAGCCCAAATTATTTGTTAATAACATTTATGAATAAAATCTTAGAAATATAAATTTTGGAAATAATAATTAAACTCCAACATGGTATTGTTAATAAATGCGACCAGTTTAAAAATAAAGTTTGCGAACCGCGAATGAATTGTAAGTCCCAAGTTTATAGAGAATCACCTGTTGTCCACTCCAAAATCAAAGGCTCCCGCAAATTGTTAACGAATAACACCCCCCTTTTCCGTTATTCATTTTCGTGACAGTACTACAGTTTAATTATTTCAAACTTATAAGAGAATAGGATTGCAAAAATGTCGCTTTATTAATGTAACGATCGCGGCCAAAATAAAGGGAAAGGAAAAGTGATTGAAAAGACGTTTAAAAATGTATTATCATTTTTTTGATCGCGATTATACAGCTTATCTTAAGAACAGTCAATGCTTTGTTTTGTTTTGAAATTTCATAATTAAGTGTTCTGTGACTCCAAAACTGTTACTTGTGTGACTTATTCGAAGCCGACTCGAAGATAATTTCTCATTCATTAAAGAAAGAATAAGGAAGTAAAATAGTTACTCCTGTCCAAATGTGATATTTGGTATGTTAGAAATTCCTACTGGGGGCAGACCAATTTTCAATTACGAAGGTTGTCAAATCTTTCTAAATGTTTTGGTTAACAGCTATAACAGATATAAATATTATCTCAAACGTTAAACTCCGTGAAATAAAAGGTCAATGATACACTTACTTATAGTACTGTTTTTTAAATTGTTATTACTTTTAGCTTTTTAAGTCGTAGCAATTATGTTATTTATTTGCTGACATTACTTTTCTCCAATATGTTTATACATATAAGGAAAATTTTAATATTTCTTAATTATCTCATTAACTGATGTGGTAAATAATAATTATATAATTATTTAGTAGCAAAAATAAATTAACAAATGTTCCCAGATTAATTTATAATCGTTAAACAACTCTTGTAACCTGCCTGTTTAGTATGAAGCCTTGATTGAGTTATGCTGGCTAATTTTAATTAATGAAAATTACTTTGGGCTTATTTATATGCTATCTAATAACTAAATTAATTAATTATCACAATGATATATGAACGTTTTTACGCTATCGTTTCGTAAATGGCGCCATCCACTTACAACAAATTAGTATGTCAAAAGTGTACTCATGATTTTTATAAATTTTAGACTAACATTGTTAACAAAATTAAAGTTATATGATTAGATTTATTTAAGGGTGACGTATTGTTAGAAAAGGAAAGATCACCTGAAAGCAACAGATAGAATAAATAAAGAGAAAATACTAATCTTTATTTAGTGACACAATTAAAACACATTCAAGAATTTTATAAACAAGTAAATGATATTATCTAACACCTTTAAATAAAGAGGGCGATATAAGTAAGTTTACTCACTTGTGGATAGAAAAGCTTTTTACCTACTGTAGAATGATGATTGGCTGCTATTGTAGATAGCAACCAATGACCAGTGCTCGTTGCATAATATTAGAATGTAGAATCCAGTCATCGGGCTAGAGTATAATAGTTTCTTATGTATTAAGGGCTTAATTGAGTGCCTTAGAGCCCGTAGTGTCAGTTAAAGCGTAAAGGTAAAGGTTAAGACGATAAAGGGCTCTAAAACACTAATTAAGCCCGAAATGCATACGTTAGATTATGTCCGGTCTAAGTTTAAGTTAATATTTAATTTAAAATTAAAATAATTTGAAAAGTGTAAAACTTCAAGTAGGTAGATGCAGTGGTCTATAATTACTTTTATCCAACACCTCTATATAAATACCATGTTTACTATGGTCATTTTAAATAAGGAAAGTGATTGTTTACTCTTATGTTACATTATAACCTACGTTGCCCCTAGCAACGTGGGTTATTTTTAAAAAACTCACTCCTTCAAAGATAATAACCAATCACCAGCTTACGTTACTTAATATTATTAAAATCCAGTCATCGTGCTAGAGTATTCCCGGCAAAACTACAGACTAACTATACATTGCAAATTCGATGTTTAAACTTAAATAAAGAGGTGTTGGATAAAATTTTGTATGGCACGCGTCAGTTAAGGATATTATCCACTCAGAAAAATTAACCCTCTCGGGCCTACGGGCCCTCGAGGGTAAGTTTTTCGTTCGTGGATAATATCTCACTTAACTCACTTGTACCATAAATAACTATTATTACTATGGAGACGGCGTAAACAAGGGTAGTACACGATGTGGACGGAATAGGTGAGAATTCTTCAAGGAATTTATTTTTAGTAATTGTTGCAAATACATATATTGTAGTAGAAAAACAACTATAACAATAGTACTTCGGTTTTAGAAGTCAATTAACAAATCTTGTTGATTTTCCCTTTTTCTTTCATCTCTAATGGGTATTCTTTACTTCTTGGAACCATGGTATAAAAGATAAATGATGTGATATATTATATATACATAATTATCGTCTATCTACTAAACTTGAATCATTGCATTCTTTGGAGCTGCATTACATAACTAACAACGCATAGAAGAATCATTTTATGATAAGTCATACGTATCATATTTTCATTCATATCGTATCGTTGAATTCTTGATAACTTAAATGGCACTAATACTGCATTAATTTGTTCATTCTTTTGTAACTACGTAACAACATTATTTTCGAAACATTCGAAAATTATTATACTAATAAATAAACAGATAAAGCGCAAAAATTTTATATCGTATTTACGCAAAATAAAATATACCTCCCGGGAGAGACTTGTTACTTATTCGAATTATACTCAGGTATCGTGGATGTTAATCACAAAGACTACACATGAATAGATAATCTAAATAGTCTGCCCATTTTAACTTGTAACATACAATTTTTTATTATCTGTTGTGTTCATTTTCTGATTTATTTAAAATATTGCGATGAAATCTAACAATAATGAAAAATTAAAAATTACACAGTAAATTTAGTTTATCCTTTTAAGCTGACTCAGGTTTATGTTAATAGAGCATGAGATAAAAATATTTAATTCAACCTTAATAATTCCTGTACTTGGAACGAAACTTACCAAAGCATTTGGACTTCTGCAGCTAAACAACAGGAACATAAACTCTGTATGAAGATAAGAACAATGGATACTTGTATGGACATCAAATAAAAACATGAATAAATACAAACACAGATTTTTATTTTTATTGTGGTTAAAACGAAAATTAAAATTCAAAATAAGCACACAACATAACACAAGTGTTTAACAAAAAGAAATTCAAATTTAGGAAAATCTTCCTAGAGTTTGCTCAAGTGTTTCAGGTCTTAGTTATAACCTGACAGCGGGGGTTGAAACTGGTATCCACTTCAACAAACTAACATAAAATAAATTTATCAGCCAATAAAATAATTATTTACAAATACTAACTGAATTTATTAAGCTAAATTGAATTATCTTTGATAATAAACAAATTCAAAATTGTTTAATCGTTATATCTTTGTTATTTAAAAACAATCCAAAATGATCAAAATCAATTTCTAGATTTAAATAAAATTTGTCTTTACTTTATAGTTCTATTACTTTATAGTTCTTTATGTGAACAAAATCTTTCACTTCCGAAATACCTTGTATATAATCATCCGGATCCTTTTAAAATATTTTTACAATTGGTACTACAACATATTTATTCAAACAGCTGATTTTTAAGACAAGTCGATTATCCAAATCAATAAATAAATCTTCTTGATTTAATTTAATACATAAATCGTTCACAATTCCATATAATTGTTATAAATGTGAAAATATTTCTTCTTTATTTTATAAACAGGTAACTATTCCATAAATATTTTGTTTACATTCGACATATATTTACCAAAACATATGGTTATAACTTAACCTTACATTATTATTATTATTATTATTATTATTTTAGAAAATCTTATATGAATGGACGTGGACTATTCAAATACGTTTTGTCGACTGAAATTGTTGCCTTTTTATATGTTTTCACAAAACAATTGACGACTATGGCAAAATTCCACAAACAAAATCTACCCGCTACATTCGTGACGTCACAGGACGAGAACATATGTTTAAAATTAGCGTGAATCTTAAATTTAGAAAAACAGAAATATAACTGGCACAACAAGACGAACAAATTAATGAAAGCTTATAGTCTAAAATCAATCATAACTGAGAAACTTAACAAAAACGATTAACGATGAAAACTTAATTAAAACTCAAATTACCATGGATACACATTATCTCTAGCTATATCTTTACAATAAATGAATACATAGCTACACTAGGTAACACACATATATATACATATATAAAATTTACAAAACAACGGGCAGAAATGTTCTATTAAAATCAAAATTTGAAAAAAAAAAAAACTTCCAACATATCCAAAACAGCTGATTTTCGTTAATAATTAATACAAATCCTTTAATTACAGGAATTATAAGTTAAATGTACATTTATAGGCATCATAATAATGACCTATTTTACACATTTCCAACTAAATAGAATCCCGAAACTGGTTCAGCTTACTAGGGTAATGAAAATGCTATCAGCGGTCCCAACATCAACACATGAAATTTAAGAAAAGATAAAAATCTTCTAAAAAAATGGAAAAGCTATCCTAAACATGTAACATGGGTTACATACATCATGTTTTAGTGCAAAACATCAAATTAAATGATATTCCTTTTTATAAAATATCCATTTTAATAAAGTTAGGTTAAATATTCTCGACACTTATTATGGTCCTATTTTTGTATTTTTTACTTGATAAAACTATCTACAATCAAGCATGTACATCCTTTCATTTGTTGCATGAATAATTATATAAATGCTATCTGGCTAAACACGATCCTATCGTAGCCTATTGATTATTTTTAATATGTCGTAAACTGCTGAAATTTTCAAATAGTTG
Source organism: Agrypnus murinus (assembly GCA_929113105.1). Taxonomy (NCBI): domain Eukaryota; kingdom Metazoa; phylum Arthropoda; class Insecta; order Coleoptera; family Elateridae; genus Agrypnus; species Agrypnus murinus. The sequence continues at coordinate 24,172,015 of OV816025.1, forward strand.
ATCCATATCATCGCAATATATAGCAATAGCAACCTTGATATTTATTAATTTTTTTGGAACCATGTCAACTGTAATATGTGTTGCCTATCTAATCGTTATTCGATAAAATGGGCGAACTGTATAGAGGGTGCCACTCAAATTTTTTGTTGTTATTAAAAAGCAGCGACTTGAATTTATAATTCGAGAAAATATATAACAAATGGTTATTAATTTTTAAAGTTTCATTAGAACTCATGAAGATCTGTTAGCGGTTCATGAAATGTACAAAAATAAAAGAATTTCGAAGTATTACACATTACTTGCTTAGGGATTTCCTCTTAAGGCTGTTTTACCCGATTCTGAAGATAGGGAAACGCAATGTAAACTTTACTCGGTTTTTATTCAATAACCGCTCAATATTTTTTGATCGGGTTTTTACCAAAAATTTACCTACAATGTAGTGTATGATGTAATGTTTTTAAAAAATAATTTTTAACGTTTGAAACCATAAAAAACTTAATTTAAAGTTGAAATTTTCGTTTCTAAAAAAAATCTTTACATTACATCATAGCATTTGACGCACAGATTACGGGAAAAATGTTTAAAAAAATATACGTTGATAAATAAATGAATAAAAGCATAGTAAGCGATCCTATTGCAAATTAAGTTTTTTATGGTTTCAAACGTTAAAAATTATTTTTTAAAAACATTACATCATACACTACATTGTAGGTAAATTTTTGGTAAAAACCCGATCAAAAAATATTGAGCGGTTATTGAATAAATAAATAAATAGTTTACATTGCGTTTCCCTATCTTCAGAATCGGGTAAAACAGCCTTAATATACAATTTTACTGTTATCTAAGTACCATACCCATTATAAACATATAGCATATGTGTAGTGTCTCAATTCCAGAAAGAACCAAACGAAACCATTAATGTAGCTTGATGTGTTTGCAAGGTATATTTTATATAAGTTATTTCCGGACTAGTCAGGTAAAGTCTTTATCGGATTAACCATGGAATCTTTACGGGGCTATTCTAGTCGAGCAATGACTACCTTCCCTGACTGAATAATCATGAAAGTAATCACTTTCTTGATAAGTGCAGAAAAGTTTAATGTTTTCGTGTTCCGGTATTGCATTCCGGTTCATGCATTATATTATCGCATGTTTATCATTTTACAAGAACAAGTAGTCTTTATACGTAAATAATCTCATTACGAGTATTTACCTCTACCCTTAGAATAACATAATTATAATGTTCTAAATATATCAATCTGTTTATAAGTTTATATGATAAGTATCTTACAAATTTTAAACAAGGATAGCAAATATAAAATTTTAATCAAATACCACATTTTTCTCATTCAAGCAATTATCCCAATTTATCCCACAGCTTAATGCTAGATTAGGTTATCCTCCTATCTCTATAAGATTAGTTTAACTAACAGCTGCAAAAATAAAGCCACTTTACTAGTTTTAAGATAAAACCAGATATTATGTAAAACGTGGGCCGATTAACGTCTACCGTGCAAGCAATTATGGACAGGTGTACAAGCGAATAATATCAAAATTGCGCATTGGCCACATAACGACTACTTTTATACAGGTTATACATAAACCCATTTATTTTTTTCTTTTTGCATATTTTATTTTTTGAGTACAGGTAGGTTTTCAAAGTGCGCTACTGTGAAAAAGAAGATTCTGTTATTTTTAATTGATGTTAATAGAACATTAGTGGCGTTAGAAACATTTGTTATCTACTGGTAAATAAGATTTGTTAAATAATGTCAAAGTGCAAGAGTAAGTTAATGAACAAAAATAAATATTTTGATGTGATTTTAATTATTTTAACCCTAAAATCTATAGGTCACGGTGATTAGAGTTTCAGTTCCGATGAACAAATACACATAAATGAACACAAACGAAATATCTGGTTGTTTTCACGAACTGGCCCTGCAAAGGAAGAAAGAGAGATAAAGATATGTGCTCAAAAAACCTATTATAAAATACTTCAATTTTTTTTTAGAAAGGGCCTGCCAGATCCTTAGGCGCACGCTTTAGGCAGCAAAACGCCACTGCCATCCGGAACTTACAAATAATATAGTCATTGCAAAAATAGTACACTGTATTTATGTTAACTGACTAAAGTAACTCTTTTAGTCCCGAGTGTAGAGTTGATTCACATATAGTAGAATAATTACATAAAGAATTAAAATCCAATAAACAGTTTTTTTACTATTTACGGTAACACGTGTTCGTATAAAGGGTATATAAATGTATTGAAAGTATATATGAAGGTTTCACAGGTTTATAATGAGTTTTATAAAAGTATTGTAAGCTCTAGGTTATAATGCAATGATATATACAATACTAATAAAACTTAATTTTCTATGTACGAGTAAAGGAAAAATAGCGGATAGCAAATTAGATATTTATTCCTTTGCTCACACATGAGAATTTGAAGCGAAAGTCAAATTGTACTAACACTGTATATATTACCATCACCACGTTACAAAGCTTATAGTAGCCGTTACCATAGTATGCATGTATTGACAAACTTATATAAAGGTTTGCCATTACGTCATTATAAAACTAATATTTGTGGAGTTATGTAGTAGTATTTTTAATTACTTTTATTAATACATACTAGCAGATAATAGTGTTTCTACACCGTGTCCGCGTAAGTTGGCTACATATGGAAAACTTTGTTATTATTGATTTTATGAAAAACAGTTATTCTTCATAAAAAGTTCTGCATGTTCTAAAACCCAAAATTCAACCATCAGATATTAAATTATATCAGTCGTATCATAATAATAATAATTATCATTTTTGTTCAAGAGTAAAGTACCTTCATTTTTGATACATTTGATGGCATTTCTACCTTTTCATAAACAAATAATTTCAACATTAAAACTTTACAGCAATATCTAAACAAAGTATTACGTTTTGATGTTCACTGACAAGTGCCTCCTAGATTAATAATGTATTAATCTTCAAACTTAAACTTTCAATGTTATCGCAGAGAAAATGTAAAAATAATATTTTGTAATTGTAAATAAACAATATTGAATATTTAAAAATTATTTTTAATCCATAACATCTTTTCTTATTAAAAATTTTCGATATGGTCAAAAATGAAGGTACTTTACTCTTGAACAAAAATGATATAATTATTATTATTATGATACGACTGATGTAATTTAATATCTGATGGTTAAATTTTGGGTTTTAGAACATGCAGAACTTTTTATGAAGAATAACTGTTTTTCATAAAATCAATAATAACAAAGTTTTCCATATGTAGCCAACTTACGCGGACACGGTGTATATACGTGTTATAAAACTTTTGGTGGGCAATTGGGTAACCAATAATTATAACCTTTTTAAACTTACATTATTTCTAGGGTCTGCAAGTTACCCTTATAAACCGTGTTAGGAGTCATGTCTTTTTTAGTAATATAATAAGTAGAGATATGCATTTTAGTAAAGCATAAAACCACTATCAACGGAGCGAAGCAATTTAAACTGCAATACTGCAATATAACACAAGCGGGCGCTTGAAAATGATGGGTTTGAAGTAGCGTTGCCGCAAAAACATAAAGTCAAAACGGGTCTATTTAAAATAAACAACTTGAGTTAAAGAAATTGTCAGTGGCGTGCAAGTTTTATATAACAGCTTTCGTATTTGTAAACTATATGTTCTACAACTTGTAGCGACGTAGCTTATGAAAGATGAGCTAATCAAGGGTTTTTCAAGTGAGGTCACCTAATGCACGTCTCTAATAATAAGAAAAGTTTAAAAAATTCTTCGTTTTCCACGGCGAAGCACAAAAGCCATTTTTCCACGTATCACTGGTGCCTAACTAAATATATATGACATCACCTAAGGTTTAAAGTTTAAACAGGTAAGATAAAGAAACAAACAATATCTTTATTCCTAGGCATCACTACAGTTGTTTAGTTAGTAAAGCAAGGACGGCCCGATGCGGTAAGCAAGGTAAGTATAGCATGGGGTCTTGCCCGATGAGGCGCCATTGCCCCCAATTTAATAAATATGTATACACCATTTTTCTCTTATTATTTTAATATCTGAAACACGATTAACGTAATTCGTAAATTGTGTAAAAACAAAGCATTCCTGTTGCTATCTAGTCGCCGATGTCTGACTTTTCGCCACGTCACTCTTACACGCTGTCCTGCGTGGGCGACTACTTGCGGGCGAAGGGACCGACACGGATTTATCAAAATTAAGCAAGCAATGCAGGTGTCCTACCTGAGGTCGGATTGCCCGTAACTTCGTTAGATGCGGATTTCAGACGGTTGGCGCGATCAAATTATTTGATATTTCCCCCTAACCACGTTAGCCGCATCTGAATCGTTGGCACAGCAGGTAGTGTTTTGTTAGATTGAATTTAATTTTAAAAGGAGACACTAATAATAAAATTATTAATTTTGAAATAAATGCAGAATAAATCTGAACAATCTGTTAATCTCTTATATAAATGGTGAAGTTTTTCAAAGGACCCCGCAGAATCCTTTTGGAAAATGGCTTTCACCAGATTGCCCTGAGACTTTTCTGAAAGATAGTTTTCGATTTGTAGATCAAAAGTGTTAGTGGACACACAAACCCCAACAAATTATAGTTTTCGAATTACAGCTGTTTAAAATGTTGACAAATTTTGACAAGTGGTAGTATTCTTTTCAGAAATGGTTTGCGGCTGAAACTTTTGAAACTTTGGTAAATGGTAGTTCCTAAAGTGTAGAGCAAAAGTGTCAATGGATACAAACTCCAAAAAAGTATAGTTTTCAAATCACAGCGGTTTGAAGTTGACAAATCTTGCATTATTCAACTTCAATCGGCTGTAATTCACAAACTATAATTTTTTGAACTTTGTGACCGTTAACACTTTTGATCTACACATTAGGGACTATCATTTAAGTTTAAGAATTTTGCCCGAGAGCCATTTCTTATAAGGATCCTGCTGGGTGTAGAAATTGTCAACTTCAAACGACTGTAATTCGAAAACTATAATTTTCTGGAGTTTGTGCTCATTGACACTTTTGATCTACACATATAAAACTATCTTTCAGAAAAGTCTCAGAGCAATCTGGTGAAAGCCATTTTCCATAATGTTTCTATGGGGTCCTTTCATCCTCTCCTAATAAACAATATTTGTTGAAGATCTGGGAAGACACTGTTGCATTTTTTCTATTGCTATGAATGTATTCTCGGGCATTCAAGTTTTGCGTCTGTTACACCAGCCAATTCTTACCAGACTAGGATATCATTAGTCTGTTTTATTATTTTTTAATCTGCACGATTCGCGATTACGAAAATGTGCTACGTAGAACAGTCTCAATTTTCTTCGTCCGCGCCGCCATTCGTTCGCTTCGCTGCGCCACATTGGTCGCTCACGCAGAACAGCATGTAAGATTCGTTATTTCTAATTGGTTTGATTCATTTTCCCGCGTGCGTGCTAGATTCTTGTATGTGATCTGCTACATTGAAATATTGGATGTTCAATTCTGTTCTATTCAATTTATATCTTATCAGATAGAAGCACCAAGTTTGGAAAGCATGTTAAACTTTTAACTTTTAAACTTTTTTTTTACATGAAAAACAACTTTCTATTCCGGTCTCGCCGGAAGTGACCTCGACGCTTAATTTTTAAATAAGGCACCCATATCTTTTATATTGTTACCCGTATATTTTTATTGATCTCGATTCAGTAGTAAATCTTGAGCCCTGATTTTCGCTTTTTGGCAGATCGAGTCATTTTTTGCAATTTCTAGTTCTGCGTCTAGTGTGCCATGAATCACCTAAAACGTTTCCCTTTCCGTCTCAAAACAAAGAAAAGCACAATTTTACGGCCTTAAACAGTCAGAAATCAGTTTTTCCGACCTACGTGATTTTTTTCTAATGGCAAGTGGGTGGCTCGTTACGACAGTAACAAATTAATTTTTTTTACTAATCGTATTAACTATTATCATTTATTATTAATGTTAATTATAATTAACATTGCCTAACTATAGAAATATGATGATTATACATACTCTTTCGTGGTATATGGCGAAGTGCATTCTTAACGACAACCACAGGTAGGTGTTTACGTGGTTGCCGGGACCGATTGCTTAACATGCTCATCAAGCAGCACGGCGAAGTGTACTGAGAGCCTTTACATGTCGACGAGAAAATGTTCTCGTTGGTTCCGGGGATTAAACCCGGGCCTCTGTAACAATTACCCTTTACTGCGCGGCTATTTACTTCTCTGATACCTATTTTTATTTAATAATGTACTAATGAAACTTAGAGTTAACAGATCTTTTATAAATTAAAAACCTTGACTTCATTCAAACACAATTTAGACAATTGTTGAACTCGAAATTTAATCCTGAATCAAAATTACTAAAAATGTACAGTCCTGCTTAGAATTCGAAAGTTAAGATCACTTCCGGCGAAACGACTTTATAGAAAGTTGTTCTTATAGCGAAAAATGCGATGGGCGTCTTATGTGTGTTCTCCAAATTTCATGATTTTACCTAAAAAGACAAATATACGACAGGGGGGGAAACCACTTTCAAACACCCGATATATTTATAAAAATTATTTATGCATTGCTTACGAATATCGTTTTCACGATTGAAATTAATAACGACTTACCTAGATGAACTTAGACGAACAATTTCTCAGACACATCTTTGGGGAAGAAATAAGTCAAAACCTAAACAATCAGCCCCACTGAAAAAGTCTTTTCTTTGAGTATCACTTAATAATTTTAAATAAAGGTTATTATTTACTCTGTATCTTACCTGTTGCTTTTTAGCGGTCTTTCCTTTTCTACAATACGCCACCCTTAAGATAATCTCGGTTACTATAATGTTGCTTTAATACTTCTGGAGGCTTTATAAGAACACTTTCAGTAACCTTATATCACTTAAGGATATATAGTGAACCAACAGTTTTGTAATAACACCATATGTTACTTAAATTTATATAAGATTACTGTAGGTGATATTACAGTTTCCAGTGTATGTTTATAATAGTATTTATTGTACCCACGACGGTATATGCCAAAATGAAAGAGACGCTTTACATGAGCGTTTTTTTTTAAGTACAGTTTCTATTTATTATTATTTTTATCTTTTTATTAATCTATTTTTTGTATTTATCTTAGCGACTTGTTTGTTTATATTTATATTACCTTTGATAATTACAGTTCAGCTGTCGAAACAATTGTCTTTTTTCGGTCAACTTTTTACTAACCATTTTTATTTATTTCATGCTTATGTAGTTTTACCAAATAACGCTTGAAACAATAAACAATCTTTGTTTTGGCCATAAGAGCGTGAGTTCAGTGTAGTGGGTAGTGCCTCTATACCCATATTCTGGTGTGTGTCAGATATATTTCATTTCACTTTAAATTTTATGTTATATACTACATCACAAACATGTCTCTTAATTAAAACTTAATTTAACTACTGTAGCTAACATAATCTAAATGTAATTTTTATTTCATTGCATCGACTAAATAGAGCTATGCTGATAGTGCCAACTCGATTAATAAAAAGCTACAGAAATTAATGATCACTTCGCATTAGTATATGTACAGTTAACCGGAAATAAATTATAACCATAATGTGTACTTAAAGCTTAAATTTATATTTTCATTTATTAGAATAGGTACTGCTTTAAAAGTTGGGTTTTTCCTACTGGCAGTCTTAGTTTTATAAAAGTGATACCGTTTTATTTTTCTAATTGAAATGTCCTGTAGTACCTACATATCTTTATTACTTCAAACAGTAATAAATGGTACACTACTACAGGAGACAATATCATGAAAATATAGAATATGCGAGCTTGCCTTTCATAGAACTAGTAAAGTATCAGGTTTCATTATTGCCGGTTTTTATATGTCGACAACCGATGATGAATTCGTGTATATGAGCGTATTGATTTGGATTTTCGGATTTTTCTTAGTTTTTTCGCTTAGGTTATCCGTGCCATTAAAAGTTTCACATCCTGTATCGTCATACATTAATTTAAATACCACACATAACACATAAACGTTGTACCGTTTTGTAATAATTCGTTCTCTCGCAAAATTAGTTGGTTTTTCAGCAGTGCCAAATTCATACAACAGCATAAAATATATGTTAAGGAAAGATGGTGAAACGATAACATTTTTCAACACTTGGCACTTGACCTAAACTTCTGGCAGTTTTCTGTCAAAATACGTTCGAGATTTATTAAAATGGATCCACTTATAATAATTCAACAGTCTGCCAGATTACAGCAATCAACAAAAGTTGGTATTTTCGGATAGTTATTTTATCTTCGAACAATTAATCGTCCGCCGAAGGCGTCCCACACATTCTAAAGATAAGTTTGTTGCAATTGCGGTCGATTCTGAATAGTACAATGAGATTGATGAATGGCAATTTATTGTTTGGCGCATTCGAGTGCATAGCAGGCGCCGGGTTCGCCGACGCCGACGCTGGTATTTACAACAAAACGCTTGGCAAAGCTAATTCACTTGGACGCCACACACCTGGCTTGGCACTTAACACGATTTAAGTTACACCGCACTAGTTTATAAGTCATAGCACATGTGGAATATCTGATCATTAGCTTACCAAGTGATTTATAAATCCTAACAAGTTGCATTAGTTAGTTATAACATTCGTAACATTTTGGCTCCTGGAATAACATTCCTTAAACATAAACTATCTAGTATTTTATCTTATTACTTATTATTTTATCTTATCCTATGATTTCAACATGAAAATTTATTGATATATATAGGTTAATTTTATCAATAAAAAATTATAGAGAACATCAGAAACAACGAAAAAAGAAGGAATGTGCAGCGTAGAAGGTTGAAGAGAAAAGTACAACAAAAGTACAAGAAGGAACCTTTCGTATCGTGACTTCTCATCTGTGCATTTTTCTCCTTTACAAGATGCACTTCTCTCCCTTGATAAGAGTCACAGGGACCTTAAGTTCTGGTATTTGGCTACTTTTTCTCTACTTACAATAAGTGAAATAACCTTGATGCTGATATTTTTACAGTAAATGTGATAATAGTATCTAAAATCAATATAATCGTAGTCCCGTTTGAATTACAGTATTCATAAACTGTCAAATTAATTCCATTAAAATCTACAGCAAAATAGTTTCCATTTACTTTAAAAGAATTATTTGAATATTCCCATTGTTAATAGGATAAAAAAGTTAAAGTATTTTATATACTTGAATTGATGTATAACTTTTTATAGTGTCATGATATTTAGGTGTTCCGTAGGAGATATGATGCGTATAAATGCTTTAATAAGCAAATGTCATGCATAAAAAATCGGGGGTCCGAGCGCCTACGACGCGCGATAATTTAATTATAAAATATTGATTAAAATATGATTAAAAAATCATTTTCCATTCACCATGTTTGAAGGGTTGGGCGGGAGGGGAAAAAATAGTTTTTTTGACGATCATCCCAATCAGACAAAAACCATACAAAAGCCTCTAATATTAAAATAATTCTGTATCTCAGAAACCATAAAAGTAGGAACCATAATTTTGGTGTTATTTTGCTTCTCTCGTTGCCCCTAGCTTATATCTAGGTCGCCGCGTAAATTTGATCTTTCGTTCCCGAGATCAATTGGCGTTTTAATATAGTAGGATTTAAATTTACCGATTTACAGCTTCACACAACCTCAATAATAAAAATAAATTTTGAAAAAGATTGCTTAAGGCGATAGGACACGCTTATCTCACATTAAATGATCATTACAGGACGCGTACTGCGTCGCGACTACTTCTACTGACGTCCATATACGAAACATTAGAAGAATATAGACTGAGTAATTTGTATTTTTATATAACTGCAAATGTAGCAAAAAGAAAATGTTTGTTAGAAAACAAACTAAATCAATTGGATAGTTAAAGAGTTATAGAATGGAGGAAACACGTTAAACTGAACAAATTTGTAATATTTGTGTAAATAAATGGCATTAAAAACAAAACTTGGTTACTATATGTATTACAACATTTAATTTCTAGACTAACTACATTTAATTGAACCGCATTAAGTACTTCCCCCTAATCTATAAACATACTATAGGTAACTACCCATAATTCTATTTTATGCAAATTTTGTTTAATTAAATAACAATTTGATAATTATTAATAATTTAATAATTTAATACATATTAAGATTCAAGTAAAAAGCTGCATTGTCCATCTTAGTTCTCCTCAGTTATTAGGCTAATGCACTATCCTTGTCGTATATTGTCGAATTCTAAATGTGCAATTGACGTGTATTAAGGCATTACAATCGCCCATATAAAATACACATACTGACGTCGCTCATTTCTCGTAATGAAATAGTTGGGCAACTGATTTATGTTGTTCGTATCTATTCGTGGCCGGTGTACGGGTGGAGGATGCTATCGGCTGCCAGTAGCTATCGAGTGCCCTTCTCTGTTCGATTAGGTAACGCACAGTAGGTTAAACAAAGAGAAATTGATTCTTTATTACAGAAGTTTTTTCAGAAATAGAATAAGAATTACGTTAAGATCAATTTGTTTGAAGCGTGGTCGCGTTCTATGCTTTTAAGTTGAATTAAAGTAAACATTTAAAATTAACATGCATAGAAACACAATTAAGTACTTAAGACACGTAAAGGATACTGTAGTTGTCAGTTTTTCTTTAACACATATAGTTAGTATCATTAGTTTAACGAGATACATTATGTATACATGTTTTTCAATGTAGGAAGATATTAGCTTGTATTCTGGTGAGATGTTATCTGAAATAGATAAAACAAGCTCCTCTTAAGGTGTATGCAAAGGTAAACCAACTTATCTAGAAGAATTGTTGTTAATTTCTAAAGTTCAGTGTAACGACTTCAATGAAGATGCGTTTCTTGTAGATTGTGTTAATTAGTATAACGAAAAATTAAAAAGTATAACTGTAATTTCATAATACTATCTTGACTACAGCATTTATAGAGATTTTGTTGGAGAGATTGTGTTTATTTAAAAGACATTAATAAAACATGTTTGTAGACCTGCGTCTTATGATCGTCAAATAGATAAATGTTAAGCAGGTTGCAGATATTGTTGTGACCCAGCTAAAAATGTCCAAATAAATTAAATAAGTTAGATATTAAATATGGTTTGAAATGTACTTGGTTGACATTGTATAGGGGTTTTTATCATGCAGGAATTAAAATTAAGTGTTACATATTTTTAGAATATATAAAAGGAAGGCTAAAATTTTATCTTTGTAGTTTTCTGCTTAATGGAAGATAAAAAGTAAATTTTAAAAAGAAAATGCATTTGTTTCACTTAAGATGTAAATAAGACCAAAAAAAAAACAGTCAAGTAACTTTAATCCATCTAAGGAACGACACGTATCTGTTGGCTGTTTCAAAATTAGAATTTGAGGTTAAAAAAATAAATACAATACATTTTATGTGAGATTAAGTTTAAGATTTATTTACAATAAAAAAATGTTTAACCAAAGTGAATTAATTATTAAGAAGTTAATTAGTGCAAAATAATTTTATAAATAAGTTGAGTTACAGTATTCTTGATAAGCTTTCAAAACTACCAACACATTGAATTTGTAAAGCAATTCAAGGTCGCTGATGATAACTTTGGGTGCGGTGCGAATAGTAAAACAGTGAGTTTTAAAAATCAACAATTTATTTAATTTAAGTTTAGAATACCATTTATTTAAATAAATAAAAAATTGATGTGTGATCAAATTTTAATAGCTAGGTAATACTTATAAATTTGAAACCATAATTAAGAAGAGGTATAAAAAGATTATTAACATATACTTTTTTATTTTTATTTTTCTAACAACTTAATTATTTCTTTAAATTATAAAGGTTTTTTAAAAGTCGAAATATTAACCTTATATCAATAACTAAAATCCAATTTAAAATATAAACCAGCCTACCTGTTTCGCCTAAAGGAAAATTAAAAATATATTAGGTATTATTTAAATTTTGTTTGTTAATGTTAATTTTAAGATTTAATAAAAAAAACATTGTGTTATTTATTATTCATGAATTATTATTTGTTTCTGTCTATGTGTGAGAAGAGTCTTATACATGTATTGTGGAAAAGATTTATCCACCAAAATAGTATCAAAGCCAGCGGAATACAAATTTTATATCTTAAAAGGTATGAAGGTTACTTTTGTCAATATCTATTTTATTCCTTACCACAATAAAAGTTAAATGAATTTCAGTAATTTATACCGCACTGATATTAACGTAACAATATGTATGTATGATGGGAAAAACTGCAAGGGAAAATCATCTCATTTTATAAAATAGGATAGTTGTACTGTTCCACGTTGAAAAATTTGATTTGACAAAAATTACTTTTATTGCAGGCGGTAACAAAAGTACTTTTGCTGCCGGTGATCAGCTAGTCAGTCGCCAGACGATCAGCGACAAAAATGCAAATCATTAACGTTATACATCGGATCATAAAATGTTTGTTTTTCTGGCGTTTAAAGATAAATAGTTATTTCCGTAAAAAGTTGTTAAATTAGAATATAGTAGGCAGTTGAGGGGGGGGGGGCACGATAAGAAAAATTCGAAAGTTAGTGATCTAGTTTGATTTGTGATTCTGAATTTAAATTACGGTTGAATAACAAAAATATATTGCAGTGAATCATCCGGCCCCACGTTAGGCGCCAAATAATTATGAAGTGAATCCGCTCTAATTAATAATAATAAAGCTATTCTATTGTTTTAAATGGTGCTTTACAGTGCGAATATTTGCCACTAGCTTGTATGAATTAAATAAGTTGATTCATATAAAATTAAAAAAAAAAGAAGTCAGATTTCGCGCATTCCGCGAAAAGGTCAACTTTTACAGGTAAACTTCAATATTCAATATTGCAAAAATGTATGCAGTAGAATGAAAACGGTGCATGTAATTACGGTGATCAGAAATTGACGTTGTTTGTAAAAAACATCACTCTTCAGATCCATCAGTGGCGTAACTATTGCCGATGCGGTCGGAGCAATTGCCTGGGGCCCCAGGCGCAATGGGCCCCCGAAGTTTTTCCGCGTCAAATTTTGACTGCGTTTGTTTAATGTAAAGCGATTTCAAATGTAAAGTGTAAATATTGTAACAAATGGGAAAACCCCTATACGCCGCAAAGAACATACTAGAAGATTCCCGGCCCATCTACGATGTTCCAGATATATGACTTATCGGCTGGCGGCTAGGCGAGGTAATACACGAGTATGTTCGAATGTTTTCTAGACGTTTACATGGGGGATATAAATCGTCGTCGCGGATAGAAGAGAAGCAATTAGTATTCAACCGGTGAATTGAATAAAAGTGTTTTGTGTAATTAGTAGTCAGAAATTAATGAATAAATAAATGTTGTAATAATAAATAAATAGTCCTTATATAATCTACTTTAGGTTTGTAAATATCTAGCATTTAAGTTCGTTAACAGTTTATAATTATAGTGTTAAATAATTAGTTAAGATTAAATTAGTGTATGTAAATAATATTTCTCTTGTTAATAGACTATTAAACAGCATTTTTGTTATTATTTTAAAAAGAACATTACAATACCTTAGAATATAAAACTGTAGGAAGAAAACCAACTACCCGGCGCAATGAGCTTTAAAAGCGACGGATATGATGACACACTGGCCGCCATTAGACACCACCTAAATCTGCTTTTCTTTCAAACTCCGACAAATACGAAGAAGGGAATTACATTTCATAAGTAAGTATTCGTTTGTTTGAAATATTAAATATAAAATTGATATGCTAAGATTAATTTCAAAATGCTATGTTTTAAAACTGAGGTTATGCAATTTATGTGCGCATTTCGAGACAGTTAGTACCGCGATTGGAAATATCTCATTACAAAGCCGGAAACACCTACTCCGCCATATGGAGACCCCGTCCCGGTCGTATGTGGTAGATAATTATGTTCCTACAGTTTTATACAGGGTGTTCCGGATAAATATACAATGCTTTAAGGGGGTGAAAGGTGACCATATAGAGACCCCAAAACTCATAAAATAAAAAATTTAAAAAAATTCGGATTTCTCCGTATTTTTTACAAGTCACGAGTCGACTATGGATTGTTTGCAAGATTCTGACCCTGGATTACTGATAAAGCAAACAATGATCTCACATATGCAGTACTAAATTAATAACTGACCTGCGCTACGTACGTATCAATTTACAGAAACAACAGAATTGAATTTCAACAGCGGTTGCCGAGTGACTCACTACCTTGATGACTTGATCATTTATTAAGGTCGGTAAATAAAATGTAACATAACGTTCGTTGACCTAATTGTGATGGAAACATTGCCTGTTTTTCATTTTACGAATGTCATTTTAACAAAATGAGTAAAACTTAAATGTAGGACATACGCGGTCTTCCCCGACAACGTCGGCGAAGACGTCGGGGACAAGGTCGAAATAATGAGGTAATGTTTGCATTTACTGTAATTTAATGCATAAACAACTTCTACTTCCAAGCTGGACTGTTATAATAAAATTATGAATATCCTATTTCTTTAATGCATCAAACTGAAGGAAAGCATTTTTGAGCATAATAAAATGCGTACTGAATCTCTTTCTTTAAAGTATTTCAAAATAGCTTATGCAACTAACAAAACTTTTCAAAAGCGGAATAATATTGATATTCATCGGTAGAATTACAAATCAACTCTTTATTAGGAAACGAAAACTCTTGTTTTTTGTTTATTTCATTCTTAATTTAGTTTAAAAATGGATATAATTAACGCAGGATTTAGGATTCTGAGTTCTGGTGCGCAAACGATGTACAATAATTTCCTATAAAGAACTTTCCGTAAAAAAACACTGGGGTAAAAATCTGCTGATTTTGGTATAGGAGAGGTCAATGGACAAATTATCAGGTATCAAATATCATTTTGTTCGTGTTGTTCATCAAGAATGTGCTGATTCTAGTAAAATAAATATTTTGTTGCATTTGTAGAGACCGTTTAATAAATTCAACCGAATTTGATGTAAACTGATTCTTAAATAGGACATACACGGTCTTCCCCGACACGTCGGGGACAAGGTCGAAATAATGAGGTAATGTTTACATTTACTGTAATTTAATGCATAAACAACTTGTAACTTCCAGCTGGACTGTTATAATAAAATTATGAATATCGTATTTCTTTAATGCATCAAAATGAAAGAAAGCATTTTTGAGCATAATAAAATGCGTACTGAATCTTTCTTTAAAGTATTTCAAAATAGCTTATGCAACTAACAAAACTTTTCATAAGCGGAATAATATTGATATTCGTCTATAGAATTACAAATCAACTCTTGATTATAAAACGAAAACTCTTTGTTTTTTTTATTAATCTCATTCTTAATTTAGTTTAAAAATGGTTATAATTAACGCAGGATTTAGGATTCTGAGTTCTGGTGCGCAAATAATGATTTCCTATAAAGGACTTTTGATAAAATTTGGTAGTGATAATCGTCGGAAAAATATCATGTTTAAAAATGTAATGGTTTCACCGTCGCTTCCTTTTCCGTGTAGTTTTAAAATTTTATGCTGATGGTACATAACCTTATACTATATCTATCTTTTTCGGGTTTACTTGCATTATTTCATTTTTATTACATTTGTTTACAAACTCAGAGTCAAATTTTATATATTAAAATTTAGTAAAGGTTATTGACTTTATAATCTCTTTACTAATATATGTATTTAATTATAGGCGTTAAAATAAAATAAATAACTTAATAGTAATAATAGTTTTTAAATAAATAATAAAAAAGTTATTAAAATAAAAATGTCGCAAACAAGATGTAAATTGTAATTAAACTACTTTTAAAATCTTTCATTACAATTAAAATAACCTTATTGTTTATTGTCTGGGGGGGGGGGTATATTTCAATTCTCCTTTTCTTTAAAATAAAAGTTCTGTATACAAAACTACAAACTACAACTGCGAAAATAAAACCCTTGTCAACTGTAAATTATTATTAGGCAAAATAAACATATACATCTGGGATTACTAGAAAATATATGCTTTCTTTATTATACTTTTTAAGAAACCATTATGAATTCAATATGCTGTGAAACTTTCAAGTGATAAGATGGATTTTTATAAATTATCTTTGAGAAAAGAATTGCAGTTGGTGTGGCAGTTGCCTTGTGCTTCGAAGAGGAAGAAACAGAAACACCACGAAAAAAAAAGAAAATGGGCAAAGAATTGGTTTTTAGATCGCAAACAATATTCACACATGTCCTTGTTAAAAGAATTGCGACAAATTGAGCCGAAGGATTTTTATTATAAGGTTATGTACCATCAGCATAAAATTTTAAAACTACACGGAAAAGGAAGCGACGGTGAAACCATTACATTTTTAAACATGATATTTTTCCGACGATTATCACTACCAAATTTTATCAAAAGTCCTTTATAGGAAATCATTATTTGCGCACCAGAACTCAGAATCCTAAATCCTGCGTTAATTATATCCATTTTTCAACTAAATTAAGAATGAGATTAATAAAAAAACAAAGAGTTTTCGTTTTATAATAAAGGGTTACTTGTAATTCTATCGATGGATATCAATATTATTCCGCTTATGAAAAGTTTTGTTAATTGCATAAGCTATTTCGAAATACTTTAAAGAAAGAGATTCAGTACGCATTTTATTATGCTCAATACTACTTTCTTTCATTTTGATGTTTTAAAGAAATTCGATATTCATAAGTTTATTATACACAGTCCAGCTGGAAGTTACAAGTTGTTTATGCATTAAATTACAGTAAATGTAAACATTACCTCATTATTTCGACCTTGTCCCCGACGTCGTCGACGACGTTTTCGCCGACGTCGTCGGGGAAGACCGTGTATGTCCAACATTAATTTTACAAATCATGTTTACAATATGGGTCATAACCTGATAACCTTGGAAGGTAAACGGACGTATTTAATAGATGTGACAAAACATTTATTTTACCAGAATCAGCATTATGATTCATGTGAATAAAATGTAGCAAATGCTGTTACTACTATTAATAAAAGATAACAGATATGATAAAAATCAGCAGATTTTTACCATTGTTCTTTGGTAAGTGATAATCTTCCTTTTGGTTTCGGAAAATTGTACATCGTTTGCACACTGGAACTCGGAATCCTAAATCCTGCGTTAATTAATTATATCCATTTTTGAACTAAATTAACAATGAAATAAAAAAAACTAAAGTTTTCGTTTCATAATAAAAGATTGATTTGTAATTCCACTGATGGGTGACGTCAAGGTTATTACGTTTATGAAGACTTTTGTTAATTGCATAAGCTATTTCGAAATACGTCTTGATTATTATCAATAATGCTTTCTTTCATTTTGATGTTTTAAAGACATACGATACTCATAATTTTATAACACAAAGAAAGTTGACAATAAACTGCATACTGCAAATTACAAGCTTCAAAGATCTGAGTCATTAACAGTTATTTACAGATAGTCAATATGACTTGTTTATTATTTAGCTAAAACGTTTTAAAAGCACGTCCTAATGTTTTGTGTTGCTGACAATTTCGAAGAATACATTTATCCGGTTTGGGTTTATTATGATTATTTTTTGATGACTTTTAAAAGTATGTACTATTTAATAGGCATAATTTTCATACAATTTTATCTACTGCTTTGCAGTGGCGTGCCTATTATTTTTATAAGGGGGGTTGTCATTTCAAAGGGGCATTTCAGGAAATTGTTAGTAAGATGTTACTCTACACATGTTTCTCTATTGCCCTTTAACGGGAAAGGCATCTTGTCCGAAACACCCTGTATTCTAAGGTAAATACATTAATTTATTTATCTTTGTAAATGGTTAATTCATTCCTTAAAGATAAAGTTAACTGTTTTTTGCTTTTTTGCGGCAGCGCAGTGGCCGAGCGGATAACGACAATTATGTCTTAGCCGTTTCATTTAAGCAAAGAATAGCTTCATCGAAAAATCAAATGTTGTTGACGAAGTTGTGCTGGTTGTTATTCCGATCCATCATTTGTTCGCAAAATTGTGATCGTGTGTCAAAATAATTTTATGATCATTAGGTATAGGATTTCTATGCATTTGCATGTTTTTTCTGCTTATAGCAAACATATGCAGAATAACATATGACAATTTGAAATTGCGTATAAATGCATATTTAGGTGTTTTTTATAAATGAATGCATATTTTAGCATTTTTGAATGAGTGTGCATATTTTACCACTTTTTGAGCGTTTTACATGCTTTAATTATGAGATTTCTAATATTTTTTAAATAATTTTAGCAACCAACCAAGGGCGGCTTAGTTGAGTATAGGGGAAACCCATAATTTAAGCTTATTGTTAAATACTAGGCTTTAAAATATTTTACTGCCTTAACCATCTGTGTACTTGTTAATATTTTCTAAGAAAGAAAAAGTTTCAACTAAAATTTAAATACTTACATCCTGCGGTATTGTGATAAATAGGTATTAGGAAATTCCAAAGACCCTTTGACAACTTCCTGTTCATAGAAAAATTTGCCTATACTTTTGTTTACTAATCTTGTAATCTTTCAATTAAGACAGTTCGGAAATTGCAAACTGCATTTCAGTTTGAAATTTTAGAATCTAAAGATGGGTAAAGAAAAACGGTCTGTGTCTGTTACACTTCGAAGTTATGTTAAGGAATTCAGTGTTCTTACAACTGACGATAAGGTGTTGTATTGTACAGTGTGCGACGATATAGTGACTGCAACGAAACGCTTTCAAGTTACACAACATCTGAACACGGTTCGACATCAAAAGTGTGTTGCCCTGAAATCAAAAAAACAAACATTGTTACCGGGGTACCTTAATAATTCCCGCGGTGAGTCCAGCAGATCGATCGAATTTAATAAAAAACTATGTAGTGCATTAGTTGCTGCAGATATCCCGTTAAGTAAAATTAATCACTCAGCATTTCGTAATTTTCTGGAAAAAATTTCAAAAATGCCAATACCCGACGAGTCTACACTCAGGAAAAATTATTTACCTCGTTTATACGAAGAGACCATAAAATCAATTAGAAAACATGTAGCGAATAACTACATATGGGTTTCCATTGACGAATCTACTGACACTACTGGAAGGTGCGTAGAAACTTCATTCCCTTCGTTGTGTTAGTAAAATTTAACTAATTAAAGACAGCAGAGTAATTTACGGATGTTTTATTTTCTATTTTGTTAGTTACATATTTAATCACAACAATATTTTTGCTTGATTAAAATATAATTTTTTTTAAATAACTGTTTTGCGCTAATTGTTTGTAACCGACTAATTATGTAGTTCGATAAAATAAAAATCAAATTTTTGTTTTCAGATACGTGGCTAACGTTATAATTGGCGTTTTAAATTCGGAGAATAATCCCAAATCCTATCTATTAGCAATGGACGTTTTCAAGAGCACCAATCATTGTTCTGTGGCAAAATTGTTTAATGATTCGATGGCTATTTTATGGCCGGACGGCATACAGTACAACAAAGTACTCCTGTTCGTCACCGACGCAGCACCGTACATGGTCAAGGCTGGAGCAGGCTTACAAGTTCTGTACGAAAAAATGATCCACTTAACTTGTCTTGCCCATGCAATGCATAGAGTTGCGGAAAAAGTGTGGGAAATATATCCTAACGTAAACTCCATAATTTCAGATGTAAAAAAATTGTAAAGCTCCATATCGCATACAAATATTTAGGGAAACTGCTCAAGAAGTGCCTCTTCCATCTGAGCCTGGTGGGGTACTTGGCTTTCTGCAGCAGAATATTATGAAACTTATTTTGATATTATTAAAGCATTTGTAAATAAACTTAATAAACACGATGCACTATGCATACAAAGCGCACAGGATGCTTTTAATACTAAGGAGGTGAGGGCAGAATTATTGTTTGTTTTGACAAATTTTAAGTAATTCAGAAATTAGAAAGTCAGGGAAATTCATTAGATGAATCTCTTGAGCATGTAAAATTGTTAGGTGTTTCTTTGAATAAAGTAAAAGGGCCAAACGGTTTGACTATAAAACAAAAATTTAAATCCGTTATAGACAAAAATCCTGGTTTTCACTTAATTAAAAGCATAAAGCAGATGCATTATCTGGCCAAGACATTTTAGACGAGCTAAAACATTATTCGCTTGTAGAATTAAATAATTGTAAGTATGCCCCAATTACGTCTTGCGATGTGGAACGGAGTTTCTCAAAATATAAAACAATATTTAGAGATAATAGGTATATGTTTACTTTTGAAAATTTAAAAATGTCATTGTGAACTGTAACGCTCTATGTTTAGAAAATATAATTAATTAAATTATTGCATAGGATGTCTAATTAAAATAATTTCTGTAAATAAAATGTAAATAACGCTAAACAGGTGTTTTTTTAATAATGAAAGTGCATATATTTATTAAAAATTTCTAATAAACGCATATTTCATGATTTTTAAGTGCATATTTAAGTGCATATTTCACGTTTTTATAGTGCATACGTGCATGCATATTTCAGCATTTCTAAGTGCATACAAATCCTATACCTAATGATCATTATTATTATTATTACATATTATATGGCGTAATTTCTCGAAAACGCCTTAATGTTTTGCAAACCACAGATCGAGAAATTGGTGCACGTTTTGGGTTTACTAGGTTAAATAGATCACACACTAGTGTTCCTATACACGTAGCCGACCATCATTAAAATTTTAATTCTTTCTTTTTCTGTTAAATTCTACGATCTTACTTGACGCTTTTCTTTGTAAATGTTAGTAGCATTGTCGTTTGTTTAAAAAGCATGGTCCTCTGTGTTTTATTTTTGATAGAATTAAAATTTATGTTTCAGAAAATTTAAAAATTTTCTTAAAATGTTTGTCATCTAAGGTGTATTTTTATTCGATCATTTGGACGATTGAAAGATCTATCAGGATCGCGTCAAAAAAGTAGGAGTTGTCATTTAAAAACTATGATGCGTTCATTAAAGTTCAAGTTAATTTCTTTGATAATTAAATGATTATTGACTGCAAAGCCATTATTCCATACCTTTTGCACTGCCTCTTACGCGAAATTTATATTATCAGATTATAAGGAAGTCAGGGTCGGATTTAGGTTGGGAGGAAGCGAGCGGGTGCCTGTCAAAAAAATTAGTCACCTAGAAATCTTCCTAGACCCGGATCTGAACCAAACCACTTTAGTGTACAAACATAATTATTCTTTCTATTGAAAGTTTTAAAGCTGAAGTTCTCAATAGGAGTTAAGCACGATTAAGATAAAATGATCACGTATTATAATAATCACAAATAGATTAGAAAATTAAGGTACTGCTTTCAAATCAGTACTACTACTGCGAATCGATTTAAAGTTCATGTAGCAATTCCGAACTAAACAAACAGTGCTTGAAATTCGAATGGTAAATTGAATACATGACAAAATATCAACACAAACGTAAACACAAAACCGATGGTTCATCACACTGGGGAAAAAGCTTTTAAATGAGTCACTTAAATGTGCATTAGTATTTCAATGAGTCAAAAAACCATCTGCATCCCACACCACCACCTCAATTAGTGCAACAAACGAGAAACATGTAAATAACTTAAAAATATATTCCAGTTTCATTATTCACTGATGCGTGGGTTAAGTGCTTTGTTTCATTAATCTCATCTATTTGGCTCCTCCAAGAGACTCAAAATGTGGCTATAATATATTCAGACCCCAAAATATCGGCGCCATGAAGCAACTTCCATACCTGATTCTATTTTTAAGGCAGCTAACACAATAGCTATTTTAAATTGTATGTTGGTGATCTCTCTGACAACCTGCAGAGATGAAAGGTATTTTAGTAATACAATGGAGATTTTCTGTTCCTGAAAAATATTTATTTTTTCAAGACTTTTATCGCTGGTTTGTGTTGAAATATGTTTATTGAAACAACATGGGATCCCTATTTTAGTAATCCTTTTATAACTGTTTGACCTCACGTATACATAGATATATTATAATAAACCATTTAAGTTCTGTTATAAGGTATGTATAGTTACCGAAATTGAAAAAATATATCTGTAGATTCTTATAGCTTTAAAGATTAGCCTTTGCGTCATACTGAATATAGCCAATATGTATTGCTATGATCGAAAAAAAATGTATTCGCATATTTTGAAAAGTTTAGGTAAAAATGTCAATTTATTGTCCTTTTGTTTCTAATAAAAAAATTCTTTGTGTAGATTGTAGGAAAACAGAATCCGTTTTAACTAATTTTCCCTGTTATGAATTAACCGGAAACGAGTAAAATATCAATATTTTAAAATACAGGCCAGCTGAAAAGTAATTCTAAGTTGATGTAGCACATTTCTTTATAGACTATTTCTCCAGATGGCCCAGGAAGATGAAAACGAGTGATTATGTTCATACGTAAATTGTCAGTATAACAGAGCGACACTTACTTTTATGCAGAAGGCAATCAACAGCTGTCAGACTATTTCTCTATATGGTTTACAATTGCATTATCGCTGTAGAAAAATACTCTATACGTATAAGTGGAGTTGATCATAAAATCAGTACTTGTATTAATTAGTTATTATAAGACACAATTTGTAAAATATAAAAACATCCACGTTGTGAGCCACTCTTCATTAAAAAACATGAAAATCCTTAGACCACTGTAAAATTTTCTGAAAACCACCTTTGTTCTATAATAAGTGTTAGATACATCCTTTTTTATTATAATCATATTTTAAGGTGATTCTTAATTATAGCTTGTTAATCGTTAGATTTTATTATAAACTTGTAAGAAACGTTATTCATATCTCATTTTCTTTGTTTACCATAATTCAGAAATAACTACTATCATTAGTTACATATTAGTAACTCATTAAACTAAACTTTCCCTTCAAAAATATATTAAATTAAATGCTACATTGGACGTAAATATTTAAGTTCAAAGTGAATCATGTTGTTGTCGTTAATTTTCCTTATGGAACGCAGTTTGTTATTCAGACAGTACAAGAAGTAGATTCATCGAAGAAACATCATACTATATAACTAAGTACGAAATTAATTATAGTTAAAAAAGGGAACGTGTAACAATTTTAGTATTAATAAACATTGTCACAATTTCCAATAATTAAATAAACATTTAACATCATCAGTGCCTTGTTTCCTTTTCTGGAAGAACACAACATAAAATTTTGGCGCAGATCGGCAGGATCTTCCCTACAATCGAAGCGAACATCAGGACAACGCAGAATTTTGACCGCATAAGCTGCAACATCTGAAAATTCAAATCGATTGGCGAATTTAATTCCAAGGAAGAGTACGATTCCAAAAGGAAGGGTAAGTGCATGTTTCTGATTTTGTTAGTGTTTCAGTGCTTTCTTGTACTCATAATCAAAATGGCACCAGATCCAAACTCACCAAATAATTCCTCAAGTGATCTCCTAAATACTGCCCACTCCTCATCTCCCCAAAACCAAACGTGTATATTCTCTATTGATTTCTTATGTAAACTAATTCCCAAAGAATTTTCTGGAAATAGATATGAGATAGGACAATTTTTGGCTAACTGCAATAATGCAAACGATCTGGCATCACCAGAACAAAAGATTCCATTATTATATTATATATTGGCAAAGATTTCAGGTCGAGCTAAAGAGCAACTTGCATGTAAAACTTTTAACGATTGGGATTCTTTAAAATTCAAACTTAAAGAACTATATCAAGACAAAAAACATTATTCACAAATAATGGAAGAATTAAATAATTGCAAACAAAATTATAATGAGTCTATTCATGATTTCTTTCAACGGTTAAAAGTATTAAGCTTGCGTGCCCTTTCCGCAGTTAAATTACAGACTCAAGATCAATCCGTATTACCAGGTAAAATTCAAGTAATAGAGGAAATAACATTAAATAGATTTATTTTTCACTCCTTACCACAGATTTCTCAAATGTTAAGATGGAAGGATTTTAATAATTTAAACTCAGCTTTTACAGCCGCGATTTCGAAAGTACGTGCACTAAACATGCAAAATTTCAAAAAACAAAACAAATTTTGTAAAAATTGCAAACGGAATAATCATCACACTTCAGAGTGTAGGCGACCTAGTACATTCATGTCACCACAACGTAATTTAAATTCACAAAAACCAATTAATTTCATAAAAAACGAAAATTCAAGTCAATAATAAGGTCAATTTCAAAACCTGTAGTAACAAATCTGGTAAATATTGTAAGAAATTATGTCACGTTATAGAGGAATGTCGTAAGCTTCAGTATAAAAATAAAATGAAAGAACAAAAAAGCTTAAATCTACAATTGTTAGTCCAAATCAAGATAATAAGACCGTTCATTTAAACTCCCAACAGTCCACAGTGGCGAGCACTTCACTGGAGGACCAAATTTCTCAACTTATGGTGTTCGAAAATTAAAAATTTTAAATTCTGATGATAATCTAAATTATATCGAAATACGTTCTCCAAATTCAAAAGACCCAAATAAGATTTTTAAATTTTTAGTAGATACTGGGGCGAGTGCTTCATTAATTAAAGCAAATAAACTTACACCAGAAACATATTCTAATTCTAAGGAAAAAATTATTTTACACGGACTCAGTCCTAATAATCCTGTAGAAACTGTAGGAAGCTCAAAAATACCCCTACAAATTCAAAATCAAAACTTTTCTGCAAAATTTCATATCCTAAATCAAGCAACAAACGTCCCTTTCGACGGCTTATTAGGTCAAGATTTTTTGCAACACGAAAACGCAAAAATTGATTTCGAAAACAAAACTATTTCATTTAATGAAATAAATAAAGATTATTAAAAGTTTCACAGTTTTATTAAAATATACCTGACAATATTGTTTCGACAGCTATGCTGTCATTATCAAAGGTAATATAATTATAAACAAACACGTCGCTAAGGTAGATACAAAAATAGGTAACTAGATAAAATAATAATAATAATAATAAAAATTAATAATAAAAATCATAATTAAACATCTAATACTTCCAGTAACGGAGAATTACTGAGCTCAAGTTGTTCATTCATTAAAGGTACCCTGAGTTTGTGTTTGTATATCTCAAAGGCTTCTAAAATGTCTAATTTGCGTTTGTTATTACAAAAATGTAGGAATTTAATATTATTTTGAGGAGTCATTGTGTGATTTTGTTCTAAAAGGTGTTTGGCGTAATTCGATTTTTCAGGATGTTTATTTTTGTAATGACGTACGTGTTCTTTATATCTTATGTCAAAATTTCGAAGTGTTTGTCCAATATATACCGAACTACAAAAAGAACAATTTAAACGGTAAATGCCCGATTTCATGATATCATGTGTTCTGTCTTTAGCATTAAATAAAAATGAAAAAGTGTTAGTGTTGGTTTACTCCGTTACTGGAAGTATTAGATGTTTAATTATGATTTTTATTATTAATTTTTATTATTATTATTATTATTTTATCTAGTTACCTATTTTTGTATCTACCTTAGCGACGTGTTTGTTTATAATTATATTACCTTTGATAATGACAGCATAGCTGTCGAAACAATATTGTCAGGTATATTTTAATAAAACTGTGAAACTTTTAATAATCTT
Organism: Agrypnus murinus; assembly: GCA_929113105.1. Lineage (NCBI taxonomy): Eukaryota > Metazoa > Arthropoda > Insecta > Coleoptera > Elateridae > Agrypnus > Agrypnus murinus. The sequence goes on from OV816025.1 coordinate 24,197,648, forward strand.
TATTTATTTCATGATTATGGAGTTCCACAAAATAAGGCTGGAAACAATAAACAAGATTATTTCATTTAAATCAATTACAGTTCCAATTAAGCTGTACACTGAGCAATCTAATTCAAATGCAAATCATATTAATAATGCTAACATAATTAATCTCAAGTCTAGAACTGAGACAGTTGTTGAAATTGCTATTAAAAATCCTGAATTAAAAGAAGGTATTGTTCCTAATGTAGGATTACCAAAAGGAATTTACTTATCAAGGGCTATTGTGAAGGTTAATCAACATAATAAAGCTTCAGTTACTATTTTAAATACCCGAGTAATCGATCAACAAATTAATCCAATTTCTTTATTCTTGGAACCAATTCCCCGTAACTTCAAAATTTTAAATATAAACCCAAATAATTCTAATACAGAAATATCAAAAGCTAATCGTGAAGAACTATTAAAAACAATTTTAAGATTAGATCATCTAAATGACGAAGAAAGAAAGTCAGTTTTAGATGTTTGCCTTCAGCACAATAAGATATTTTTCTTACCTAACGACAGTCTGACATATACTACCGCGATCGAACATGAAATTAATGTAACGGATAATACCTCAATTTTTTCCAAAACTTATCGTTACCCAGAAGTGCATAAAGAAGAAGTTAATCAGCAAATGACTAAAAGGTTAGCGCAGGGAATTATACAACCCTCTACTTCTCCGTATTCCTCACCCCTTTGGGTCGTGCCGAAACGGCCTGATGCTTCAGGTAAGCCTAAGTGGAGGTTAGTAATAGACTATCGCAGACTTAATAGTGTCACAATCGGCGATGCGTATTCATTACCAAATATAGAGGACATCTTAGATCAGCTAGGACACTCAAGGTATTTTTCCACTCTAGATTTAGCTTCTGGCTATTATCAGATTCCAATAAAAAAGACATCAACAAAAAACAGCTTTCACCACGCCTTTAGGGCATTACGAATTCACGAGGATGCCATTTGGTCTGAAAACCGCACCGTCTGTTTTCCAACGATTAATGAACTCTGTTTTGAGCGGGTTACAAGGACTTCATTGTTTTGTTTACCTAGACGACATTGTCATTTACGCGTCTTCTCTAGAGCAGCACACCTTGAAACTAAAATCAGTTTTTGAAAGGTTAAGACTAAATAATTTGCAATTGCAACCGGATAAGTGCGAATTCCTAAAAAAGGAAGTTTCTTATTTAGGGCATGTCATTACCTGTAATGGCGTGAGTCCAAACCCAGACAAAGTTAAGGCAATCAAGAATTTTCCTATTCCTAGAGATCAGAAATCAATTAAAATGTTTTTAGGGTTAGTCGGATATTATAGGAAGTTTATTAAGGATTTCGCGAGAATTGCTAAACCATTAACTCTCCTATTAAAAAAGGATATCGCTTTCAATTGGACAGAAACCCAACAACAATCCTTTGACGAGTTTAGACGCATACTAATGAATGAACCATTATTAAAATATCCCGATTTCACTAAGGATTTCATTTTAACCACAGATGCATCCAATTTCGCAATAGGTTCTGTTTTAAGTCAAGGCAAAATTGGTTATGATCCACCAATAGCTTACGCGTCTCGAACTTTAAATAACTCCGAACAAAACTATAGTACAATAGAAGAGGAATTGCTTAGTATAGTATGGAGCGTTAAACATTTTAGGCCTTATCTATACGCTAGGAAATTTGTTATTGTTAACGATCATAAACCCTTAACGTGGTTATTTAACTGTAAGGACCCCGGTAGCAGATTGGTTCGTTGGCGTCTTAAATTATCGGAATACGATTACGAAATCGTTTACAAACCAGGCAAGCAAAATTCAAATGCTGATGAATTGAGTAGAATACAACCCACACATTTAGAAAATTCAATTTTGGACGACTCTTATTTCATATTCAAAAAACATGGGAATCAACAAATAATAAACAAGTGGCTATAGATGAACACAGGTGACACCTCCGCGGCTAAGCAGGGATTAATATTTGATATTTTAATATTTAGGGCCCAACTTCTCATATAAGTTTTAAGCACGCCTCCTTCCAATGATTTTTTGGAGTCTCAATATTTTTTTCTATATCCATTGTGGGCACATCAAACAACGCACGAATAGCGAAATTACGCCACATTTGGTAACATTGTAGCCCCCACCGTTTTCACGAGAAGTTGCGATCTGTGACATATTATTTTTTGTATTAACAGAATGTATCTTTTCTTATTTTGTGTGTTTCAGTAATAAGTTTTTCGAATTTTTTGTCTTTTTATATCACGTCTTCGCGCTTCCCCTCCCCTCCTTTTGTGGCGAGCCCCACAGGCCAGTGCATAATTATGTACATAAATATACAACTCGTCCATTATTTTTATTTTTTATAGAAAAATGAAAATATCGAAAATTCGTTTTATTAAACGAAGATAAAATGTTAACTAAAAATTTTAAACTGAAAGTCAGAAATTGACACAATATAATAGACAAATAAGTGGCCAACAGAGAAAAAGATTACCAACACCACTATATGCAAACTTTATAAGAGTAACCTAACATAGAAAACTACATTTTATCACTAAAGTGGTAACAATAACGCTTTGCTACTATTGTATTGTCTATAAACTCTGATTTTACATACCGTTACTAAACAATTTACACAACTATTTACAATTTACATACCGTTACTAAACAAAGGTGTTCGTGGCAACCCTTATAAACGGCTCCCTAGAGACGAGCAAAATAGTAAAGCACAAAACCACATTCACTATGGAGCGTAAAGTTTTATTCATTACTACCTATTAATAATATGAACTTCGAATTGAAACCGCTTTAAAATGTGACGTCTCGATTAGATTTGCAGTATAAACTAAATGTAATTCGGTATTTGTTTTAATGGTTTTAAAGATGCAATGTTTTTTAGGACTGCCTACTTTGAAAGAAATAAATATTCAGTGGCGTGGCTAGGATTTTAATGAATTTAATTCAATATTATTATACTAAATTTTATCTTATCGAAGTCAACAAGAAGTATTAAAGTAACGCCAATGAAGATGACGTCAAAAAAGGGTTTCCGTTGCAAGGCCAACTATTTTGCTCGTCTCTGCTGCTCCCTTTAAGATTTTAAAGGGTTACTATAGTTCAACCAAGAATACACGAAACGAGTCATCACAAACACGTGGGCGAAAATGAAAAACATCTAGAATTACGCAAAGGCCACGCTGTAATCTAAATAATAAAATAAACAACAAATGAGCTAGAAAGATTCCGTAGCGGAACAAACCCCTTTTTAATTAAAAATAAATGTAAAACAGCAATGAAAATATGTTGGTTCTAGCGTACGTCACTGAATTCTTAGCAACTTGAAATTTGCATTTTTATCTCACCTCGGATGGTATTTATTTATTCCGGTGTGATTACGAAAATGACTAATTTCTTCTATTCTTGGTTGAACTATAATAATGGATTGTAAGGACTGTGGTTTATCACAACACTATATTTAACGGTGTTTCCTAACCACACATTGTATTTGACTAATTGCCAATACGTATTTCGGTAACGATGTTACCTTTTTCTCGGCATAAAACAATGTGTGGTTAGGAGACACAGTTAAATATAGTGTTTTAAGGGGTTTATAAAGGAAACAGAATCACTGCCGTGACTAAAGTATATAAATTAAAGTTATAATTATATAAACTTAGGGATCATAGGTTTGTGGTTATTATTATATTAAATAAAAATGTTTATTAGGTAAGAAGACACTATACAGGGTGTCCCAAAAATAACGAACAATACGTGAATACGAGTTAGTTGATGATGTGTAGAGAAAATTTTCCCTATAACTTTTTTTCTAAAATATTTACTTTCCGAGTTATTTAAGGTTCAAGTTTTGAGTCCGGTCCTGCACGTTCTGCTCCATATTCTCCTGATAATAATGCTAAGGACTGTAGTTTGTTGAACTTTACAGAATTTGTCAATACAGCACAATTTTGTCTATGCGCAAAATACCCGAATGGGATAGTTGATCTTGAAGAAATTCGTAAATAAGACGCGTGTCCTTTTTGCTCATGCTGCAGTTTGTTTATTTTAAAATAAATTCAAGGTCTAATAACAGCTTAAAAACATCTGATTTTTACAGAGAGCATCTGATACCATATTTAAATAAATTAAAAGAAAACCTTTGTATGGCGGCGTTGAATGTAATTTAAAAAACATCAAAAGCGTTGGGAAGAAAATGACATTACTAGTTCTAATCTACGATGCTAATACAATTTACTAGAACCTGAAGAATTAATACTTAAGTTTAATAGTAAACGTTTTCAGTAAAACGTAAAGCTGAAACCATCATAGAATAAATTAAACTTGTAAACGCTGTTTGTATTAAACATCCCCTTTCGCAGACTTTCCTTAGCAATTCTTTCTTTCGTATTCTGTGTTTGTAAATAAAATATTGGACTAGCCATTCCGCAAAAATACACAGAGTGTGATTTATGTAAAATAAACAACGTAATTTAAAAAAGGCATACACAACATAACAGTGGTGGCTCGTGACTGCCTAGGAAGGTGAGGCTCGAAAAATACTCCTGCTGCAAAACTCAATTTAACTGTGGGCGGTGCAATGTGTAAATAATGCTAAAGGTGCACCAGATCCAATTTCAGGCAGTTTAACTCTCCGGCAACAACGCTAGCATCATCGTAACATTGAGCAACTAGTTTTTGTTTAAAATTAAAGGGTTATTAAAACGTTAGCCATTAGATCAAATAATGCATTTGCAGTTCTATCAGTACCACCTACGTCAAAAAACCCTAAAATTCGTTCTTTTAAATTTCCATTATTTACAAACCGGGCAGTAATGGGGCATTGCAATTTTTCAGTAATGTCTGTTGTATCATCAGCAATTATTACAAAATAATTTTCATTATCAATTTCGCTGTTAAAAGATTCTCTTAAATAATTCTCGCAACAAGAAATTAATTGATTTTAAATAGTTTTTGATCAGTAAAAAATTTTTTTAACTTCTTCAGCATGTTTGCTAGTTTCTACATTGCGCTTAATCAAAACTCAAATATTTATTTAAAATTGCCACGATTATCTAAAGTAGTCGAATCATGATAGCCCCGAAATGGTAATTTCTGACTGCCTAATAAAATTGTAACGTCAATTAAATAACACATAAGTTGCCGATTTTTTTACATTCTCATTGTAGGTATAAAACTGTATTTAAATATGCGTGTTCTTGCAAAGCTCTTTTGAATCGTTATATTTTTCTACAAATCTGGAAAATGTTTTTAATCATTATAACCTGTACTGTTTTAACCGTACATTTTTAACAGTGTTCTCAGTAATTACTGCCACAAAGCCACTTATGCATTGCATACCAAAAATTATGAAAAGACCGATTTTATAATTTGTCAGCAGACATAAAACATCGATTTTTGGCGTCGGACGTTGCTGTAAAATGTGTTGCTGTTCTATTTCATTACGCCTTAAAAATGATGTTTTTAGTAAACACATCACGCGATCATATTGTGGATCATTTCCTTGCATCTAAAACAAAAATTTGTTACTAGCTGCTTAATTAAAATCCCCGACTTTTTTCACTAATATACCTAAATGTTTCGTGAATACCTTATAAAAGCACCTTATATAGCACACAAGTTAATCACGTTAAAATACTGTTTTGAAAAGTAAAACAAAACATGAAATAAATCGTCTTCGGTAGTATTCGGACGGAGGTAGCGACGGTAAAATAACATATACGAATCTCGATCGTTCATTGGTTCATGAAGCTGTGAAATCTCAGCCTCAATGCTGCCTATAAGAAGAATATACGATCGATAACCATGCCGCTTCGCTGTAACGAGCTAGCGAATGCATACAGATGCATGAACTGAAGCTTGGAATTTTGAGCCTCATCCATTCTTATCCATTAGTATTATTTAGTTTCGTTTAGGTGAGGCTCAGCCTCACCCGGCGAGCCGCGCCTGCAACATAAATACATTTTTACGTTCTTTAATAACATTCGAAAATAAACAGAAGATAAACTTTTAAAAAGAACATTTTCATAATTAGGGCGCCAGGTTGAATATGCGGCCCGATTGTTGTTTACTCAATAAACTACAAGTTACGGAACTAAATAAGGGTCGCTTCTTTTGAAATCTTGGACAGGTAAATTTTTACATAAATTGCCAGACTTCCTCGAATAACGAATTGTTGCTTTCAATGCTTTCTAACAGTCATAAGTTTTAGTTAGTCGAATTTCTTCTGACAGTTTAGGAGGTTGTGCTCAGAGTGTTAATTTAAAGACTATGTTTACATTGGCAGAATATTCCGATATCATCTTCATCTACGGAGAATGTAATTATAACATTCTACGTACAGAACAATTGTACGCCAAACGTTATCCTAATCGCAGACAGCCTTCGCGAAATTACAATTTTGCGCATAGTACAAAGGTTTAGGGAAACCGGAAATGTGCAAGCTACATTCGAAGGCCGAGGACGTAACCGAGATAGACGTACCGTTGAATTGGAGGAACAGGTAATAATCTTAATTCGGGAAATTTTGAGAATGCCAAGGGAAGCTGTTTTAATCATTAATTCTAGGTATTGGAAATTGTGGAAAATAATCCTTGAAGCAGCACTCGGGAAATATGACGTGCTCTCCAAGTTCCACATGCCTCGATACATCGTATCTTACAAGAAAATCTGCTGTACCCTTACCACATTCAACGTGTGCAACATTTAATCGATCGCGATTTTGGACCTCGTCGTGATTTTTGTGCATGGTTCCGACAACAAGAGGGAGTAAGACCTAACTTTAGTGCAGGAATATTATTTACCGACGAATGTTGTTTCACCCGCAAAGGAGTAAACAATCCATTCCATAACAATCACTTTTGGAGTGAAGAAAACCCCCATCTAATTCAAGAGACTCGGTATCAATGGAGATTTTCAGTGAATGTGTGGGTAGGTATTTTGGGGAATACATTATTAGGGCCATTTGTGTTACCCAGGATTCTAAATGGAGCAACATATTTAAATTTTCTACAAACCACCTTGGACGACACGATTGACAATTTAGTACCTCTAGCAGTGAATCGTTCCATGTGGTTTATGCATGATGGTGCTCCACCTCATATTACCCGACCTGTGCGTGAGTTTTTAGACACCACTTATCCACAAAGGTGGATTGGGAGGAATAGGACCATTAAGTTGACCTGTTCGAAGTCCTGATTTAAACCCTTTAGACTATTCTTTCTGGGGCTATTTAAAGACTTTCGTTTACGCGCATCCCCCCATAGACAACGAAAACGATTTGGGTGAAAGAATCTTTGCAGGAGCTAATCGAATACGATTAGATGTCGATTGCCTTCAACGTGCTCGACAAAACTTCGGTAGACGTTTAGAAGCTTGTTTGATGATGAGCTATCATCAAACATTTGAGCCTTTTTTGCAACTATGCAGTTTATAACAAAAACGCTTATTACCGTGATATGTCATTGTTTTTATAAAGACTTGACCTTGACCATATACGTGTTTTTAAATCGACTTCTTCGAATTTCTGCACATATCACTTAACAATGTTTTGACTATCCCAATGCTGGATGACTTATTATGTATTATCAAATTGATGCAAAATATAACAGGACCGTATTTTTGTGTTACTCAAGTTTCCTCGTTGATGTTGCGTTGATTGGTTTTTGAATAATAAAGATCATTGTTTTAGATATATACATATTTTATTAAACTTTATTAATACTTATTTTGATTATTGACAAAATGAATTAAAGTTATTCTTCGTGCGTGTATGGATGAACTGATTTTAGAAATATCGTTTATTGAAAAAGAAAGTTATTATCAATTTGTTTACGTGCCAATGTTCATAGAAGAAATTTACTATAATGATCTATGGACAGCAACATTCGTTGGAAGTGAGTAGTAATTATATTTATTTAAGATTAAATGTTTGACAATCATGAATCATTTTAAATAGGCCAATAGTAAACAATTAATAATCACTTGTAATTAGAACAAGTTAGTAAAAAGGGATTAATGCATGAATAATTATAATGATAAATGAATTAATTAGAAAAAATAATAATTAACACTAAAGAAATAGCGAGTATCTAACAGTATTGCAAACAATTTTTTACAAATTTACAAAAAACTTTTTTCAAGGTAATAGTTTTTTTCTTCAGTTTTAGATTCTACCTCGGACACTCTTTAACCCCCTGCGTTATTGTTCCTTATTTTTGAGACACCCTGTATAACAATAAAAAAAATAAAAATATTTAGGTCTCTAGCTTTGATAATATTGTGTCTTTCTTATTCTTTTTTTTAATATCCCTAACTGATGTAGAACTGTTTATTAATATTAATTAATAAATTAATCCACAGAAATATCTTTAAATGCATTTATCCACACTAATGCACAGCAATGGCGTGCGGTGTGAATTTAGGCTAGGGAAGCAACCACGATTTTAATTTTAATATACCTAGGTACTGGAGCGGATTCACGGGGGGAATCCCCCCAAATTTAGAAATAGGTATAGATAGAATAGAAACAAATAATGTTTGTTTAATTATTATTTATTAAAACAATTATTTTTCCAAAAATTTCCCCCTCAAAATAGTTCTCTGGATCCACCCCTGCTAGCTACAATAACAAAACAGTGTTATAATTATTAAGCTTAAAAGTTTTTCAAAGAAGAACTTTTACACTTTATACTTATGGAATCTGTTGACTATTATCCTTTATTTTAAAAAACTACTACTATGTATTTATACTGCAACTCGATTTTCCGGTCATTCTTAGCAAAATACCGAAGCAGGTTTAATCTTTGTTGTTAAATTTGAAAGTTCTGGTTTTGATCTATCTTTCTTAATAATTTGTAATATCTCTCCAAAACTGTATGCAGAAAATTCTTTATTAATAATTATTGATTACAAATTGAACAAAAAAAAACCGTCCCGATTCGGATGTATCGGAAGTACTCGAACCTTCCACCGAAGCAGCTGAATTTGCAGTCGTGATGATAATGCAATTTTAAATTTGCATACAGAGCAAACTAAATAGAATTATTTGTCTTAAAACAAAATCCAACTTATATAAAGTGAAATAATAAAATGTGACAAAATACAGTCTCATTCGCAGATTTACAATACTTAAGTAACATTAAAGTTAACAAACACTAAATCGAACAAATAACCAAATTATAATAAATAAACATTTGGGCATGAAGCACACTAAAAATAACGGCCAAACAATGCTAACAGCATCGTTTGTATCACCACGCCCGCTGATCTACGCCAAGGCTAGACGAGAAGAGCAGTTATAAGCAATGAAATCAGTGCTTATATGCAGTGTATGTAACACGTAACACATTTGAATCGGTATTACCTTTCCGTGCAAGTTTAATGAGCCTAATTTAAAATAGTGCTCTAAATAATTATACTTTTTGCTGTACGGAATTGATATTGAGCTTTAAGTTGATTAAATATTACAAATTTAAATAAACGGTAACCATAATTTTATAAAAATATTTTTGTTAGCATTGCTTTTATTTTTAATAAATTCTCAAAGGAAGCATTGCTTCCTCTGCTTCCATGGACCGCACGCCACTGATGCACAGTAATCGCTTTTTAAATTGACTTGCATCAGACAACTTCACAGATGCCGGATATGAACCAAAGCTTGTCGAGTGATATGATAAGAACAAGTTGAGCAAAAACCATTACCACATGTAAACATGACTTTTTATATTAGTTTTTCCAGTTCATTCGTATTTTTGAATCATTTCATTACTTTCGTCCATAGTATCTTCTTTTCAGGTTTATCTATTTTTACGATCATTAAAATCTCCTACAAACAACAAATCTGACCCTTATATTTTAAAACTGTCGGAGGACCCTTTCTTTTTTTGTGCTTGTTCAAGGATCCCCCTTCAATTCTGTATTTATGGAATAGTTACAACCGGAACCAAATGAGGACAAAAGAGTTTTCGAAAGTGTACGCGCATCGTGTAAACTCCAGATGTGCGGCATTCTATAATGATTAGTTAATCTAAAGTGCAGAGCAGAGTGGAGATGAGACAAGTGCACATCTGGAATGCAGGTGCCTGGTGCCATTGCTTCCAACCGAAGACGGTCAAACAACGGCAAAGACACATCTGCCGTTCCTGTTGCTTTAACTTTTAACATAAGCAGTTGATTCTTTGCTCATTTCCGCTTTCAGCTGACGACAGTCTGTAGAACGCACATTGCACGAATAATTTGACTTTATCGCCTAGCGAGTATTTAATAAGCTACTGCCAGAAGCAGATGTTAGCTGCTAGAACATAAATGTGGTCGTTTGTGTTTTTTAATTGCCAGCTATTTAAAAACACATGACAGAAATAATAATCCATTCCTAAACGTCAATTTCCGAAACTCTCCAGAAGCCCTACGCAATTCCGTTTGGATAAATGAAAAGGAAAACTTTCAGACATTATAATAAAACCACTCGTTAAAAGCAATGCCTTAAAGCTAATAATAATAAATGCCTTTAAAATTGTAAACAGTTACCGGAAGTTGATGTTGGAGAGTTAGGGAATTCCCATTTCCGAAATATAACATATAGTTAAACATAAAATCAAGATATTATTTTTCCGAACTAAGCTCTGACTGTACTCCTTCCTATCAGCTTTTCATTTCCTCCCATGCATAGAAAGGGGGAGGCAATTTAGAAAAAATTCAAAGATATATTTTTAATTAATTATTGCAAAGATAAGTCTGTTTCGGCATCCCTAGTTTCGGCAAGGGTGTTATCTCGTTATTTCTGAAGCATGGTTATTTTTGTATGTATACCAGTGGTGGCTGGTGATAATTCTATTTGGTGGGACTCTTAATTTTTAACAAAATATAAACAATGTAAAAATTATTAGACTCACCTACGTTTACGATTTTACAACCGATTTCTACATAATGCAGAAAGCAGAAGAGAAAGTTATATACACAGAAGGGAAAACATTCATAATAAATCAAAAAACTAAAATAAAACAAAAAGCAGAATAAAAGTTCAAAATTGAAATAAAAATTATCGTTTGTCTTTCTGAGAAATGAAATCACTTTTTCACCAAAGTTACTGATGTTATGCAGTAAGTATTTATTCTGGTATCTTCGCCAGTGCATTAAGACATTTTTCGTTCATGGTGTTTCTTAAAAACGTTTTTATCCCTTTAAGAGTATGAAACAGCGTTCTGATACGACAGTAGACATTGGAGTTGGGCATGGAGACAAGCAACTGCTTCATTTGCTTACTGCACTTCTCAGTTCTCGCTTTCATTAGTAGGCAGTGCGTTGTGGTGATACTGTTAATATCGTACATCGTAAGGTCAAGTTATTTTTAGTGTGCTCCGTGCTCAGATGATTTATTTAATATAATATATTTATTCATTTTAGTGTTTGTTAAATGTTTCTTAACCAATGTAAATCTGTGAATGAAGTTGTATTTTGCAACATTTTATTATTTCAATTTATATAAGTTGGGATTTTTTCACAGGAAATTCTATTTAGTTTGCTCTGTACACAATATTTAAAATTGCCAATATATCCGAATCGCGACGATTTTGTTGTTCAGTTTTTAATTATAAGATAAAGAATTCTCTTCATACAGTTTCAGAGAAAAATACAAATTGTTGAGAAAGGCAGACCAAAACCAGAACTTCCAAATTTAGCAACAAAGATTTTAAATCCTTGCCAGACATTTTAAAATAGTCACTTACAAAAATAATGTAAAAGTTTTTTAAAAAACGTTTAAGCTTAATAATTATACCACTTTTTTTTATTGTACCTAGGTATATTAAAATTAAAATCATGGTTGCTAAATTCTCACCGCACGCCACTGAATACAAAACAAAGCATTTGCCGTATTGCATCTAGAAATCCATTTCAATTTTTTATAAATTTCAGTAGAGAAATGTCTAGTAAATGTATGGGTTCCAACTTTGTCTTGCAGATTAAGTTCTATTACCGATCTAAGTCGTTTTAATTTTTTTATTTTCACCATTTCTGCTAAATGAATAGTTTTAAAATTAATGTTAACAATATTGCATACACTATTCATTTTTGGAACAAACAACTAACAACACAACACACAAAGAAACCATTCTAAATAAATTAACAGCACTTCTAAGATGGCAGATTGCTACTGGTGGCTCTCGTAAATTGAGCCCTTCGTGTCATATATCCGATATAAGTCGTTCGCCGCGATTCGTTTTTCCACGTTTCAGCTATTTTATACAGGGCGCGAAGGCTCAACTTTGAATAGCTCTCGTTCATATGATATTGTTAATTAGCGTGCAATTATAAGAATTCGTTGTTACGGCCAGCTATCGAATTCGAATAGAATGGTAGGAAAAAACATTAATTTGAAAATTTATATGTAGTATACATATTTTAAACTGTTTGCTACTGACGTTGGTTAGGAGGCTCGAGCCCCTGAGCCTCATACGAGCGGCTGCCACTGATGTATACTTATAGCTATTAAAGTAAAAAAAGCTTTTTACGACCAACTTGTTTTTACAATTGCCCATTTAACTTGCAATATCAATTTTCGTATTTAAAAGGCGAGGTATTGTAGTGTATCGTTTTCTAATTATCTAATTAAATCTTAACTTCTCTATCCAACCGTATGTCACATTTGATGTTTATTTCCAAAATGGTGATCACGGGCCCATTATTTAACTTTGCCAATAATAGTGGCGTGGAGACATAGGCGCCGACTATGTTGTGGCTCGAAGGCTGTGGCCCTCATTAAAATAATTTAATGATAGCTGAGCCCTCATTAACTTGGTTAATACGAGTGTGGTTTGAAGACTAACCTGGTTTGGCATTAAAGACAAATTTTAGCGGATTAAAATGTACTTTATTTTTCTACGTTGTGTCCCCTAAACTCAATACATTTACCCCAATGTTTTCTCTAATTTTACAATTTCTTTCTGAAACCTGTTTAGAGCATTTTTTACTTTTTCAGTTGACCCTTACCATCTAGAAAAGTTTTAGATTTTGAGAGCAAATGGAAGTCAGAGGGAGTTAGATCAGGAGAATAAAGTGGAGAAAAAACTAGTTCAAATTTTAATTCGGCCAATTTTTGTCGTGCAACAGTGCGTTATCACGGTGATGAGCACTTTTTGCCATTCAAGGACGCGCAAAAAATTGCCGTTGCGTGCCAAAAAACCGCTGCCATTACTTTTCCCGTAGAACCACGAGTTTAGTTTTTTTTAGTGCTGTTTCGCTTCGTTCAACTCATTGTTTTGATTGAATTAAATGCTTTATTTTGTTTCCCATGGGTTATTTTCTGATCACCGTAACGAGAAGATTTAGACGGAAATAGTAAGAGATATGGTACATTTAAGTGAAACAGTCAAAAAACAAAAAACTAATAAAACGCATAGGAGCAATAACATACGATTCGTGTTTTTTGGCAAAATAAACAGGCGAAACAAAACATAAACATTTTGAGGAATGCTGCACACCCAAAAATATTTGGCACGAATCGCTACTGAATAGTTATACATATACGCAGGCTGTGTTTGATACCGTTGGTACACATGCTGCTAGTCCTCATTAAAATTTTGAAAAGTCGGCGCCTATGCGTGGGGAGTAGGGGCCCATGGAAGGGTGACTTTCTGTTCCCGTCCCTTTCTAGCCCTGGCACAGTTTGCCCCTCATCCTCTACATGCAGAGCCATTTAGTGAGTTACCCTACTCCGGAGAAGGTCAAATGCTAACTAGGCAGGCATAGTGGGTATTCCGATCACATCACTACAAAGAACAGTAAAAATGGTGGATCGGTATATTGCTGTGCTCCTCTCGTAGGTTTCGATTCCACATTCGCCTCCCAGAGAGGTTGTAGTGGGGGTGGCGGAATATGTCTAGTATAGCTGTCTTTAGAATTGCAACTTGTTTTGTTGTAGCACCTGTCGTTTTCGAAATATTTCATATCTGATACTTGCCTATATTTTAAACCAGTGATGTCGGTACTCTTAAAATTATTTATTTGGTTATTTTTTATTGATCCCGTTTTCATTTATTTTGAAGACATATGACGCAGTGGCGTATTTAGGAATTGTCTTGGGGGGGGGGGGTACTCTATAAAAATTATTATGATTAATCAACGAAGTTCTTGTAACAATTATTAATATAATTATATAATAATACATTATAATAGGGACGTATGATCTTTATGAAACAAATTGAAATTTGAATCTCTCTACCCATATAGAAAATCAAGTTGTAAGTATCTAAGAAACCTTATGTATGATAAGGAACGCTCTAGTAAAATAAAGAAGGGTTTATATCGGGTCATGTCTTTGCTCTCCTTAGTTTGTAGTTTATTAAACAACTTTAATGCTCGAATATTTCCCCACTAACACAAATTAAGAGAGCAAATGCGGGGCCCGATATAAACCCTTCTTTATTTTACTAGCGCGTTCCTTATCATACATACATATGGTTTCGTAGATACTTCCAAGTTGTTTTTCTATATCTGTATATACGTTTTGGTCTTTCAGGATACGAAATGTGATTATTTCCTGACTATTCAACTGCCTGGCCAGATAGAACACATCGGCGAGGCATCTAAAAAATATGTTATATGTACTACTGGTTTCATAATGATCTAGGACAGCAAGGCTAATATGATGCTATTTTTTATTATTTTATCCTAGATGCATTTACACTGAATAGCATCATATCACCCTTACAATACAAATAATGAATTAACAATTAAACAACAACAATGTGATTCACTGTCCTGAATATACAATAGGGATTAAGCAATATAGATAACAACGCTCCTCTTCTCTTAATAACACCAAATCGACTGACTGACCCGTAGTTTCCCTTCGTGCGTTCCAGGCGCTCCCATGCAATCGGAGATCAGACGTTCTTAGTCCCGCGTGTTCCCTTTTCTCTATTGAGCCACCTCCTGACGTATTATGATACCCAGTGGCGCATTTAGAGGAGGGGCTATCTAGCTGGAATATTAATGAACATGTGACGCTAACCTAGTACTTTGCCGGACTGCCTACTTTGCCGACCGTGTTGCCACATGTACAACAACACGGCTTGTAAATAGAGAAGGGATTGGCATTTCTAATTTCATATTATAAATTGAAATTTGATCATGAACTATTTTAATGGAAGTGAATTTTAAAGTAATGTATAATACGAAACCACGCCAAATATGTTCACCCAATATCGGACTAATGTAGATTGCCGTACGATGGCCGTCAATATTGACAATATTCAGCCTGTTTGTTCAATATCGACAAATTCTATATGAAAAAGGTGAAATGAGCATTAACAAAGCTACGTATGTTTAACGGGACCAGCAAAACTCAGCAGACCGGAAATGTATATCAGTTTATCTGAATGCTTTACGTGAAGTCCCCGTGTTAACATACTTCCACGTTCCTTCCCTTGGGAGGAAGTAATTGAGATCAATCAGCGCGCAATTGCATAGCAATTGCTCCCAATCACTCACTGGTCGGAGCGAAGTTGCCTATCCACCCTCTACTAGCTAACCAGGTTAGTACCGGAGCAATTGACTTAACACGTGCTCACCCGCCGGCACCCTCCCGTCCTCTTTCATACGGGGTGAAGTGCCTCGTCCAGCATTAGGACTATTCCCCCAACTTAGGTCAGTTCAGTACACCGAGCCAGAGTTGGGGCCACTGCCCGATCGAATCCAACCTCAATGTGGGGGGACTTGGTTTTTAAATGGGTTCGCCACCCGGATCTCCCAGTTATAGCCTGGTGCGCCCTCGACAGAGCTTCGTTTCAAGGCTGCTTTAAAGGGCCCTTTTTAAAGCAACGTCCCGGTGTGTACCCGTTAAGGTGAAGTTGTCTTGAACGTGAGAGGCTATGTCTCTTCGCATCAACGTTCTTTAAGTGTAGGTCTCTAGACGATTTCTGGGAATCCGACGCTGGAACTGGCAGCATATGTCAGACCCCCGTACTGTCACCTCCGAAACGCTACCTGGTGGCATGCAGTTTCTCATGGGTTAGCGAGCGAACTCCCTAACCGAGATAAACCTTACTTGAATCTCCTCCATTCGTCTAGGCCAGACAGCGGGATACTTAGCTCCATAAAAGGCCCTACGTCAGGTAAGATTTAATCCACCCACACCGGACCTCCTTGTTAGCAGAGTTTCCTCCGCAACGTTTTAGGGTCATCGTCGAGAAACACTCCGGTGAAACGTAAACGCAACACCTCGGTATAACTCTACCACACATTTAATTCTGACCACGTCATCCGTTGCCCAGACAAGCCTGAGATGAGGTAGACAACGACCAGTTCTAAGGGTGAACGACGTGTCGTCTGCCCTCAAGCTAGTCTCGAATCCTAGTGCTTCCCGACACATCTAACGACTGCCCTCCCTCTATCTTCGGGCTAGTCTCGGATACTAGTGAAGTCCGACATCTCGAACGACTGCTTGACCGATCACCCTGTGGAAATGTATATCAGTAAACACCCTGACATCCAGCAACTGATGATAATTGCCGGTAGTAAAACTTAGTAACGATTTAACTTTTTTTTAGTTAGATTACCGCCATCTAGTATTCGCATTAAAAAAAGATTGTGACTGTATATTAAGCCGTCTTCGTGAAGGATAATAATTATAGTCTTCTCTGATATTACATTTAGGGTCTCTTATTTAAATAAAGATTTCGTCTAGGATCCAGGAAAAATCCTTAACTCGATGCTGTCGTTTTAGCAAATTCAAAGACATTACCCCCTCCACTCCGGTGCTATTTATGTTATTTTTCCATATCTTGTTCATATTAGTGCAAACACTTCCTGCAGTGGCCTAATCGGATTTCCTAGATTTTATCTGTCTTTAATCCGTAAAAGGTGGAACCATAGGAATATTTACCTAAGGAACTGATCTAGCTCTATCGGGTAACAGTGGGACTAGGAACCAAGCAGTATATCGTCTGAATTTGTAAACCGATTTATGTGGAATTTTATTATTTTGGTCAAGTCGATTAATGTGAAATATTATGACAGCCTGGTAGGATGTAATTTGACCCGTCAATCTCAAAAAATGTAAAAATCTACAGGGTGTTACGTTCTAAAAATAAAATTATAGTTGTTAGTATTTACGACAAAACCAGAAATCGGACATTTTGCGACTACTTTTCAGTAAATCTGGAATTGTGTTTAATATCTCTGTACCTATTTTCATATAAATCGATTCATAAATAAAGGAAATATAAGCTTGACCCTAGTTCCAATGTCACCCGGTATACGAGTCGCAAATTAAGGAAAGAGAAACAGAATAAACTTACCTGTCACCTATCCAACCTAATAAATAAAATCAAAGCATGGTCAGTACTCATCCGAAATATTCAAAATAATAATACAAAAGAGAACATACTAGATGTGGTACTTATAGTATTGAAGCGAACTCTTAACGCGCTGGTAGACTCATCACACTTTTTTTTAAGAAATACCTTCCTATTAAATAATGAAGAAAAATTGGATTATTGAGCTGAATTTTGGAAGCGTTCATCTAGAAAAGTGAGAAAAATTTATTTTAAGCGGTTGTCAAGTTGACAAGATCTAGAGCAATCCTCAAGTGGACTGTATTCTTCACTTCTGATCCGAATACTTCTACGTATGGTAACTAATTCAAAGATGAGGTGGATATCCATTTATGGATAATTACATTGGAAGTACCTAATAAATCAATAGATTAACTTCTAAAACCTACTCTAACATCATTGTAAATATAGACAAAAAAGATAAAGCTGTTGCCCATACAAACATGAAAACTTTGAAGAATAACTTTTTTGTTTCTTGTTTGTTCCTAGAAGTTCTCTTAATTCAACTAATTGCAAGAAAAAGCTACTTTGCATACGGTTTATTTATGTATCACGTTTTCTTCTATTGATTTATAAGGCTTTTTATACTTTTGTACACATTAGTAAAACGTTGTTATAAAAGGATATCTACATTTTGTTTACAAGAAAGGAAAATGGTTTTAAAATTAGTCATAATAATATATGATGGGTAATCTACCGCTGTAAGATGATATCCTTTTACTCAGCGCATTGCGTATATGGCATACGTGCATACTCTTATGCAACCTGAATTTTCACCTTGATATTTCTACTTATTTGGGCATTTCAAGGTATGTATATGATTTTTTAGTTTTAAATGTAAGAAATCTCAACGGTGACATAAGGGAAAGCGAATCATCTCTCTATTTTTGCAGAGTTTGCATTTTAATAAAATTAGAAATGCGAGATGTAGAATCTTTAATACCGGGTGACAATGGAACTAGGGCCAAACTTGTATCTTCTTTGTTTATTAACCAATCTAGGTACTATTGATTTCATAATGATCTATGACAGCAAGGCTAATAGTATGATGCTACTTTTATTCTTTCTATTCAGTGTAAATGCATGGTATAACATAACAAAAAATAACATCTTATTAACCTTGCTGTTCTGAATCATTATTAAACCAAGAGTACATTATGTAAAATTTGGTACAGATATATTAGACACAATTTAGAATTTACTGACAACTAGCTACAAAGCGGCCGACTTGTCATTCCGCCAGAAATACCAATAACTCGGATTTCTAAATGGAACACTCTGTGTATTTTACATGTTTGGTAGTCTACGAGTCAAATTACATCCGACCAGATTGCGAAATTTCCAATTCTTATCATTTTTTTATTTTATCAATTTTTTTTGAACATGACCAGGAAGGTCATGATTGAGTAAAGAATTTTCTAATTCATTCTAGTAAACCATAAATACAATTATTTCATCAATTATATCAATAGCAAGTACAGTAGAAACTCTTTAATCCGAACCTATAAATGCAAGGCTAATTCGTATTAATGAGGAATTCGGATTACTGGATGTACGAGTATAAACATTGCTTTATGCCATGGTATTTTATTATAAAGAACTTAGCTTATGTAATTTACTAATTTAATTTTTTTTAACATTTTATTTTTAATTAAGAAAATCTTTTATAGCGGTGTGCCCTCATTTCGTGGTATTAGTTTCAGTGTTTTACTATTTCCTGTACCTTTGTCAGCAGACGAGATATATTCTAGAGGGTTTTAGTTTTGTTTTTCTTTATATCGGTGACTGTCGATTTACCAACACCATATTTTAAAGCAATCGCTAAACACTAACCCAACATTTAATTGTTGAATAATTTCTCTGATAGTTTTAATAATGCCTGTTTTTGTTTTGACATTTTTTAATTGAATTTCGAACTTCACGAATACAAATTGTGTATTAACAAACTTGAAAGAAAAAGGTTTTAAGGTAGATGATGTCATTATACAAACAATTGTGGCAAAACTGCAACGTCAAAACATTTAGGGCGTGTTTGTGATGGTATCATTACTATATTTACTTATAGCTTATTTTTTACATCTGTAGCCTTTAGGGGTTTTATTACTCTTTATATTAATAACGAAAGCGTTTGTTAATCTTCATAGAATTTGTTTGCACGCGTCGGGTAGTAACAGTATCAGCCAAAAACTGCATCAGCAATCTGCTATAATCTCATTTATAATTAATATTCACCTTTTAAGAACGCTACATATTCAATTTTAGTTTGTACAAAGAACTTTCTTGTTCGGATTAAAGAGATTTGTTCGAATTAAAGAGAATTCGAATAAAGAGGTTTATTCGGATTATAGCTTGTAAATGTTGCTGTTCGGATTACTGGATGTTCGGAATATAGTGTGTTCGGATTAAGGATTCCTACTGTACTCCATGAAAGAATGAAGTTTGCTTATCAGGTTTTTTACACAAAAGTATTTTTCTAAAAGAACCTATAAGGGTTTGTCATATACCATTAAATAGAAAATCTAATTATGTACAAATCTAACGATATGCATCATGTACAGGGTGATCCACTTAACTTCCCCCCCTACTTTTCTCCGTTATTTCTGTAGTTACAAAAAAATTATTCTAACAAAAGTTGTGGGGCTTTTTCTAAAGTTTTTAAATATAACATAAAAAAAAAATTGAAAAATAAATGCCGAATTTCTTAAATGGAACACCCTGTATTTTATTACATTTTTTATGTATAATCTTGCACTGATTTCAACACTGTAGAACACATAGTATTTACTTCTAATATTTTCCGAATTATTTACGTTTAAATAGACAGTGTGGGATTAAAGTATGGAATATTAAAAAAAAAGCGAACTCAACCGGTTTTTTAAAAACGCTGAAACACGTAGATTTTGTTTTTTAAAAATACACATTAATATGTGCGATTCACCACCCGACTTTCATTTGTTTTTAAGTTATGACGTCATCACAAAAAAATTTAAATGACAATATAGATTTTTTTTATAGTGGAATCCGATAGTGATGTTTCTATCCTTTATGATCATGCAAATAAATCATAAGGTTGCATAACAAAAATTCTGAAAAAAATCGATCTAAACTTTGTAAATGTTTGTTAGTTATGGCGTCATGACAAGAAATTTAAATGACAATATAGATTTTTAGTAGTAGAATCCGATAGTGATTTATCTTCCCTTTATGATCATGCAAACAAATCATAACGTTGCATAACAAAAATTCTGAGAAAAATTTATGTCAATAAAGACATTGAATTTAATGTCAAAAAGGACATTTATTTTAAATTTATAGATCCTGGACGTGCCTATCTTCAATTTATATGAATAGATTTTTTTGCACGCAGACAAATAAAAAACGGCTTGAGGCCACGTGCAAAGTATCAAGCTACACCCTGAGACGCAGATTTTAAGTCCAGTGAATTCCCCTCGAAGATCTAGAATGTTCCAGAAAGTTCCTAAGTGTTTATTTTCTTATTGGCTAGAGAAGTATTAGCCTCGTGTTTGATTAGGTATTTAATTTTCCCTTCTTTAAAATTCAAGTTTAGTATAGGGTTGTTCATTATTAATCTTAGGCAGAGTCGCATAGAAGTCTCGATAGTCAAGTCGAGCAGCGGCTTCAAGCTGAGCGACGTGACTCTGTTGCGGAGCGTTTCGTTCCTACAAGTCTGCCGAGTTGAACACAGTGAAGGCAGTTAGTGAATTTGTCAAATATTGACAGATCAATATTGTGGCCTATAATGTGTTATCGTTTTGAGATTTAATTACGTTTTACGGTCATTTGTTTCTCGTCTAGCTCACTGTGAGAGTCTCGCATAGCAAGTCAAGAGTCGGGGTCTTGCATTGACAGTCAAGAATTTGTCATTGATTTACGTGGGGTTCCTATATAAACATACCCCCACGTTCCTTCCAAGAAGAAGTGATTGGGATACGCCCAATCAGCGCGCAATTGCGAACAATTGCTCCCAGTAACTCACTGGTAGGAGCGAGGTTGCCTATCCACCCTCTGCTAGCTATCCAGGCTAGTACCGGAGCGATTGATTTAACACGTGCTTACCCGCCGGCACCCTCCCGTCCTCTTTCATACGAGGCTAAGTACCTCGTCCAGCAATAGGACTATTCCCCCAACTTAACTCAGTTGAATAGAGACAGCCCTCCAGTCCTCTTTCATACCTTCATAAGCTCCTCCCCGAGACAAGGGTTGGGGCCACTGCCCGATTGAATCCAACCTCAAATGTGGCGGGACTTGGTTTTTTAATGGCTTTGCCACCGCGATATACCAATATATAGGCCTGGTGGGCCCTCGACAGAGCTTCGTTTAAGTCTACACGTTATAGACTCCCAGTGTGTACCCGTTAAGGTGAAGTTGTCTTGATTGTGAGAGGCTATGTATTCGCATCAACTATCCTTAAGTGTAATGGCTTTCAGAGCTTCTCCCAATCACTGTACCCGGCTGCAGTCCGGATCATAGGGTGGTCGGGATAGCTCCTAAGCACATTTACCTGGCGGCATGCAGTTTCCCTATGCCAAAAAGCGGGATAAACCTCACTTCGCTTCTCCGCACTTAAGATTCAGTCAAACAGCGGGTTCCTTTGGTGACCATAAATGACCTCGGTCAAACAGCGGGTTCCGTCGGTGACCATAAATGACCTTATCCAAGGCGAGATTCGAATCCGCCCACACCGGTCTCATATACCAGGGCTCCCCCTGATCGGTATTAGTAACCGTCGAGAATTCTCACGAATTTCTCTACCACACACTTGATCTAACAGCTTCATCCATTGCCCAGTTTCCAAGGAAACAAGGATAGGGCAGAAGACAGCCGGTTTTATGGGTGAACGTCGTGTGGTCCCCCGAACATCCAATTGACATTGACAGTCAGTCAGGCAGTCTCCTATTGCGAGTCTAGTACAGAGTCTGATAGTAGAGAGAATTGAAAGACGGACCGGGCTGATAATGGTTTTTCCGCCGACCTGGGGCTTTATCTCAGAGAAGCTTCCGGTGAAGTTTTACGTTAGTCTTGTTCCGTCCATGTAGTTTTGTGTTTGCGTTATTGAGGATTTTTATTCCTGTTTAATAGTTTATTTATCAAAAAGGCATATTAAAAAAAACAAATTGTTGCATAACATAATGTCATATCGTTTTGGTCCGCTTTTTGACGTTATGTGTAAATTATTACAATATATAACTTGGGGATAACTTCCTTCACCAAGCCCGTCTGCATAGTGGTGCGCAAACGATTTATATCGTATCGTTACTATATTAAAGTGTTACTCTGAACTATTTAACATTTTGAGACCTGAAGCTGTACTGACAGTGAAAGAGTGATCTCAGCGACCTCCCAATTAGACGTCCTGAGCTCAGGATAAGAAGACTCACGCGACAAAAGATAAAGGTAAGGATTTATCGCCTTCTTCCCTATTTATAATTGCATAAACCCGCAATTTACTCATATCTTAATAAAATTTCACAAACAGAAAATTTATCTATTTCAAATTTTCAATACAGTCCACGGAAACGCAAGTTCAAAAGAACAAGTCTGCGTTCCCAATTGGGAATTCAAGTGCTAATAATCTTTATTTTTGGGGTTTTCGTTCTAATAGTAATACAATGAAATTGCAGAATTCGTGTCAGCCCTAGGATACTATTACGTTGAAACAATATAACCTTTCGGTAACGAAATTTGGCTAACAAGAAAAGCGGGTAGTTAACCGACGAATTGTTAAAATTATATGGATTCAATTCTTCATTAAGGGATTGTTAGTGAAACTACAATCATGAAACAATTATGGAGACTTTCCAAGTTCTTCCTGTTTTTTCATCTATAACCTGTGAGGTATTTTGTAACTAGTGTTAAGTGAAACAAGGGCATTATTGTGCAAGTGATGTTTGTGACATTCTAAAGAATTGTAAAATTCTACCAATGTATCAAGGACTAAAGAATAATTTGTTTGATGAGAGTAAGTTTTATGTGAAGATTATCTGTAGCATTTTCTCTAATGATTGTTTCTTGTATTTTTATGTCTTGTAAATTTATGTCCATATTTTCCTTTAATAAGAATTCTTATTAGTGTATTACTACCAAAACTATTACTATTGTCATGGCAGACAAGTGAATATTCTATTTGCAAAAATGAACATTCAAATTAAATCCTACTATGATGATAATGGACCTACCATTAAATTGAAGTTATTCAATTACATAATCTGACTTAACGTAAATTAAACTAATGGTGATTAGTTTTTTTATTATTTATTGTTAACCTATATTCTCTGGGTTCGTTTTTGCTTGGGAACCCAGGTAAAAGAATGATTTCGAGCAAATGACACCCATTTACTTTTATTATGTCTATTAAACCTTATTTTTCTTTACAATTCGTAAGCCATGGAAATCAGACCTACTCCTAAGAGCATTTGTTATTAAATTGTTAATCTTAAAAGCCGGGGCATTATAAAGTAACGTACATATCGTATTTATGAGTTTTGCAGTAAGTATTCAGTATTTGAATTTTTATAGAGGTTACAGTGACGTCCATCGCGCGACGTATTTTATGTTTTATAGTCAGAATAATTTAGAGTTACTAAAGTGTTATGTAACAGTATTCTGACGACTCTATCAGAGTTTTCTTGATGTGCGGGAAAACTAGAGTTGTACCTCTCAAAACAATCTCCACACCACGTTTGGAATTGTGCGGCGCTGTGTTGGCAGCAGAATTGATATAAACTCTACTTTGAAGAAGCAGATCACGTTTGACGATACGATCGCTTGCAAGACTCCCAGACATTATGACATTTGTGATTAACCGACTAGCTTTCATTCAAGATATCGTCGCTTCTTCGTCATGATATTACGTTCCGTCAGCAGATAATTTGATTGATAGTGCCTCACGCGGACTTTTGCCCTCACAACTGCTAAATCATAGTTTGTGGTGGAAGGGACTCCATGGCTCTCTCATCTGCTAGACTCGACGCCACAACAACCTTCATTCTCTGCACGTTTCTTTTCGCAAGAAGAACGTAAAAATTGTATTGACAGTTACTAATACCATATAATAGACGATAATAATTGATCTAAATAAATAAATTATCGTTAAAAGATTAACCGAAGTGGGGTGTGGGGCCCTCTTAGGAAATATCTTCCCGGGCCTTAAAATTGACCCTGATCGGGCCTCTTCCATTTTGAGAATGGATAGTTTCGGTTTAAGTCTGGATCCACTACGGAGAGCCTAGTCAAGTCTATCTCATCGGTCGCCCCATGACAACTGCTCTATGGGATACAGTTTCGCTAGGTAGCCACCCGTTAGAGTCAAAACTGTGGATATGCTACTCTGGACTTTTTTTGTTTCTTTTCTGGGACCCCTCGGTGTGGGGGAGAATCGTGGAGCGATCGGGACTTTCGTCCATGCTTAAGTGCGATTAAAGAAAAATGATTACTTTAAGTGAAAAAGCTAATAAGTGTGTAATTTTTTTTGCTGAAATCATATCGAAGAGCACAAAGAAGATCTCAATAACATGCAGTATCATTTTAAGAGCTTATAAAACCATCACCAGCCACGCTGTATAATAACCATGGCAAGTATAGTACTTTCGGAATTGGGAAACAATGAGCTTCCCAGCTGTGAAAAAATATATAAAGTGTTCCCTTTGAAATCACAAAGTTGCCCTAGCCCCGAAAATACGCTATGTCATTTCTGGTTAATCCGGAAGTGGCCCAAACAGAGAGCGGAGTAAATATTGACAGTTCAGATCCAAACTTTATGTTTAAATTTATTTGTGTATTTCTTACTATTCGTATCCATAATGTGGGTGCCCGTAACAATGTGTCCAGGGATATTAAGAATTTCTTGAGTATTATTTTTGTTTTATTATTAATAAAATAAATGTCCAGGGGACCACCACAACTTTCTCTTGAACCAGCACTGAACCGCGGAGCATTGGTTGGCGACCGCTGATATAAAGAATGTTAAAAACATTTGTTTTCTTCAGAATAGTGGAATTTCAAATTAAAAAGAACTTACCGATGTATCATAGACGAACTTTCGTCTTTTGGGATGCATTTCACTCATACGTATCACCTGACAACAAAAAAAAAAAACAGAATGAAATCTTCCGCATTCAGTAACCTAGGATATCCCGAAACGGCTGTGGTTTCCACTCACGTTGCAAAACTGTAGTATGTATAACAATCGCTTGTCCAAAGGCACAGTCTACATAAATTGATCAATCGGAATATAAATCTACGCTAATACAAATTAGTAATAAATATTGTAAATAGTGTAGTGGTAGTTTCGCTCTTAATCGTTTATGTTAATTTCTTATCAATTATAGTTACTGATTTAAGACTTTGTACATTTTTATTAAATTCTCATCTTAAAAACGTTATTGTTATATGTTTATTATAAGTTTATAACAAAGATGACTAGAGATATAATTCAACCGAATTTATGTATTGTATTGTATTTCTTTGTAACCAGTTTTAAAATACTCCTACTATTTACAAGGACACATAAATAAAACTGTACAACATTTATTGTATATCAAAAACAAATCGATTGACATAAAGAATGCCAATTTCAAACTCCATTGATATGATTAGTCGGG
Organism: Agrypnus murinus; assembly: GCA_929113105.1. Taxonomy (NCBI): domain Eukaryota; kingdom Metazoa; phylum Arthropoda; class Insecta; order Coleoptera; family Elateridae; genus Agrypnus; species Agrypnus murinus. The sequence goes on from OV816025.1 coordinate 24,223,634, forward strand.
TCAAGTTTTATCTTTTATTACAAGAAATATTATGACAGTAATTATATAATGATAGTGGTGGTAATTTACTTATTACTAGCTATTTGCTTGAATGTTATTATTCTTATTATTTTTATTACGTATGTTCGTGTGGGCTTTCTTAATTGGTTTTATTTCGTTTCAGGTAGATAATTGGAAATGTACGATTATAAAAACTGAAAGGTAGTAAAAAAGTTAATAAAAAAAAACTATTAGTTCTTTCGTTTTAAAACAAAGTATAGTTATAAATTATAATAGTATTAATATAATGAAGAATAAAAAGAAAAATGCGCTCAAAAGATTGCTATCACTAGTTTTAAAGACTTCCAAAAATGACGATGTCTGTCTACTTATGTATGCATATCTACAATGTAAAATGTAAAATTTATTTCATTAAAACTATTGAAGCACCTGTCCAAAACAAGACAATGCCGCAATATTGCCAATTATCATCATTAATAATAATAATTTTTCCAAAACATCTGCTTAGGCTTTTACGTTTATTAAATACGGACAAACGAAAGAAGGGAAACTAAGTAGAGAAAGTAATTTCTATAGTAAATAATAAAGAATAATATTTTCCAATTTGAAAATACTTGAAATCTACAATTTACACCTATTATAAAATGTACATAATATTGTTAGATCGATAATAATTAATTACTTAGAACCATACATAATCAATAATTGGTAAGAGTCTATACTTTGTTGTGACAACAGCTTAAACTGCGGGAAAATGCAGAAAAATAATAATCATGCATAGGAAAATGCAGTGATAAGATTTGGCATGAGAAATTTTCAATTAACTGTGACAGCTTTCTTAATGAAAGTACAAAAAATGTTGAGAAATGGCACTGCTAGCACTGACTGTCTCATAATAAAATATAAAAGCGAAATCGGAATCGTGAATGGGGCACAAATTTTACAATAAGGTGGAAATATTTGCAGGGCGCCACTGAATTCTATACAAGTACTTAAAAAAAGTTCTCAAGCCAAAGCAATATTAACTTCAATACAGCTTAAGAGCCACAGTTCATATCCACCTCAGTTGTGCATCAAATAAAAACCATACAAGAAAATATGTAGTACATTATATTTATGTCTTTATTGCTGTTAATTGAATTAAATAAAAACTAAAAGAATGTTAACTTTTATTAAAAACAACTAATAATAAAGGGCCTTTTGATTAATTATCTAAATGTAGAACTATTAATCAAATGCTAATTTAAATTTTACCACATGGTGTTTAGTTATACACTGAATTACGGTTAAAAATATTTCTTTTTGCCTTGAAAATTATATATCGAATCAAGTTAAACTAGCATTCAACTAGAAATACTATTTATAAAAAAAGTTACTCAAAACTCTTTAAGGAAATAAAATAATTTAAAAAAACATAATTTTTTAATAATAATTTTTAATTAATAAAAATATAATAATTTCGTCCCAGCCTTGTGGTTAATCCGACTCAAAAATTAAAAAAATTGGCTCTCTTCCAAAAATCTCCTAATCTTTTAACTAATATACCATTAACAAAGGTAAAAGAAATAAACAAACACTATTGTAATACAATATATAAGTAGAAAACTGGATAAACTAAAGGAAACTAAACATCTTCTAGTAATGGAGAATTACGAAGTTCAATTTGTTCGTTCATTAAGACACTCTGTGTTTGTGTTTGTATTGCTAAAAACCCTCTGAAATGTCTAATATGTGTTTGTTGTTGGAAAAATGCTGCAAATGTTATTTTAAGGTGTTACTCTGTGGTTCTGTTCTAAAAGGAGTTCTTCTGGCGTAAGTAGATTCCTTTTTAATTTATAACATTTAAAAATCTTTTAAATTAATTTCAAAGAAATTAATTTAATTTTTGCTTTATTAGAAAAAACTTTTTTTTAGTTTAAACACCTAAAGCTGGACACAATAAAGTTTTTAATTGCAAATACCTCTGACTGGAAGTAGCTGGGCAGCTTTTCACCAGTTGGTGTTTTTGCACATTGATGTTTTTCTCTGTATCTTGCTGGCTTGGTTTGTTTTAACCATCAATTATATACTATTAACTTCTTATTTCCTTTAAAAGCTTGGGTTTCAGTTTTCCCTAAGGTAACATAATCTAAGTTAACACTATCGAAGCAGAATTCGAAGGTCAATTACCTATACTAAGAAGAAAACTAAATTCAAATAAATAAGTATTAATTGAATACAATATTATTAAGTTATTTAGATAAGAGGCCGTAGTTGCTACAATGTTTAAATGGGATTTTTTAAACAACTTATTCTTTAAAACAGAAGAAGGAGATTCTCATTAGAACGTACTCGTTCATAAAAACTCCTTTGAGTACAAAAAACCGGACAAAAGATATATAATGACACTAACACGAAGTTTCGTAGAATCACATATTTCTAGATAGAATTTGTAACAAAACCTCAGAAAAATAAAACTTTAACAATTAAACATAAACGGAAACGGACGCCCCTGCGTTGTGCGCGATGATAAGATACTCACCATAATGATACAGTGCAACACTAATGCGCTATTTCAAACTGAGAAGAGAAATAAATTAGAAAGTAGTTTTGTAATAATTGTATTTGTTGCAGGCAGCAGAGGTCGTTACATGACGAAACGCTATATTTTGGGGTACCCTTCAAACACTTAATAAAAATGGCAGCGGCATATAGAAATACCATACCTTGTTACTGTAAAAAAATATTGAATATATACTTTTTCTAATCCGATATCTAACATAAATAAGTAAAGTACTGCTATAGACCAACATTTTCTAATTCAGGAAAACTGAAGCAGGAAGAAGCCTTCAGCAGCACTGAAGAAACGACCAACTCACTCTATTGTGGCATTCAACACTTTTCATAATAATAGAATGTGGTAATAGAAGAATTGTTATTAAGTAGTTTCGGCAATCGGAGACAATAAAAGTCGAACCTTACTAAAAGTCTTATCTGCCTACAGTTTTCACTTTACACACCTGCATGTGTGTTTGTAGCAAAACGTATACTGGGGTGTATGTATCGGTCTGGGTAAAAGAGCTGTGTTTTGTTTAGTACACCCTGGTTTCTAATTCCTTGATTCATTGCCTCTTCCTGGAGTGGCAGTTGACACGCGATTTTCCCATTTTAGAATCGATCCCCAAGATCGAAAAGATTTTGTCAAAATATTGTCAGCTTCAAACGACTGTAATCCGAAAACTATAGTTTTTTTTACTTTGTGCCCACTTGTGAAACTTTTGATCTACACATTAGATACTACCATTTACCAAAGTCTCAAGAATTTTGGCTGAGAGCCATTTCCCATAAGGATTCTGCTGGGTCAATTCAATTTTTGTGACAATGTAGTCAATGTATAAAATTGCGGTTAATTAAAAAAATCGTTAACAAGAAAATTTCTTCAGTAAGATTTTTTTTACTTAACATTTTTTAATTGTTATTATTTTTAAGTAAGTAATTTTTTGTTACAATGTATGCAATTGTAATTTAATTTTAAAAAATGTCCACAAGAAAATTCTTTTCACTAAAGTTTTTTTACTTAACATTTTCTAATTGTAATTATTTTTATGTAAGTAATATTTTGTGACAATGTATGCAATTGTGATTTAATTTTAAAAAATGTCCACAAGAAAATCTTTTCAGTAAGTTCCAATTGTATTTATTTTTATGTAAGTAATTTTCTTGTGACAATGTATTCAATGTATGTATGCATTGTGATATAATTTTAGAAAACCTCAATAAGAAAGATTTTTTCACTGAAATTTTTTTACTTAACATTTTCTAATTGTTATTATTTTTATGTAAGTAATATTTTGTAACAATGTATGCAATTGTGATTTAATGTTAAAAAATGTCCACAAGAAAATCTTTTCAGTAAGTTCCAATTGTATTTATTTTTATGTAAGTAATTTTCTTGTGACAATGTATTCAATGTATGTATACATTGTGATATAATTTTAGAAAACCTCAATAAGAAAGATTTTTTCACCAAGATTTTTTTACTTAACATTTTCTAATTGTAATTATTTTTATGTAAGTAATATTTTGTAACAATGTATGCAATTGTGATTTAATGTTAAAAAATGTCCACAAGAAAATCTTTTCAGTAAGTTCCAATTGTATTTATTTTTATGTAAGTAATTTTCTTGTGACAATGTATTCAATGTATGTATGCATTGTGATATAATTTTAGAAAACCTCAATAAGAAAGATTTTTTCACTAAGATTTTTTTACTTAACATTTTCTAATTGTTATTATTTTTATGTAAGTAATATTTTGTAACAATGTATGCAATTGTGATTTAATGTTAAAAAATGTCCACAAGAAAATCTTTTCAGTAAGTTCCAATTGTATTTATTTTTATGTAAGTAATTTTCTTGTGACAATGTATTCAATGTATGTATACATTGTGATATAATTTTAGAAAACCTCAATAAGAAAGATTTTTTCACTAAGATTTTTTACTTAACATTTTCTAATTGTAATTATTTTTATGTAAGTAATATTTTGTAACAATGTATGCAATTGTGATTTAATGTTAAAAAATGTCCACAAGAAAATCTTTTCAGTAAGTTCCAATTGTATTTATTTTTATGTAAGTAATTTTCTTGTGACAATGTATTAAATGTATGTATGCATTGTGATATAATTTTAGAAAACCTCAGCAAGAAAATTCTTTTCACTAAAGTTTTTTTTTTACTTAACATTTTCTAATTGTAATTATTTTTATGTAAGTAATATTTTGTGACAATGTATGCAATTGTGACTTAATTTTAAAAAATGTCCACAAGAAAATCTTTTCAGTAAGTTCTAATTGTATTTATTTTTATGTAAGTAATTTTCTTGTGACAATGTATTCAATGTATGCAACTGTGATATAATTTTAAAAAACCTCAACAAGAAAATTCTTTTCGCTAAGATTTTTTTTACTTAACATTTTCTAATTGTAATTATTTTTATGTAAGTAATATTTTGTGACAATGTATGCAATTGTGACTTAATTTTAAAAAATGTCCACAAGAAAATCTTTTCAGTAAGTTCTAATTGTATTTATTTTTATGTAAGTAATTTTCTTGTGACAATGTATTCAATGTATGCAATTGTGATATAATTTTAAAAAACCTCAACAAGAAAATTCTTTTCGCTAAGATTTTTTTTACTTAACATTTTCTAATTGTAATTATTTTTATGTAAGTAATATTTTGTGACAATGTATGCAATTGTGATTTAATTTTAAAAAATGTCCACAAGAAAATCTTTGAAGTAAGTTCTAATTGTATTTATTTTTATGTAAGTAATTTTCTTGTGACAATGTATTCAATATATGCAATTGTGATATAATTTTAAAAAACCTCAACAAGAAAATTCTTTGCACTCAGATTTTTTTTACTTAACATTTTCTAATTGTAATTATTTTTATGTAAGTAATTCTTTGTGACAATCTATGCAATTGTGATTTAATGTTAAAAAATGTCCACAAGAAAATCTTTTCAGTAAGTTCTAATTGTATTTATTTTTATGTGAGTAATTTTCTTGTGACAATGTATTCAATATATGTATCCATTGTGATATAATTTTAGAAAACCTCAATAAGAAAGATTTTTTCACTAAGATATTTTTACTTAACATTTTCTAATTGTAATTATTTTTATGTAAGTAATATTTTGTAACAATGTATGCAATTGTGATTTAATGTTAAAAAATGTCCACAAGAAAATCTTTTCAGTAAGTTCCAATTGTATTTATTTTTATGTAAGTAATTTTCTTGTGACTATGTATTAAATGTATGTATGCATTGTGATATAATTTTAGAAAACCTCAACAAGAAAATTCTTTTCACTAAAGTTTTTTTTTACTTAACATTTTCTAATTGTAATTATTTTTAAGTAAGTAATATTTTGTGACAATGTATGCAATTGTGACTTAATTTTAAAAAATGTCCACAAGAAAATCTTTTCAGTAAGTTCTAATTGTATTTATTTTTATGTAAGTAATTTTCTTGTGACAATGTATTCAATATATGTATGCATTGTGATATAATTTTAGAAAACCTCAATAAGAAAGATTTTTTCACTCAGATATTTTTACTTAACATTTTCTAATTGTTATTATTTTTATGTAAGTAATATTTTGTGACAACGTGTGCAATTGTGACTTAATTTTAAAAAATGTCCACAAGAAAATCTTTTCAGTAAGTTCTAATTGTATTTATTGTTATGTAAGTAATTTTCTTGTGACAATGTATTCAATGTATGCAATTGTGATATAATTTTAAAAAACCTCAACAAGAAAATTCTTTTCGCTAAGATTTTTTTTACTTAACATTTTCTAATTGTAATTATTTTTATGTAAGTAATATTTTGTAACAATATATGCAATTGTGATTTAATGTTAAAAAATGTCCACAAGAAAATCTTTTCAGTAAGTTCCAATTGTATTTATTTTTATGTAAGTAATTTTCTTGTGACAATGTATTAAATATATGTATGCATTGTGATATAATTTTAGAAAACCTCAGCAAGAAAATTCTTTTCACTAAAGTTTTTTTTTACTTAACATTTTCTAATTGTAATTATTTTTATGTAAGTAATATTTTGTGACAATGTAAGCAATTGTGACTTAATTTTAAAAAATGTCCACAAGAAAATCTTTTCAGTAAGTTCTAATTGTATTTATTTTTATGTAAGTAATTTTCTTGTGACAATGTATTCAATGTATGCAATTGTGATATAATTTTAAAAAACCTCAAGAAAAAAATTCTTTTCGCTAAGATTTTTTTTACTTAACATTTTCTAATTGTAATTATTTTTATGTAAGTAATATTTTGTAACAATGTATGCAATTGTGATTTAATGTTAAAAAATGTCCACAAGAAAATCTTTTCAGTAAGTTCTAATTGTATTTATTTTTATGTAAGTAATTTTCTTGTGACAATGTATTCAATGTATGCAATTGTGATATAATTTTAAAAAACCTCAAGAAAAAAATTCTTTTCGCTAAGATTTTTTTTACTTAACATTTTCTAATTGTAATTATTTTTATGTAAGTAATATTTTGTAACAATGTATGCAATTGTGATTGCATGTTAAATAATGTCCACAAGAAAACCTTTTCAGTAAGTTCCAATTGTATTTATTTTTATGTAAGTAATTTTCTTGTGACAATGTATTCAATGTATGCATTGTGATATAATTTTAGAAAACCTCAACAAGAAAATTCTTTTCACTAAAGTTTTTTTTTACTTAACATTTTATAATTGTAATTATTTTTATGTAAGTAATATTTTGTGACAATGTAAGCAATTGTGACTTAATTTTAAAAAATGTCCACAAGAAAATCTTTTCAGTAAGTTCTAATTGTATTTATTTTTATGTAAGTAATTTTCTTGTGACAATGTATTCAATGTATGCAATTGTGATATAATTTTAAAAAACCTCAACAAAAAAATCCTTTTCGCTAAGATTTTTCTTACTTAACATTTTCTAATTGTAATTATTTTTATGTAAGTAATATTTTGTAACAATGTATGCAATTGTGATTTAATGTTAAAAAATGTCCACAAGAAAATCTTTTCAGTAAGTTCTAATTGTATTTATTTTTATGTAAGTAATTTTCTTGTGACAATGTATTCAATGTATGCAATTGTGATATAATTTTAAAAAACCTCAAGAAAAAAATTCTTTTCGCTAAGATTTTTTTTACTTAACATTTTCTAATTGTAATTATTTTTGTGTAAGTAATATTTTGTGACAATGTATGCAATTGTGACTTAATTTTAAAAAATGTCCACAAGAAAATCTTTTCAGTAAGTTCTAATTGTATTTATTTTTATGTAAGTAATTTTCTTGTGACAATGTATTCAATGTATGCAATTGTGATATAATTTTAAAAAACCTCAACAAAAAGATCCTTTTCGCTAAGATTTTTTTTACTTAACATTTTCTAATTGTAATTATTTTTATGTAAGTAATATTTTGTGACAATGTAAGCAATTGTGACTTAATTTTAAAAAATGTCCACAAGAAAATCTTTTCAGTAAGTTCTAATTGTATTTATTTTTATGTAAGTAATTTTCTTGTGACAATGTATTCAATGTATGCAATTGTGATATAATTTTAAAAAACCCCAAGAAAAAAATTCTTTTCGCTAAGATTTTTTTTACTTAACATTTTCTAATTGTAATTATTTTTATGTAAGTAATATTTTGTGACAATGTAAGCAACTGTGACTTAATTTTAAAAAATGTCCACAAGAAAATCTTTTCAGTAAGTTCTAATTGTATTTATTTTTATGTAAGTAATATTTTGTAACAATGTATGCAATTGTGATTTAATGTTAAAAAATGTCCACAAGAAAATCTTTTCAGTAAGTTCTAATTGTATTTATTTTTATGTAAGTAATTTTCTTGTGACAATGTATTCAATGTATGCAATTGTGATATAATTTTAAAAAACCTCAAGAAAAAAATTCTTTTCGCTAAGATTTTTTTTACTTAACATTTTCTAATTGTAATTATTTTTATGTAAGTAATATTTTGTAACAATGTATGCAATTGTGATTGCATGTTAAATAATGTCCACAAGAAAACCTTTTCAGTAAGTTCCAATTGTATTTATTTTTATGTAAGTAATTTTCTTGTGACAATGTATTCAATGTATGTATGCATTGTGATATAATTTTAGAAAACCTCAACAAGAAAATTCTTTTCACTAAAGTTTTTTTTTACTTAACATTTTATAATTGTAATTATTTTTATGTAAGTAATATTTTGTGACAATGTAAGCAATTGTGACTTAATTTTAAAAAATGTCCACAAGAAAATCTTTTCAGTAAGTTCTAATTGTATTTATTTTTATGTAAGTAATTTTCTTGTGACAATGTATTCAATGTATGCAATTGTGATATAATTTTAAAAAACCTCAACAAAAAAATCCTTTTCGCTAAGATTTTTCTTACTTAACATTTTCTAATTGTAATTATTTTTATGTAAGTAATATTTTGTAACAATGTATGCAATTGTGATTTAATGTTAAAAAATGTCCACAAGAAAATCTTTTCAGTAAGTTCTAATTGTATTTATTTTTATGTAAGTAATTTTCTTGTGACAATGTATTCAATGTATGCAATTGTGATATAATTTTAAAAAACCTCAAGAAAAAAATTCTTTTCGCTAAGATTTTTTTTACTTAACATTTTCTAATTGTAATTATTTTTGTGTAAGTAATATTTTGTGACAATGTATGCAATTGTGACTTAATTTTAAAAAATGTCCACAAGAAAATCTTTTCAGTAAGTTCTAATTGTATTTATTTTTATGTAAGTAATTTTCTTGTGACAATGTATTCAATGTATGCAATTGTGATATAATTTTAAAAAACCTCAACAAAAAGATCCTTTTCGCTAAGATTTTTTTTACTTAACATTTTCTAATTGTAATTATTTTTATGTAAGTAATATTTTGTGACAATGTAAGCAATTGTGACTTAATTTTAAAAAATGTCCACAAGAAAATCTTTTCAGTAAGTTCTAATTGTATTTATTTTTATGTAAGTAATTTTCTTGTGACAATGTATTCAATGTATGCAATTGTGATATAATTTTAAAAAACCCCAAGAAAAAAATTCTTTTCGCTAAGATTTTTTTACTTAACATTTTCTAATTGTAATTATTTTTATGTAAGTAATATTTTGTGACAATGTAAGCAACTGTGACTTAATTTTAAAAAATGTCCACAAGAAAATCTTTTCAGTAAGTTCTAATTGTATTTATTTTTATGTAAGTAATTTTCTTGTGACAATGTATTCAATGTATGCAATTGTGATATAATTTTAAAAAACCTCAACAAAAAAATCCTTTTCGCTAAGATTTTTTTTACTTAACATTTTCTAATTGTAATTATTTTTATGTAAGTAATATTTTGTGACAATGTAAGCAATTGTGACTTAATTTTAAAAAATGTCCACAAGAAAATCTTTTCAGTAAGTTCTAATTGTATTTATTTTTATGTAAGTAATTTTCTTGTGACAATGTATTCAATGTATGCAATTGTGATATAATTTTAAAAAACCTCAAGAAAAAAATTCTTTTCGCTAAGATTTTTTTTACTTAACATTTTCTAATTGTAATTATTTTTGTGTAAGTAATATTTTGTGACAATGTATGCAATTGTGACTTAATTTTAAAAAATGTCCACAAGAAAATCTTTTCAGTAAGTTCTAATTGTATTTATTTTTATATAAGTAATTTTCTTGTGACAATGTATTCAATGTATGCAATTGTGATATAATTTTAAAAAACCCCAACAAAAAAATCCTTTTCGCTAAGATTTTTTTTACTTAACATTTTCTAATTGTAATTATTTTTATGTAAGTAATATTTTGTGACAATGTAAGCAATTGTGACTTAATTTTAAAAAATGTCCACAAGAAAATCTTTTCAGTAAGTTCTAATTGTATTTATTTTTATGTAAGTAATTTTCTTGTGACAATGTATTCAATGTATGCAATTGTGATATAATTTTAAAAAACCTCAACAAAAAAATCCTTTTCGCTAAGATTTTTTTTACTTAACATTTTCTAATTGTAATTATTTTTATGTAAGTAATATTTTGTGACAATGTAAGCAATTGTGACTTAATTTTAAAAAATGTCCACAAGAAAATCTTTTCAGTAAGTTCTAATTGTATTTATTTTTATGTAAGTAATTTTCTTGTGACAATGTATTCAATGTATGCAATTGTGATATAATTTTAAAAAACCTCAAGAAAAAAATTCTTTTCGCTAAGATTTTTTTTACTTAACATTTTCTAATTGTAATTATTTTTGTGTAAGTAATATTTTGTGACAATGTATGCAATTGTGACTTAATTTTAAAAAATGTCCACAAGAAAATCTTTTCAGTAAGTTCTAATTGTATTTATTTTTATGTAAGTAATTTTCTTGTGACAATGTATTCAATGTATGCAATTGTGATATAATTTTAAAAAACCCCAACAAAAAAATCCTTTTCGCTAAGATTTTTCTTACTTAACATTTTCTAATTGTAATTATTTTTATGTAAGTAATATTTTGTGACAATGTAAGCAATTGTGACTTAATTTTAAAAAATGTCCACAAGAAAATCTTTTCAGTAAGTTCTAATTGTATTTATTTTTATGTAAGTAATTTTCTTGTGACAATGTATTCAATGTATGCAATTGTGATATAATTTTAAAAAACCTCAAGAAAAAATTCTTTTCGCTAAGATTTTTTTTACTTAACATTTTCTAATTGTAATTATTTTTGTGTAAATAATATTTTGTGACAATGTACTCAATTGTGACTTAATTTTAAAAAATGTCCACAAGAAAATCTTTTCAGTAAGTTCTAATTGTATTTATTTTTATGTAAGTAATTTTCTTGTGACAATGTATTCAATGTATGCAAATGTGATATAATTTTAAAAAACCTCAAGAAAAAAATTTTTTTTGCTAAGATTTTTTTTACTTAACATTTTCTAATTGTAATTATTTTTGTGTAAGTAATATTTTGTGACAATGTATGCAATTGTGACTTAATTTTAAAAAATGTCCACAAGAAAATCTTTTCAGTAAGTTCCAATTGTATTTATTTTTATGTAAGTAATTTTCTTGAGACAATGTATGTATGCATTGTGATATAATTTTAAAAACCTCAACAAGAAAATTCTTTTCACTAAGATTTTTTTACTTAACATTTTCTAATTTTAATTATTGTTATGTAAGTAATATTTTGTGACAATGTATGCAATTGTGATATAATTTTAAAGAACAAGAAAATTCTTTGCACTCAGATTTTTTTTACTTAACATTTTCTAATTGTAATTATTTTTATGTAAGTAATTCTTTGTGACAATGTATGCAATTGTGATTTAATTTTAAAAAATGTCCACAAGAATTTTTTTTAAGGAAGTTCTATTGTAATTGTTTTTATGTAAGTAATTTTTTGTGACAATTTTTTAAATGCATATGCAATTTATAGCGATATAATTTTAAGAAACGTCCACAAAAAGTTTTTTCAGTAAGATTTGTTTTACGTAACATTTTCTATTACCACATTTTAATTATTAACTTTGTATAATTAATTTCATAGATAAAAGTAATTTACCGAATTCTTTAAGAATGTAAATGTATAGTGTTTTTTTGTTAGCAAGTTGTAAATTTAAACAAATTATCACTTAAAAATCAAGTAAAGCCATGGCTAACTCAATTCTATTAGAATAATAAGGCACCTGAGCTTTTACTTAAAATTTTATCACCTTTCTAGCAGTGAAATACTATACAGGCTGTTCCATTAGAAAAAAGATCATGAAAAAGATAATGAACAAAAAGTTAACATCAAAAATATTAAATATCTCCTTTTTGAGTTTCAGGAAAATTATTTGTTGACTAACTTTTATCGAGAATGAAATTCCCTTTACTCTATTAATAGTACAAAATACCATTAGAGAAAACTACATTTTTGATTATAACAAAAATGCGACAATAGTTTGTTTTTCTGTTTTTTCCATCATAATCAGAGAAAAACTTGTAACTTTAATAATAACAAAGTTAGCAATAGTGGAGATTTAATTCTGTACAATCTGTATATTATTACAGGGTGTCCCAAAAGTTAACGTCATCCCTTGGAGGGCTGATAGGCCAACTCATGACTAACCAGAATATCAAAATATGGCCTTAGTAAAAAATTGTTAGTTTTTGAGATATTGACACTTTTATGAATTTCGTGAACATCGACACCTTAGATCAGTTTTTCGAGGCCCACAGCTACAAAATTCCATATTTTAAGATTCATTTTTGTCCGATTTATGAGTTAATTTCTTTTTATTAGCTAACTTAGACTCTTCATTCTGTAAAAAACGTTACCACGCTCACCTGGCAAGTTATTTTTAAAAATTGCTCATTTAGTGTAGTTCTTAAAATGGCATTGAATGTACCTTTGTTCAAACGAAGGGAAATGTGGTTTCAAAATTACGGCTGTACAGCTCATTACGCACGAGGAGTGAGAAATTATTTGGACCAAACTTATCCACAGAGATGGATCGTCTTGGTCCCATTTTGTGCCCTCCCCGGTTTCCGGATTTAAATCTACTAATTTTTGTTGTACTGGGGTTGCATTAAGGAGAAGATCTATGCAAAACCAATAAATAATGTAAATGAATTGAGACACCGTATTAATGAAACCGCACAACAAACAAATGTCGCCGGAAGTGCAAGACGGATAATAAAACGATATTTTTTAAAAAGATGCTGCGCTTGCATTCGACTTAGTGGCAGGCAATTTGAACACAGTCTTTGATTTTTATTTGTGTTTTTGTTAGTTTTTAAAAAATTCCTGTTATTTTAATTTAACAAGTGTTTTCATCGAATTTTTTTCTAAAAGTAAAAATTTTTTCTAAAGTAATACAGAAAATATTATGTCATTTTAAAAACTACACTAAATGAGCATTTTTTAAAAATAACTTGCTGGGTTAGCGTGGTATTTTTTTACAGCATGAAGAGTCTAAGTTAGCTAAAAAAAATAACTCATGAATCGGGCAAAAATGTTTTTTCCAAAGGTATGCGCACTAGTAATTTTATTTTAGACTGTGATCAATAGCAGGGCTAATCACATAAAAAATTGCGGGTTGCGTAATAAAAATTATAATCTTAAAATATGGAATTTTGTAGCTGGCACAAAAACTGATCTAAGGTGCCGATTTTCACGAAATTCAAAAAAGTGCCACTATCTCAAAAACTAACAGTTTTTCACTAAGGTGATATTCTGGTCAGTCATGAGCTGGCGTACCAGCCTTCCAAGGGATGTTGATTTTGGGACACCCATTATATGGCAAATTTGCTTTCTTCAATTACACAAAAACAAGATGTGATATGACAAAACTGTATGTAAGTTTTTTGTAGGAAATCAAGTAATCGCCTTCGTGTTGATAAACGTAATCGTTTGTGAAAAAAAAGAGAAGAGCATTTAGAGGACGTTGTTTAATCATCGTATGGTATCGACTCTTCTGGCTTACCATCTATGGCTTATAACTTTTAGGGAATTATTTAACAAACCACAGGTACGAGAGAATGTTTTGCTATTTTTTTAAATATGATTAAGCTACTATGCATTTTACGCCAATTACAAGAATAAATATTCTTAAAAAGCTATTATAGGGCACCAGGCACCTTTGTAATTTTGGCGCCTTAGCAGTTGGGTCACTTGCTGAATTAAATGACATCACACATATTTACAATTTTTTATCTGATTTAGACGCCATTTTGAATCCTAAACAAAATCTTTTGAGCTCCGATCTACTTAAATTAAGAATAGGGCCTTTCGTTACAGAAATATTAGTGGCGCATGCGCCGCGCGAAAGTGAATTTTATGAATGTTTGCAGAAATGTGGCAACATTGGCGATTGCGATTAACTGACAACTGTCAAACGTATTAGGTTAAATGGTGAAAACGGTGAAAATAATAAAAATAATATTGCACTTGCTCTTGCACATGCATTAGTAATTCGCGATTCTCGGCAGTTACATAAGAAAAATGTGCATTAGTAATGTTTAATAAGAAGCAACAATTTTATACTAACCTCACAATCAGTTCGTTTTTATTTCCCCTTGTACAAACATTTCTACACTTTAAAAACCGTTGAAGCTGCAATTTTGTCAGTTCTGATGGTCTCTTATTTCCCAATGAAGCACCAGGCACGTCATTTTCATTTAAAGTAACACTATAAAAAGGCAAGGAAATAGCTATCTTTTTGTTGTTGTGTTTGTTTCAAATGACAGTTGACGATGTCCTGCTAGACAATGTTGCCAGATAATTTTTTTGACTCAAACGCGCTCTATGAACCGTTTAGGTAACTATGCAGTTTCAACAACCGAGCATGCGCACTCGTTGCTACGAAAGGCCCTATTAGATACTTCTTTTGAATGTATTATACGTCAGCTTCTACAAAAATGCAGTATTTTCCCAACATCTTTCTATACATCCCCACATCCCCTAGTGTTATGAAATGTCCTGAAAAGCTTTTTAAAGTGGTAAAAGTGCATTTTTTATAGTTATGGTAACGCCCACCACCTTATTACCATTTTGCATAATCGTTATTAATCAATTTAAGCAGTATTACATTATAAAGAACAACATCCGTTCAAAGATTGTTTTTATATTCATACCTACCCGTTCGACAGTCATACAAAAAATTTATATTTTACCATTTTACCAAAACCCATCCTCACCTTCCAAAAATGATAACTTATTAACTTCCTACAAATTACAGGTTTGTCCGAGCTTTTACAATGTAAAAACAAACACCTCTATTTTTAGTAACATAACACCTTCAACGTGAGCAACGGACGAAATTTTAAAAACAGAAATGCATAGTTTAAAAACTTTTAAACGGGGTTATTAGACTACACAAAAGGTAAAAGGCGAGGTGAGGTGCATTCATATAGCACATGGGTGTATATAAAAGGAGAGCGCGTGCAGTTCGACATTTACGTGCGATTGAATCGGTGCGGCTATTTGTAAATATCGTATTAGCATATGCGGCATGGCACAGTGGGAACGGGAGAGAGAAAGAGATGGTGTAGTAAATCATGATCTGGCTGTGACAAGTGCCTTGTGAGCCGAGCCGGCGGCCGACCATCTGGCCGGTGGCAGGCATTCCGATTCCTACCCGCCGCTTCGCCCTCAGCGACTCGCACTACTTGTGCGGTATTATTTATGGCGCGACTCTGGCGCCAGCTGGCCACGGTCACTGATCCAGCGACTGGACAGCGGCGTACCACGTTCCTAACACCACCACCGCAAACAAATTAGAAAATCTCTTCATTGCTTCATTACATGCGAATACTAAGCATAACAAAACAACGCTCTTGTTTAGCCGTTGATTGGATATTCGATCTTATAATACATGACGCGTAATCGATTTTCATCGGTCAATGTTTTGCGATTTATGTCGCGCGTACTTGCATGACACTATTAATTTTGCAACTTTTCTGGTTTTCTATTCCTGTCTAATCAACTTCCTTAAGCAAACACGTCATGCATACTTTATGAAGAATAAACAAGTCGATCTTTGTGCTGTCAGATTAAACTGTTTTCTAATCAAATAAATTTGTTTTACTGTTAAATATAATTATATTTAAAAATGCGAACTTTTCATACTAATATATTTTACAATTTCATTCAATATTTGAGTCGCCTGTCATTCATAAAATATTTATTTATTTCAACCTTTCATTTTTTAAGACTTTACCCTTTTTAAGCAGTTTTAAGTGATGCCTAATTATTACAAACTACATAGTATTTGTTATTCAGTTGACTGTACACATTTGGATTTTTTGTTTTTGGCGAGGAATTGGGGCGGCCGAACATTCCTCGTCGGTTGCTTTGATCATTTGATCCACCCCACCCTACTAGAATTTAGCCGAATATGGTAGAATTCTATCCCATCACCGATTTTTAACTCGCCAAATATCGAATTAACACAGGGCGTACAGTTTTACTTTATCCGGGAAGAAGGTATATTTTTAGTTTTCTTCGATGAAAGATTACCGACTTGACTGGGGATCGAACCTGTGACCCATCTTTTGATTACGAGATCCTTTTTCTCTGTAAAATCGTTAACTATAATGATGAAATATCAAGATTCTCAGAGACATCACTTTCTATAGAAATGATAACTAAACCAAATAAATCTTTTTTGGCCCATTGATGATCTTAAATATTTTTTAATTAGTTTTTATTTAACTAATCAATCAACCAGACTCTTCACGCACTAAACCAGTTCGATTAAAAAAATCGGTTAGTAATTGCAACTGAACTAAACCCCAAGAAAATTTCGGGTTGCATTTGATTACGGGTAGATTGTTGAAAGAAATCCCACCAGTAGGCTTTAAAATGATAAGTATTTTTAGTGTCATGCTGAGGTTATGTAATTGCACTTATTCAGAAGCCTGAACAGAGATAACTGATGTATCATCATTAGATCAATCAGCCTTCCCTCTACGCGTCTAAATGTGTTTGAAAAACTTCTACCTGCCAACTAAAGCTACTTTAACGAAAACAACTTAGGTTCAAGTCATCAGTTTACTTCAAGAGCACTGTAGAGTGCTCTTAGCAGTAGTATAACGTCGTTAAAACAATAAAAGACGATCTGGAAGACACACTGTACTGTTCTGCTGCCTTTCTCGACAAACTTTCGATCAAAAAGAGCCTTTCCCTCATCTTATATGCAATATTAAGATGATATACTTTTTCAAAAAACCATTGTGACCTACCAAGAAGAAGCTACACGCCATTGATTTCAATTGAGTTTCTCAGAGAGGTATATCTCATCTACACAGCCAATATCCTGATAACTGACAACACAATCCTAGCTACGTTCGCCGATAATGCGGCTATTATAACATCTTTAAAATCCGAAAGTAGCATCTTGCATCATAAAGATACACCTTGACAAGTAAACGCGGAAACTTTCAAACGCCTGAGTCAACGGACAAAGAACAGCTTCTGAGTTTGGAAGTGTCATATTGCAAACAGCGAAGATACTCAACGTTTCGCCCGCATTTGTATGGGACTTTTTTGGGAGATACCAAATTGAAGGCGTGAGCAGCACATGGAGGTACCGAGGGTGGTTGTGGGGTTGCTCCCCAAGACTTCTCAATTCAGTCAAAATTCCATCTAATACAAACTAATTAAAAGATTATGTGGAAATTGTGTTGTATGTCTGGCAGCACTTTCAAGCCAAAATGGTGGATGCGGTTCATGTAGCACAAACATTGCACTTGGGTTCATAATTTAACATTCATCGTGTATCTTTTCTCGCATATCTGTCCCGTTGTCATATATGTTGAATGTACTTTTAAAAGACCAGAACCTGCGGAGTCTGCAATTAATAGAAACTCTGAAAAGTACTCACTGATTTAAAAACATTCTGAAGACATTTCAACGTTCTTAAAAATAAATGCCGTTTATTGTTCTAAATCTGCCGTACAGTTCCGTATATAGTTAATAGAATATTTTGGTTTTTGATGTAGTCAACGATCTTAGTGTTATAAAGTTGTTGCAGTCAGTTGTATAAGAAAAATACGATTACATATTCCAGGGCAAACTTAAGTTTCCAATTTTCAGTAAAAATTTGTTTATATTTTGCCCCCGCCCCTATATTGCCGCACCGTGCAGCATTTGTAAAGTTGCAATATTTAAAATGTCCAAAACGCTATTGACCTATTGATTTTGTGGTTAATCCGGTACTGATTGTACTGTAGTTGGCAGACTGGATCATTTTACCATTTTAACCAGTTAACGACCAACCAAATAACAGTAGCCCTACAAGTGTAGCGACAAGCGTGCTTATCTCTCACCCAAGCGGCCATCGACTGCCGGTACCGGCAGATCTGGGTAAGGCTTTCTGCAGTTTTCCTTAGCTGTAACGTTATTGTTGGATTTGTGCTATATTATCTGTTAAGTTGGCTGTAGCCGCACGTTGGGCCTGCTTAATAGTTATAACCGCCCCCCTATCGCACAAGCTTTACACAACACATTATAGTAATTTTATTGTAAGTTGCTTTTTCAAATACATATCGTTAAACTTTTGCAGTGATTTGGTCAGCTCTCCTCCGGGAATGGAGATCAGCTCTCCTAAATATTAATTAAAAATATTATGAAAATTATTTTGCTCAACAACTATTCTGTATTAGAAATGTCTAAGAGATATTTAGGTAGTACATAGTTGTAACTAAATTTTTAACTTTATAAGTTTAATTGCTTCAGTTCGAAATATTTTAGTAATTATGTAGTTGTTTCTACTATTTAATAGAACTATGTAGTTCCATTACTTCTGAGTAATTTTTAAAGTATGTGGAACGGTATTACTACTTAATATAATTACCTTATAGTCATTGCAACTTCAAAGTAGCAGTAACTTGGCTGAAACTACTTTAAAGTTTTTAAAACTTTAAAGTAGTACTGAAGTTCCTGTTTGAAACAATTGCTTAACTCTTTAAAGTAACGGAACCTTACAGTAGTATTGAAAGTAAAACTTACGTTTTTGCTAGCCAGGAGAATCAGTTTAAAGTGATTTTTCGTAAATTACTCCACATTTACTTGTAAAATGTTGGACGCCATTAAACAATTTGCAATTTATTATGATTGTTAATTGATGTTTTACCATATAACCTTCAATAAAAATAACAAATTGGTGCCAAATTGTGTCTTAGAAATAATTTAAAAATGGTTTCTATCATGTATATCAACTTATAAGTATTTTTGTCATATTGTATTAAAGACATTTTTTATTAAAAATGTATTTAAACAAGTTGTTATTTTTCGATCTATCATCATCACATTTAACAGAAAAGTTGCAATGGTTTATAATTTTGATATACTGGAATGGTAAAATAATCAAACAGTTCCTCACTCTTTGTATTATTAAGTACTTATTACACATAAAATAGTAATCCATTTTGTGGCAAGATCGCAGCATTAGTACCTAAAGAAAATGGTAGGAGTTCCACAAAAGTAACAATTACTACGACGCCACGTTCCTGCTACTTAGCCCAAACGTAACCGAAACGTAGCTGCACAAGTTCCAGAGAGGTTATTGCAAACATCTGCTACCCAAAAAATTACGTGCTTGTGACTAGCAAAAACTTAATAGTTCCATAGGTAGTTGCTGGTACGTAACGATGACTAAAAATGCTGCTTGGGTTATATCATATACTTTATTAAACGAGCCGCAGGTTAGTTGTTAATTAAAGTTTCAACAACCCGAACTTACAGCGTGTAGTTAGTTAAAAATTATCACATTCTGTATTGGAGAGACGGAAGAGGTAGTCCGAGAAAGGAGATTGCCAGCTTGATTATGATATGGCCTTTGAAGGGATTATACATAGTAAAGAAGGCTCTAATCCAATCTAGTAGCTAGACTTTTTATCTTCTGTTTTACTGGGAATCCGCACAAGTCACTATAAATCCCTGTGTTGACAGGTTACACGTTGCACTCGCTGTATATAATTCATAATATTTTTTCGGAAATCGGCCAACGATTGACAACCGATCTGTTCCATAGTAGTACTTTATATTGTAACGATCTGTTAATTAAAACTCGAACTGCATGTAAATTGTTTAATAGTAGAAGAATATTTCCAGTAACTAACGTCTAAAACTAATTAAAACTCAAGAAGACTAGTCACAAAACGAAATTTATTCTAAACAGCATTTAAACAGCAAAAAAAACATTTTTCTAAGTATCTGATCTACACAGGCTTCTCCGGATTTTCTTTTGGTGTACTTCTCCAGTACACCTTTAGATCAGCTTTAGGTTTCGTTAATTCATTTAAATTCGTTCTTCAGGTTTCTTTTGTTCTCGTTTTATGCTTAAACTCACCCATAAAATGCATTGAGTGCTACCTCCTTAATTCTATAAGTTTTTGTGCAGCGTCTTCTACTCTATCATTTAAATCTCCTATTATTTACCCTCTTTTATTTTATTACTTACATTGATTGCCATCATTGAGTAGTGTGTACGTAGGTTCTCATAATCGTATTGCATGTTATTTAGCAACACCACAATAACACAAGGGCAACGCTAATTTATAATTCTCTGTAAAAATCATATTTAGAATGTTATTAACGCTATGCATCTCGTATTAAAATGACTCAGTTACGTTCATGAAGATTTGAAACTTAACAAATGTTACTTAAATTCTAGGTGTTGTTGCCAAAAACATTTTTCAGCTTTTCGTAACAAATGCGCTTATGAAAGTTTCGAATAAACTACATGGTTTTAAAAGCGAAGAGTATTTTTACACATTTCTGCTATTTTTGAATGAATGAATTGAACGAGTTCTTATTCAATTCTATTTCTGCCGATGACGTTAAAAAAGCTTAAAGAAAAGTTAGCTTTTAAATAAACGCCATCCTTTGAAATGCTGAAAGATACGGTTTAGTTAAACTTGCTAATTATAGTTGGATGTAAAACCAGAAACAAGTAATAACAATTTTAAAAACAGCAACTCAGCTCAAATTGCTATAGTTTACAATTTACAATTTTTTAAATTTTCTCTTATTGTATTTAAGAAAACTGTCGGGAACTTTTTAACATATAGGAAACCCATGAATCTTCTGACACGAATCGTCAAACTATCAGCTTATTTCGGCCTCTTCCAGTCTTCCTCTCTCCTCTTTCACACCTTCCGACTCTACGTCCCTGCAATACAGATCGTGAACATCTAGAGCTCACTACACTTCGCAATTCCTGTTGTTGGAACTAATTTTCAATCAGCCTAGAGGCAAAAAAACAAATGATTGAGGACTTAAAATGTTACGATGTAGAATCAGGTTTCACGTATCCATATAAGATAAGCTTTTGATCATACTGTTTTGGAAAAGGTACATAGAAGGACTATTATAGAATGACACGTCGAAAGCGCCAGAACTCATTTGAATTACATAGTGCTTGATAGTGCTTCTTCAGTGTTGTTGAATGTTGTATCGCTACCTAAAGTCGTCTTGTTCAAAGACGCACATTATTAACATGCCTTCTTGGTGAAAACAGCATCGCCATGTACTGATTCCATTTTGTGAATTGTGCCAAAAAGTGTTTTTTTAGTTACAGTTTTATCGTCAAGTAACGATTTAGTTGAATTCGAATCCATTGTAGCGTTTAATGCTTATGTTATATTCTTTCGAATATAACACATGTATTGTTTGGAGGATTATTGGCAATTAAAAAAATTATTTTTGTTGGTAGATACCATTGGGCATATTATGAACTAAAACTTTTAATAATTTGTAGGTAAGGAGTCTCCTTAATTATTCATTACTTATTTTTCACTTTAAAGCGTCTTCTACTCTATCATTTAAATCTCCTATTATTTACCCTCTTTTATTTTATTACTTACATTGATTGCCATCATTGAGTAGTGTGTACGTAGGTTCTCATAATCGTATTGCATGTTATTTAGCAACACCACAATAACACAAGGGCAACGCTAATTTATAATTCTCTGTAAAAATCATATTTAGAATGTTATTAACGCTATGCATCTCGTATTAAAATGACTCAGTTACGTTCATGAAGATTTGAAACTTAACAAATGTTACTTAAATTCTAGGTGTTGTTGCCAAAAACATTTTTCAGCTTTTCGTAACAAATGCGCTTATGAAAGTTTCGAATAAACTACATGGTTTTAAAAGCGAAGAGTATTTTTACACATTTCTGCTATTTTTGAATGAATGAATTGAACGAGTTCTTATTCAATTCTATTTCTGCCGATGACGTTAAAAAAGCTTAAAGAAAAGTTAGCTTTTAAATAAACGCCATCCTTTGAAATGCTGAAAGATACGGTTTAGTTAAACTTGCTAATTATAGTTGGATGTAAAACCAGAAACAAGTAATAACAATTTTAAAAACAGCAACTCAGCTCAAATTGCTATAGTTTACAATTTACAATTTTTTAAATTTTCTCTTATTGTATTTAAGAAAACTGTCGGGAACTTTTTAACATATAGGAAACCCATGAATCTTCTGACACGAATCGTCAAACTATCAGCTTATTTCGGCCTCTTCCAGTCTTCCTCTCTCCTCTTTCACACCTTCCGACTCTACGTCCCTGCAATACAGATCGTGAACATCTAGAGCTCACTACACTTCGCAATTCCTGTTGTTGGAACTAATTTTCAATCAGCCTAGAGGCAAAAAAACAAATGATTGAGGACTTAAAATGTTACGATGTAGAATCAGGTTTCACGTATCCATATAAGATAAGCTTTTGATCATACTGTTTTGGAAAAGGTACATAGAAGGACTATTATAGAATGACACGTCGAAAGCGCCAGAACTCATTTGAATTACATAGTGCTTGATAGTGCTTCTTCAGTGTTGTTGAATGTTGTATCGCTACCTAAAGTCGTCTTGTTCAAAGACGCACATTATTAACATGCCTTCTTGGTGAAAACAGCATCGCCATGTACTGATTCCATTTTGTGAATTGTGCCAAAAAGTGTTTTTTTAGTTACAGTTTTATCGTCAAGTAACGATTTAGTTGAATTCGAATCCATTGTAGCGTTTAATGCTTATGTTATATTCTTTCGAATATAACACATGTATTGTTTGGAGGATTATTGGCAATTAAAAAAATTATTTTTGTTGGTAGATACCATTGGGCATATTATGAACTAAAACTTTTAATAATTTGTAGGTAAGGAGTCTCCTTAATTATTCATTACTTATTTTTCACTTTAAAGAAGTGTTTCAGACAATCTTTGTTTAGTTCTGAGTTTTTCTTTTGAGTTACACATAATTGGACCATCCCTAATCAGATTAATCTGGTTTTCACTCTGGACTTATTATTTGTGTTTTATTAAGTGGGTGCTGAAACAATTTATTCGGTTTTAATTTGGAAAGAACCGCTTAAAATTTTGTTATTCAATTTTGGAAAACTAATGATAAATTAAACTATTATTAAAATTATTTGCAAACGAAGTGACCAACATACGGTGACTATAGCTCATTCTGAATTAGCCAACCTTTCAATTTTCCCATGCCCAAATAGAATTTTATTGAGAATTTCTTTATTACCAAACATGACTAACTCAATCGTGATAATCAAATCGATCTTGAGCCTAACATAAGTATTAATCCACACAACGTTTACTCTAGAAACAAAACAAAATCGGACTATTATATAGCTTTTTAGAATTAATCATCAGAATTACCACACAAAATAACATTTCTTCATGTACAAAAAACCTATACCTCCAGTGATCCTATCAATAATGCGCATAATCTTATGAACATAAAGCATCAACACAGCATTTTACACATCTAATACATAGATGACTAATTGTTCCATTAACACAAACACATTATAATAAAGTCTCGGGCATTATGCAACAAGCGCACGAAAATTATTATAACCATGCCATGATTGACACTTTAATTAAACAGAATTATTACTTATAAACATAAAGAGAATGTATCCCATTGATATGCAATAAAAAAACAAATTCTTTATCGATACCATAATATTTCTTCTTTTTTCGTTTGTTCTGCTATTAATTTTCTAGTATTGCAGATTGCACAAAAAAATGTTAAATCCATTTTCTCATCTCTTTGACATCTAGGAGGATGGGAGGAACCGTTTGTGACCGAAAGAGTGAAAGAAAGGAAAAGGAACTCTTACATACCTTATTGCCAGTAATCACATATGTTAGTGAAGCCGAATTATTTTGCTTCGATAGCAGTAGAGGGTTCCAGAACAACTGAGATTGAGATTTAACGAAGTAAATGGCTACATAGGCACCACGTACCATGAGAGATAGTAGTTAAACTATGTATAAGCTACTTGCGATAATTGTCGGATACAATAATTAAAAAACAAAATTATCAATATTTGGTATCAACAAGATAGGTGCGTTGCTGCCACTACATTTAGCAGTTCCTGAAACACAATATCTGAAGTAGTCCCCAATACATAGATTGGCAGACACTTACCTCTTGAAGGATCAGTTCGATTGAAATAGAGAAAAAACAAACAAAAGTATATTCTTCAATATTAAAGAAATTACATGTTCATATAAGAAAATAGTACAAAATTGGACTTTTCAAAAAAAAATAAGAAATTATTCTTATGTCAAATGTGCGAATTGCCCTATGAATCTCTTAACAGAAGTAAAAGCGGCTTTGAAATCATTAAGAACATGATGCATTTCTGAACATGATTCTGATCTGATGCATCGATTAATATTCCTACACTCCAAAGTTTTTCCTCTTTCAGCTCTTATATTCTTGGCTCGGTTCTGGCATATTTCGTCTTAAAGATCGAGCTGAGTATTCCAGAGTGCAACGTCTATCTGTTGGGAAATACTACATCATGTTGATACTACATATTGGTGACATATTTTGAATGATTTTTATCGAAAATCATCGCAGATTAAAAATCTGCATAAAAGTAACTATATAATAAAAATAGTTTTGTTGGTTATTTGGATCTCCACATTTTGTAAACAATTTATTTCAGACCTCTTTTATGGGGTATTGCAGAACTCGGAAACTTTGTCTAGGTACTTAAAAAACAGTGATATCTAAAAGAAATAGTCATTTCACTAAAGGTCATCTGTAACAGGAGATAGTGTTCATCCATTAACTTACGAGATGATAACCATCCACACCAAAACGTTTAAGTGCCAAAATACATGAGATTCAGTTTTCAATTAAATCGGGTACTATGTACCATATTTTACCAGTTACTATACACATAGGCCCAGTATCAGCAAAGAAATTGAGATACTGAGCAGGTGCAACAAAAAACAACACACGCAAGTCTTGCACTAGGTGCTGGAAGTGAAAGCCATCATGCAGGAAGAATGTAAGAGTACTAGGGGAAAAAGGGAAATTACGAAAAAGACAAGCGAAAAGAAGTTATAACTTGACGAGTTTAGTTACTACAACCAAAAATACTGGAAGGAAATATAGACTTTTACAGACATAACTGAAATTTCTGCAGAAAAAGTGGACCACATCAGACTCATCAGATATTTAAAGTAAACGACAAATAGTAAAATCTTGTTTTTGGTACACTTACAACGTTTTGAAATGGAAGTCGTCATAAAATATCAAAACTCCTTTAAAAAGTTGTTGAAATTTGTAATTTATCTAACAATTTATATTAAGAAATAAATAAAGATTAGTAAAAAGTTTCACAGTATTTATTAGAATATAACCTGACAATATTGCTTCGACGGCTAAGCTGTCATTATCAAAGGTAATACAGTGCGATTCTAAAGTATGGAATAAATTCGATAAAAGGGAAAGTATTGATTTTTGGAAAAATTCCAAAAACACGTCAATTTTGTTTTTAAAGTCCGCATCTTTTGACATAATATTCGAATATACAGGGTGATGCGTCTAAGAGTGGTGACGTCATCGGCATTTTTTTTAAATAGCAACTTTTATTTTTTATTCCATATTCTGACATCTCATCCAATTACCAACATGGAAATGTAATAAGTTTGTTACCTCACATACAAAATTTTTGAAAAAAATAATTACGAAGACAGGAAAGTGCTATAGTCACCACATTTAAACGCATCACCCTGTATATCCGATATGTCAAAAAGTGCGGACTTTAAAAACAAAACTGACATGTTTTCGGATTTTTTCCAAAAATCAATACTTTGCGTCTCGCTTTGCATTTAAGTGTGGTGACTATAGCACTTTCCCGTCTTCATAATTATTTTTTCAAAAATTTCCTTGTGTAAGGTGACAAACTTATTACATTACCATTTTGGCAATTGGATGAAGTGTCAGAATATGGAATAAAAAATGCAAGTTGCCATTTAAAAAAAATGCCGATGACGTCACCACACTTAAACGTATCACTCGTATATTCGAATATTAAGTCAAAAAGTGCGGATTTTAAAAACAAAATTGACGTGTTTTTGGAATTTTCTCAAAAATCAATACTTTCCTTTTTATCGAATTTATTCCATACTTTAGAATCGCACTGTATAAATATAAACAAACACGTCGCTAAGGTAAGATACAAAAATAGGTAACTAGATAAAAAAATAAAAATAATCAGAATTAAATATCTAACACTTCCAGTAAAGGAGAATTACTGAGCTCAAGCTGTTCATTCATTAAAGGTACCCTGAGTTTGGGTTTGTATATCTCAAAGGCTTCTAAAATGTCTAATTTATGTATGTTATTACAAAATGTACGAATTTAGTCATTGGAGTCATTGTGTGATATTGTTCTAAAAGGTGTTTGGCTTAATTAGATTTTTCAGGATGTTTTTTTCGTAACAACGTACGTGTTCTTTATATCTTATGTCAAAATTTCGAAGTGTTTGTCCAATATATACCTAACTACAAAAAGAACAATTTAAACGGTAAATGCCCAATTTCATGATATCATGTGTTCTGTCTTTAGCATTAAATAAAAATGAAAGAGTGTTAGTGTTGGTTTTAAATGTTATTTTTTGCTACACCTGATTGATAAGTAATTGTTATTTGACACTTTTTAATGTCTAAAATATGTCATTATGAAAAAGTGTGAAATAAAAATATAACTATAAAATAAAAAAATAACTATGAAATAAAACAATCACAGGAAAAACATATTATATTAATATTCAATTCAAAGCATCAACAAATCAATGAAAATGTAATTGGATGTTACTATTATTAATGTTCTTAATATTTATGGTTGGAAGTACACGCTCTGTTCTTGATATATTTTCAATAATAACCTGCCCTTCACGTTCTGTAGAATTGTGAGAGAGGACCGATGAGATTGATGACTTCGGAATCTCTACATTCATGTTTGTCCCACTGAAGATTATTCTAGAAGTTCCTGCTTTCATCTCGATATTCTCTTCAATATAACTTTCTGCTACGGCGGATGATTTCCATCCGCCGTGACGCTTGATACTCAAGATATCAGCTCCAGTACTGGCAAGGAGAGAAGCAGAAGATCTTCTAAATGCGTGTCCTGTATAATTTTTCGGATTAGGAAGCTGAAGATATGTAGCGATGACACTTGGTATTAATGAAAATTGATTAATGTCCACTCGCTGCACAGTGCACTTTCCTTTACGGTATTGAACAAAAACCTATCATGATTCGTGAAAATTCTTTCAGTGTGTGTCTTCGAATCAGGGATTTTGATGATCAACATGGACTCTCTTCTCTCGATGTCTTTCATTTTCAAGTGATAAAGTTCTTCCCGGCGACAAGCACCTGCTAACCCCAATATTAATGCAACTTTCATCATTAAGAAGTTATCATTTGGTGCTCCTTGTATGAAATTTTCGATTTGTGGTCTTTCAAAAACCTGTGATTTTCTTAGGCCTGTATCCAGTGCTGTGTCTCTTAAGAAACGATTTCAATTTTAAAAACTTGTTTACATCTATATTTTCTTTCACAGAGAGAACAGCTTTTATCATTGACTATTTCACTCAATGTTATACGAACCAATAAAAATTTATCCTGTGAACGAAATTCTCTCTATTCCGGCGACTATTTTTTGTTTATAAAATTTTCCGAACTTGTTCTACCAATGAAAACGTTCAAATAAGCAACCTACCCTTTATTTCACCGACAATTTTTTTGCTATAGTAACGATCCTACAAAAATAGTATACGCAAACTGTACGTTTCATTGAAATAAATGTTAAATATTTTTATTCTTTGTGTTGTTTATTCGCGAAATAGTCATAACGAATAACATACGTGGTAAAATTTTGTCTTGGCAAAATTTTCTTTTTGATTTACTCGTGTTTGTTGCCAATTCATCTCGTGACATTGATCAAAAACCACTCGACTGACGTCTCGTGGTTTTTAGTGACAATGTCACTCGAGAAATTGCTATGCAACAAACGCTCGTAACAATAAGAAAATTTTGCCGACAAAATTTTACCACTTATGGTATTATATACGAAAATTTTGACCACAAACTTGAATTTTTATATTTCTTTGATAATTCGTCCAAATAGGCTAAGAGCCCCGTTTCATTATTGGTCCTTACTTGGTTTTTCCTACACCATCCCATGAAAAGTTCATATTCGGCTTCATACATTTTTCGTGATTTAGCCGGTAATAATCCCAAACTTGCAGCTTCAGCTTTCTCCTTAATCTCTAATGGAATATCCATGATTTCTTCATCACTGCTAATACACGGAATTGCATTCATTTTTGCAAATTTATAGCCACAGATTTTTTAACACATTTGTTTGTTTATGTTTTTTACAAGATTCTCATGAAAACCATGCACAGCATTACCAACTATTGAAAGTCAAAACCGGCGCGAAATTTAAAATATATACAAAGTTGTGAATTTTATTAATTAACAAAGAGGTGTTGCAAAAAATCGTTTATAAAGCGTCTTTTTTTTACTAGTGGGTTTACAACACTCGCTTCGCTCGTGTGTGTAAATTTCCCAATCGTAAAAAAGACATGCTTTATAAACTTGTTGCATAAAATACAATTAGAATTGCTAGTTTTTCTTAGTATATGTGCAATTTTTTCTGATATTTTGCCAAAATATGGTATAGATATGTAATTTGTGTCTTCTGTTTGATTGTCAATTGGTATATTCTTTTGATAGCTAACCTATGATCTTTTTGTTTAATTAAAGTGTCAATCATATTGGGATTGTAATGATTTGCATGTGCTAGTTGTTTAATGGTGGATATCTCTTTGCTACAATCTGGCTTTGTTAGTGGAATAGTTAAAGCTCTGTGTACTAATGATCTGTAGGCTGCTATTTTATGTGCTTTATGGTGACAAGATTCATTTGGTATTGTTATGTTCGTTTGTGTTGGTTTTATGTATATGGAAAATTCAAATAGATTGTGTGCGTTAATCTTGATAGTTAAGTCTAGGAAATTTATAGCCCTGTTTTGTTCTGTTTCTAGTGTAAAATTTATGTTTTGGTAGATACTATTAATAAGAATTAAAAATTCATTGATTCCACAAAGTAAGGCTGGAAACAATTAAAAAAAGTATCAAAACTGCAAATAACTTCAAGTTTTGGTTTTAAGAAAGTAGTGTATAAAGATACAGCTATTCTTAGATACCTGTGTCCTTGCTTTCTAAACGAATTTTGTTATCTGTCTAAATCAAGCAGTTTTTCTAGGTAATATTCAAATGATCTTAACAATGTATTTTAAGTAAGAATTAACTTAAAATAAATTGTTAGTAGACATTACCACGAAACTTTAGCAGAGCCTACCATACAAAACTGTCTAAATCCTGCCAAAAAATTAAGAAATTAGTCATCACCCATTAGACGGGTTTGCCAGATTTTGAATTAAAATTTAGTACCGGAATCAGTTTCACGCAATACAGTTTTACGTGCATTCTTTAAACCTTAATATTACCATCCTTAGTTATTTTACAATACAGATATTAAGGAATGCTATAAAGAAAAAAATACGAATCGAATGATACCTTAGGTTTCGAAGTGTATTTGATTGTAAGCGGAAAAAATAATAAAAATAAAACTTCCTTTGAAGCAAAAATCAGTTATGCCTTGGAAACATTGGAACAATGAAAGGAAAAATATTTGGTACCTAAATGCCATTTTTAACCTAAAAATTAGATTTAACTGCTTGGCAGATAATATAACCTTAAAAATGACGTTTACGTAGCCAATATTCACCCTTCGTCGCTCCTATGTTTCCAAAGTATAACTGATTTTTGCATAAAAGTTTTCAATTCGTAATTTTTTTCTTTATAGCATTCCTTAATATCTTTATTGTAATATAATTAAATTGCAGACTACGCTATGATAACGACATAATAGTTTTTTATATATACCAAGACCGCGAGATTTTGCGGACAAGGTATACACAACATATTTTTGTCTATTTCGCGTATACAAAGATTACTTTGTGACACTGTTTTTGCGAAAAACAGTTACACAAAGTGCTACTTTGTGCAACTGAAAGTAGTGATTTTTTTATTTGTAAGGCTGGCAGTAGGTAAGTAAATTTTGCTGCCAGCCTACTCTGTCATGTTATTCTGTCAACGAAGTCCAGTGTCAGACGTAAACACGTAATAAGCAATAACACAGCTATATTCTGATTTCAAGATCAAAATTAGATTAAAAAGCCAAAACGTATATCGCTTGTCGATATTGAGGTAATTTTAATTGAGTTGAATGATGTACTCCTCCATTTCATCAAATATTTTTTTCAGCTTTTACCTACTAATGGGAACATAAACAAGGTGTTAGGAAGAATATAAAAAGGAAAGGAATAATGCTCGACAACCAACCCGCGGAAGTATTTTGGGGGCACATTATCCAAAAGAAAAGCACTTTCCCGTGATAGGTACTAATAAGTATTCATTAACTGGCGCCGTTTTGAAAATTTGAATGTTATGATGCTCAGAAACAACAGCGAGAATAATGAAACATATTTCATTTTAAGAAGCTTTGAATTAAAACAAAGCGCGACTAATAGCGGATTTCCTACGAAAATGCGCTGAAAAGCTTGTTGGTTTTCCGGATCAAGTTGATGGTCGTGAATCCCGTGTCCGTCCCTACTCAAATTTCATTTTCATTGTTTAGATTTAGAGGTTAGGTTAGTTATTTTCTATTGTTGTATGTTAAGCAGTTTTGATGTATTAAAATGTTTATTGTAATAGAAACAGTAAAACCTTGATTGAGTGCATGATTGTCTTATCAAAATAATTATTTATAATAAAAATACATTTTTATCTTATATCAGAAGAAACAACTAAGCTGTCACCTTTTTTTAAACTTGAATTTTTCCCTGCCTACGTGATTTTTTCAAAATGACAGTGGATGTCATTGTATGCGTCATCAATTATTACCAACATTACCACATCAAAAATACCCGCGTGTACATTTTCCCATTTCTTTAAAGTAAATTCTAAATTAAGGCGAAATAGACAAAGTAGTATGTAAATCACGTGTTACAATTCCTTTTTGTAATACTCGTATATAGCTTATACTCGTATTACAAACATCGTCATTGTATCACTAGTTGTGCAATATACTATTGTACAACTGTAAAAATTATGCAATTACAAATTCCATTGCCTAGAAAAAACCAACAGTTTAATTCATTGTATAGTGCTTTCACTTTAAATAGCAACTGTCAAATTGTTTTAAGTTGATTACCCTCATAGAATTGCCAGTCTCGGTGGATTAGTGGTTTGCATGTTTGCTTCATAATCCAAAGATCGCAGGTTCGATCCCCGGCCGAACTGGTAATTTTTCATAGCGGAGAAAAATTTAAAACATGCCTTCTTTTCGGAGAGGAAGTAAAACTGTAGGTCCCGTGTCAATGCGATGTTTGGCACGATAAAGATCCCTACTGGGGGTGGAATTCCCCCAGATTCGGTTAAATTCTAGTAGGGTCGGCCAAATGATCATAGCAATCGGTGCCATGAGGTACGACGGATGCTCCGCCATCCTGATTCCTCGCCCAAACACCAACACAAACAAAACAAACACTTATAGAATTTTAGAAGTGAATGTCAATTCTTAATATTGGCATAACTGAGGTTTCAGGTATTCATATTCATATACTTTTTACATGTTTTTAAATTTAGGAATTTTTGTGGTAGTTGACAACACTGATGTGACATTTGAAATTCATTGATTGTCACAAAAAATTGAGTGAAGTTTTTGTCAATTTTCTGTTTTTTTCAATTATTTTTCCAATGCTACCAACTTCGAAAAAGTTGGGCTATTAAAGCACTTAAATGAGCTATTAACGCACTGTTTTGGGTGCTTTAACAGCTTTACTATAGGCGCAAAATAGAAAAAATAGTATATTATATACAGGGTGTCCCACAATGCCGTTTACGCGCAATATCTCCCTTATTTGAAAAGATAAACAAATCAAACAAAAACTATTGTGAATGACTCAAAATGGACCTTCAGAAAACATCTTTAAATGCTGGTTGCATAGCAACGTTTAAGAAATCATGCCAACTTGATTAATTTTTCAAATTGCACCCTATGTCTTTTTTCACGGAAATGTATTCTTCACTTCATTCTGCATACGGTAGTATGCCTTACTTAATTATCTAATGTGCATTTAGGGGTTGAAAAAATTTTTTTTTATAAGTTGAATTTATCTTTCATTATTTATGTTTATTTAAAGTTTAATTTATAATTTAGTTTAATTTATGTTTTCATTGAAATCCGTGAGATCGGCCCATTTTAGTGATCGATTTCGCATGGAATGACCCAAAACGTGTTTGCCTACAAGGATTAATAGGGGTGTTGCATGGATTCAAATTAAGCAAAAGTTGATAGGTAAACTATAAGAGAGTACATAATACCAAACCTACAACATATTATATAATAAATTACAATTTTTTTCCTCTTTTGTTAAAAAGAAATAATTCAAGTTTAAACTATCGAAAATGTCTTCAATGACGTCAAATGTATATTTTCGGAGATTTCTTGGGTATTGGGGGAAAACAATAGTACTTTATAAACAACACTGTTTTCATGAACTCGTCTAACCTCACTTTTGCTTGATTATTAAATTATTACATTTTTCTTTCCACTCATTGTGATTAAAATATGAATGGTTTGAATTGCAAAAGGTAATGCGAATACAATAATCAAATTAGGGTTGGCATGTTTAAAGCTCTTGTTTAAAACTAGTTTAATAAAACATCAAACTAAGTTTTAAACTACTTCTTTTTAAACATGTTTTAAACGTATGTTTAAATCATGTTTTTTTGTAGTTGTTTTAAAACGGCTTTTTGGCAACTTGAAAGAGAAAAAAAATTAGATTCTTATACTGCATTTTTGAATTCAAATGAATCTGAAAGGTGTATTATTATAAGGGCCGATCTATTCACCTCCTTGTAACTTTATCTGCTAGTTAATTGTCATGGATACCATTGTGGGAACAATTGTAGGTAACTATAGCAACTAACTTCCAGATAAACTTAAAAGGAGGCGAATAGATCGGCCCTAAGCATTATAAGTATAAATTATAAAATGAAACTGTATAGAGAATTTATTTATTGTTTATTATTTAATTCTGTTTTGGAAAATGACTAAGATTGAAACTTGAACAATTAAAATAATTCTAATTTAATAGTAAATTAGATTATAAAGTGGATAGATTACAATGTAGAAAATCAACCAATTTTGCTGCAATTAAATTAATTAAATTAATTTTTTAAATATTTCTTTTCAGATGTAGAGTATTTAATAAAGTGTTGCTATAAATAACAGAAAGAATAATTAAAGAGCTGACCTGGTTACGTAAATGGTAAATCTTAATAAACAAGAATACCTGGAAAATGCTTCCCTTCAATATGAACTTTAGCAATAGTCTTTGATACTTCATAAATCAAACTAATTTGACACGTACATTTCTTTTTTGCAAATGGCAAATTTTACACTTGGCACGAATTTTATGAGGTTCAACAGGATCTTTAATAAAATTGTTAAAAACTGCTGCCCATATAGGGAGCTTTTGTCAACCCGTCATCATGAATATGTACTAATATTCGACTGATTTTCTATTTATTAATTCTGCATTCTTTTTAGAGGTTTAAAGACGCATTTAAGAATAATGATCTTTTTATTTATAAATTACAATTTGCAAGGTGTTGACTTAACAATATTTAATACTTTTGTTTTGGGGGGTATTGAAGTAGGCTTTTTATTCATTTAGGTTTCCTTGAGTTACTTTTGACTAGGAAGTCGTAAAATTAAAAAGTGATGATAAAAATAAAAACTTCTATTATTGTTTAAGGTATGCATAATCATGATTAGTGATGGTAATGTGTACCTGAATTTAATCATATATTTCTTGAAAGCTTTCATTAAAATATTTCGAAATGTTTATTAGTTTAAAACAGTTTAAATCATGTTTTAATCATGTTTTTTTATACTTGCGTGTCCTAATGAACTCCATTAGGACACGCATTTGCGTGTCCTAATCAGATTTATTAGAGTACTGGAGACAGTAAAATTTTGTTTTTTAAAGTTGGTAGCACCTAACAGCTGTTCTTAAATGTCAAACTTATTATATTTAAAAGTGCGGTTATGTTATGTGATAAAATGCCAAACTTTTAAAATATAAAATAAACATACACAAAATAAATTAATTAAATTAAAAATTATTTAATAAATTCACAAATTATTCTTTATACATCTTTTGTATTAAAAGTACAGTTATTATACACTTTGATTGTAACAGCAGAAGTGTCCTGGGCATTAATCTTAAATGAAGGTAAATTTTGCCCCTCAACAATGTTTTGTTGACTCGTTATTGGGTTGCTGCTGAAAGTGTGTGATTCTTCATGTAAAAATGAAGCAGTGGAAGACTGGTCAATTACCACTTGAGCCGTTGAAGTGGAAGTACATGGCTTATTAGATAGCAATTCAGCTACCTCCATTTTTTTGTAACTGAAGCATCAATACAGCCCTCAGCCACAGCTGAAGACTTCCAACGTCCATGCCGTTTTATAGTTATTAAATCGCCACCTTTGTTTGCCAATTGGGAAGCACTTGAACGTCGAAAGCAATTACCTGTAAAAAGCTTCGGGTTGGCTAAATGCAAATAAGTGGCAATAATAAAAGGAACTTTTCCCATGGTGTTTATACCGATAGGAGTAGAAATACATTTTCCATTGCGGTAGGTTATAAAAAACCGCCTGTGGTTTATTTTCTTAGGCCTTAGGCTCAAATATTGCTTAATTAAATCAATCCACAGTTTCTCTGTAATTAAGAATTTTCTTCGAACTTTATTTTTTGTTTTTGTTACAGTCACAGTGAACACATGATCTTTGACCACAATATCGTCTAATAACATGTTGGTCAATTCATCTCTTCGGCAGGCACCACAGAATCCCATTATTAACGCAACCTTAAATAATTGAAATATATTAAAAGTTGAAAGTATTTAGCACAAAATTTTACTTACTTTCATAGCTAAATGTTGGTTATTTTCTGCAGTTGTTATAAATCTATCAATATGGTTAAATTCCAATATTTTAATAAGATTAAGATTAATTCAGATAAGTTAATTCTTTTTAATAAGATGGAGGGAGAGAATATCGGACCATTTTACCTTCTTGTCACAGAAACTAATTATTAATTTTATAAAAACAAAACAATTTAATTAACAAAAATGCTGAAGTTGAATTTTCAGTGTAGCCAACTGTCAAAAGTACTTAACAAAATTTCACTAACAAATCTTATTTAAAACTAATTTATTTTTTAATAATTAACGAAATAACGACGCAAGTATAAAAAATAGTATAAAGTATTTGTTTCATAAGGCGTTTTAGCGCACTTGTCCGTTAGAAAACTCCCCGCTTCTAAACTCGGACGCGTGCGCTAAAAACGCATCTTATGAAACTAATACTTTAATATACTATTTTTTGTATGGGAGGTTTTAATATCGTTTTCGATAAAAAAACACGTTTAACTTAAAAAACAAATGTCTTTGTTTTTAAAAACATGTTTTTGCCAGCCCTGAATAAAATATAACAAATAATACTGATGACTGATACTGATCACGGCCTACTAGATTAATATAAGCTTCGCTTCAAAGCTTATATGAATCTAGTAGGCCGTGTACTGATGGGTAAATGATGACATCTTTCATGATAAGAAAATCTATTTAATAGTATATTGTACAACTAGTGTTACAATGACGATGTTTGTAATACGAGTATACGTTTGCTTAACGAGCCGCGAAGCGGCGAGTTAAGCTATATACGAGTATTACAAAAAGGAATTGTAACACGTGTTTTACATACTACTTTGTCTATTTCGCCTTAATTTACAATTTACTTTAAAGAAATGGGAAAATGTACACGCGGGTATTTTTGATGTGGTAATGTTGGTAATAACTGATAACGCATACAATGACATCCACTGTCATTTTGAAAAAATCACGTAGGCAGGAAAAAATTCAAGTTTAAAAAAAGGTGACAGCTTAGTTGTTTCTTCTGATATAAGATAAAAATGTATTTTTATTATAAATAATTATTTTGATAAGACAATCATGTACTCAATCAAGGTTTTACTGTTTCTATTACAATAAACATTTTAATACATCAAAACTGCTTAACATACAACAATAGAAAATAACTAACCTAACCTCTAAATCTAAACAATGAAAATGAAATTTGATTACGGACGGACACGGGATTCACGACCATCAACTTGATCCGGAAAACCGACAAGCTTTTCAGCGCATTTTCGTAGGAAATCCGCTATTAACCGCGCTTTGTTTTAATTCAAAGCTTCTTAAAATGAAATATGTTTCATTATTCTCGCTGTTATTTCTAAGCATCATAACATTCAAATTTTCAAAACGACGCCAGTTAATGAATACTTATTAGTACCTATCACGGGAAAGTGCTTTTCTTTTGGATAATGTGCCCCCAAAATACTTCCGCGGGTTGGTTGTCGAGCATTATTCCTTTCCTTTTTATATTCTTCCTAACACCTTGGTTATGTTCCCATTAGTAGGTAAAAACTGAAAAAAATATTTGACGAAATGGAGGTGTACATCATTCAACTCAATTAAACTTACCTCAATATCGACAAGCGATATACGTTTTGGCTTTTTAATCTAATTTTGATCTTGAAATCAGAATATAGCTGTGTTATTGCTTATTACGCATTTACGTCTGACACTGGACTTCGTTGACAGAATGACATGAGAGAGTAGGCTGGCAGCAAAATTTACTTACTACTGCCAGCCTTACAAATAAAAAAATCACTACTTTCAGTTGCACAAAGTAGCACTTTGTGTAACTGTTTTT
This sequence comes from Agrypnus murinus, assembly GCA_929113105.1. NCBI lineage: Eukaryota > Metazoa > Arthropoda > Insecta > Coleoptera > Elateridae > Agrypnus > Agrypnus murinus. The sequence continues at coordinate 24,260,956 of OV816025.1, forward strand.
CGCAAAAACAGTGTCACAAAGTAATCTTTGTATACGCGAAATAGACAAAAATTATTGTGCAACTACATTGCATATAGTACAGTTGGTTTCAAAATAATCGAGTACAGCCTTTTTAAGTGGTATAAATCATGTTGTCACAATGACAAATAAAATGTCAAAGTTAGTTGTCAACTTATGTCACAAAACATAACCTAAATAAATAAAGATCATTTTACATTGTAAAAAATTTTCATAATCATGGACTACTGATTTATAAAGTGTATTCGATTTTTTTGAAACCAACTGTACTCGTTATTTGCAAGCATCGGCTAACCGCTTTTATCTGCTAAAAACTCGTATGCAAACCTATAGTTTCTGGCCTAATTGTGAGCCAAACTACTATTGCCATGGAAAAAATTAGAAAAAGCCTTGTAGCTTTCCAATTCTTTGTTTTTTTTCGAGCCGTTGAAACTCTGGTTTCGAGTAAGCAGGAAAGACTTTTCCGCGCTTCGTCGTTGAAGACAACCGGAAAAGTGACAATTATTCTGTTTATTTCCAGAAATAATTAATTGACAATTATTTCCAAGATAACGTCAACTTTCAATTCTCCAAAAACAACTGAAAAATCCTACTTTCAACTGTCAGAGTATTTTATATTTTTTAAGTCATAACATACGTGATGAATGACCCCATTATGAATTTTGTACGGATGTAAAAAAATTAGCTACATATACGAACTCGTCTCTCTACCTCTGATAATAATCAACCATTAATTTTAAACAGTTTAATACTATTAATGTAAAATCATCGAGCACATGGCAGATACATAATTTATAAAGGATTAAATTCATTTTGATCTCAATTTTGTATAGTATCTCCCGTTTTGTGAACCTGATTTTTTAAATAAATAAATAATGCGTACGTTTATTGCACCGCCACTGTTTCTTTCTCTAAAAGTAAATGGAATATTGAAAGTTAAGTGTGGGTTGTAAAGAGCCATATAATTCGAAGGTAAAAAGTTGGGTATCGCTTGACCCAAGGTGTAAAGGAAGACCAAGCGCACCGGCAGATAAGGGTGGCTAGTAATAAAGGCACCTGTCGAGTCCGCATTCCAAGCCCAGCACGCCTGTGAGTTCTCACACCAAAACAGCGTGCGGCGAGACGGCCGGCGCCAGCGTGGGGCGCCCACACCCCTCCTGCTGCTGCTCTGCTGCTCCTGCTGTCAACTCATTCCTACTAGCTGACAACAGTCAGTGCAATGTGATCATTCGGTTGTGGAAGATATAGAGTTGTGGACCCTCAAGAGATAAACACGCACGTTGTTGGATAAATAGATATTGGAGTAGTGTTATCATTATCAAACTCACCCTTGATGAAACTTTAGCTTTTCACACTTTTGCACGAGTTTACTCTTTAACAGGTGTTTTGGTTTTATATTTAAACGAAACAGGACTTGTTTTCTTTATTATTAAAATTATTGCAAGAAAATTTGAAGACTTACCAACAATCAATCATCACACCCAGTTCTTTTGGATCTGATTGATATACTTATAATAAAAGCTGTGTTATGAAAGTTCGCAATTTGCAAAAGTGTACAAATTAAGGATCTATAAAGTTAATAGCAAATTGCTTACATATGTGAGGTGGTGTATAATAATGAATCTAAAAACAAGTGTTTAAAGAAACAAATCGTCGGTGACGTGCCAGGTTCAGTGTCGGTCTCCTATTAGTTGTAATTCCTCTTAGACGGCGTGAAGTTTTCTAATAAATTAACAGTTAAGTGGAGGAAAATTGCAATATCGATAGCAGCAACTGGGGATCTTGATAATTTCATTGCAGATAACGAAGAGGATCTGTGATTACATAAAGAGTTAATTGCTAGCACGAGAAATAGTATGACGAATGGAACTGGCAAACCGAAACATTTACAAGGTACGTTTCAATTAATTTTTTTTTCTCTAATGTTTGTTTATTGGTTTGTAAAAAAGTGTAGATCAATGATGAAGTACCTACATGTTGCCCTTTAGGAAGAAAAGTCAAAATGGTCAAGTTTTTGAAATTCTGAATCGGGCTATGAAACTACCAATTTATCATTTTTACGACCTAATCAATTTTTCATTGTTAGAATAGAATAGAAATTAAAAGGCTTCTCCCTGAATTTCTTAGTAGATCTAGATGCTATCACAAACTGCTAAACTATCTTAAGGTCAAACAATGGCTGGATTTTTTAGAATATTTTAAAATCGTAACAAATCCTGTTCACGATAGGAATATGAATATTGAAGAAAATGCTGCTTTCAAAGTCTTAAAGACTCTTAAGTTATTTGATAAGTATCTTCAAATATTTTCTACCCTTTTAGTATGTTATTGCTGCCCTTCGACCCTTATATTTCAACAACTCCTATGCACCGCTTTAGTCGTGAACATTCTAATAAACAAAGCAGCAAAAAACGAATTGTCTAATAAGATTATCTGAAAATTTATTTGAAATATTCGCCATGTAGATGTATATTGCTATTGCGAAACTTTGACTTACGAAAATCAGCACTTTCAAATGCAAATTCTTATATGAAACTTACTCCATTTGTTGCTCAGAATTTACACTAAAGTCTCCCAATTTTCTCTCTGTTATTTGTTTGTAAAAAGTACCGGTAAATGATGAACTAATCAATGTGCAGAGGTAAATAATATTTTGCCTCTTGTAAGAGAAGTCAAAATAATCACGTTTTTGAAATTTGAAATGAAACAATCATTCGAGATAAAAAGCTACTGTACAATTATGATAAACATTACTGTATTACAAGGATTCAAATTTAGATCTGTGAAGATGGACAGCACTTTCAAATATACCAATTCATTAACTAATAACATTTTTTTCACGAGGGTTAAACCATTACCTCAATTTTTTGTACACCTATTTCCTCTTTGTCCAAATAATTCCTCATACTTCCTCGTACCCACTCCCATACTTCCTTATACTTCGTGAATCGTCGTTACATTTCGTATTCATTCGTATACTTCCTATACTTGTACTTCCTTGGATAATTCGTGTACTTCCCCGGATAATTCGTCATACTTCCCCGGATAATTTCTCCTGCCGTAATTACCCGTACTTCGTGAATCATCGTTATATTTCGTAATCATTTGTAGCTTAGCTGACTAGGCTTTGATACATTCTCGTATTTTCTTAGATAAACCTTTTTTTCCCCAGAACTTCATCTATACTTTTTCTTGCTTCCTTGCACTTCCCAAATACTTCCTCGCAGTTCCTCAATACTTCCTCAGTGGTTCACCTGTCGCTTATCTACCATCATAACCTTTTGTGTGTGGATATCATTATTTTTACATTTTTTATATCTAGAAGTGGTGTAAAGGGGATCAGAATAATCAACGGACAATTTAGCAAGCAAAGGGCATAGGTTGCACTAGAAAATATTTTTAAGAATGGCTGTATCGAAACGTATCGCAGAACGGTAATTCCCACTTATTCGGCATGCGCGCATTATTTGTGGTCTCTTAGGAGCAGAAAACGCTGTGTATACCTGAAATATCTGAATCTTGAAAATAGATAAATAATACATGTTTTTGTTTCATTTTGCTAGGAGGCAAATCTAGAAGATCGTGTTGGATGAATACCAAATGATATTCCACCAATACAACAAAAATCAATTGATCGTTACTAATTTAAAACAATACACAATTCTTCTTGCACGGGCGAGCGGGGTCGAGGAGCGAGGTACGAGGTCGCTCATGAGCCGCACTCCTGTGAGCCCATTCTGAATAAATCCCATAAGAATACATTCTAATTTCTTGGTAGGGTTTCGCTAAAAGTCGTCTGAATATTTAAGAAACGGCATTTTAATGGCTTTTATTCCCAGACTTCTATGGCAGGCCTTTCCAGGAAGATTTCCCAAATAGAGCTGGAACGGGCTGCAAGAAAAACTACGTCATCGGGCTTCAAGATGAATTAATTGTATAGGAATTGTTAGAGAAACAATGGTCGTCTGCGCCGGATCTTGACGATGCCGTCATCACTTTCACACCGATTTAGTAAATACAAAATTTCCTATACCAGAACCTAAAGAACTTTATGCCATTTAATAAAAATATATGGTTTATACCATTTCTGACCGGAAATAAAGTTGCTACAAAGCTGGGCGCTTTAAATCAAACAGATTGTTTATCCTCGAGGGTAATTAATTGTAGCAACTTTATTTCGGTTAGAAATGGTATAAACCGTACAGCACAAAGTTCTCTATTTTCTGGCACAGGAAATTGTGTATTTATTAATTTGGCATGAGAGTGATGACGTCATCGTCATAACCTACCAAAATCCGCCGCGGCCGACCATTGTTTCTCTAGCATACTATAGATGACCTATTCCTACATAATTAATTCATCTCGATACCCAATGGTTAAATTTTTTTTGTAGCCGGCTCCAGGTCTAAAAGGTGATTCAAATTACTTTATTTCTGACTTCAAGGCAAAATCTAACTACCTATGTACGGTGTAAATTGTCATGATATTTAATTATGTAAGTAAAGATTGTCTAATAAATAGAGGAGCAAATTAAATAAATGCATTTATTAATTTTGGGACCAGTAATCGAAGTGCCTCTCCGAATCCCTCGTACCTCATGGCACCGATTACTTTGATCATATGGTTGGCGCAACTAGGATTTAGCCTAATCTGGGAGAATTGCCACCCCCAGTAGGGATATTTATCGTGCCAAACATCGAATCTTGTTCCTATATTTATTATACGTCCTTTAACTTACAATGTAATAGCAATACTACTAATTGCTGATTGTGCACACATCTGCCATGTTAAGTATCTGAACAAAAATCAACCTCTTTGCGGACCTTGCGACAACACGAAAAAAGGCACATTTATACGATGAAAGCTCTTATAGGATTAGCGATGATCATGATGATTGGTGATGTAGGTGATGTAGGTGAAATTGACAATCAAATGCCATTTACAGTTTCGTAAAGTAGGAAAAGTAGGAGATGCAAATTTCCATTTGACCTTTGGTGTCCTATTTCTACGCCGATTTCAGAACTAGGTTAGATAATAAACAACACAGTAAAACTTGTATGTATACTACAATTTGTATTGTTCGTATTTTCGATTTACGCTTTTCCTATCCCTATTCCTACTCCTAAAATTAACATTAAATTATCATGGCAACGATTTCACTGAAACCACTCGCTCAGTGACTTCTCGAAATCATTCTCCATGAAGCGCATTTCACATGCGTTCAGTAAATCATGTGGTTTTCTATACTTAAGGCTGTGAGGTTCAACCCCTTTTAGAACATAAAAACGAACACTTGTGAAGCTTTTAAAGAAATTATAGGAAATCTAAAGTGGAGGAGTCGAAAGAATTGAGAAGAATCTCTTTTAAATCTAAAAGAGATTTTGTGTAATTTTGTAATGTAATTTTGGTGTACATATTTTGGACAACTTTCTCCCTTTTTCCCTCATATTGGATTCTGAATGAGAATGGTTACGGCAATTCCACCATACTAAGAACTGTACCATAACATAAACATCAACAATCACCATATTCATAGAACCATAGCGCAGAGTTAATGGTGGGCTCTCTCAGAACTTTGGAGGTCAATGTCTTGGGTGAGCAGTTCGAAGTCAGTAGGCAGTGGATATTCTAGTTCAAAAAGGAGTCTAGCAGTGTTGATCTCATCGTGGCTTAAAAATAGTCTGGAAATGGACTGATCCTAAAAACATAAAGAAGCCACGAAATAACATATGTCAGTTATAATGTATTTGCGCTTATTGTGCCAGAACTGAAACCCAGCGGACTTGCTGTTCATGAATTTCTGTCGAAGTGAACTACAATACGTTTCTAGAGAATTTGTAAAATTACCAAATTACCAGTGGTTCTTTTTTTGTATATTATTCAATAGTTTCTTAGTCCTAACTAAAAACTCAATTCCAACTAGTTACTCACTGATTCTCTAGAGACTCGGCAATATTAAATAACAGTTTTCATTTTATGGCAAAACTAGTTGGAGGAAACAATTTTGTATTTAAAATGTTAAATTTGCAAAAAAGAAGTCTCCGAGATTTCGTAAGTTATCTAACTATACAACCAATGCTTCTTAGGATTAGGTACTATTGCGCTGTCTGTCATGTAAAATCTGCTGTACCAAGTCAACGTTGCTATGCATTCTTTGGCTTATTTCTTACTTTTGCCATGGAATGAACTTGTCAGGAACAGAGCAAGAAGGAGGAAATCCTGAACTGCTTTAGCTGCTAGAAAGAAATCTTGATACTTACGGAAGATTTTGCATGCCAGTGTACTGCAATTGTATGTTATATCCAGATGATGGCTCGATTATTTTACTAGTTTTCTCACCAGACTTTCAAGAATTCTCAAACGGAAAGGTGCAAATATCAATGAGAAAATTCTACTTACTAGTAGAACAAATACCTTTTGCAAAATACAGACCTTTGATCATCAGTCAGGTTTTCAATTAATTATAGACGTGTTCTTATTAAAGTGCATAAGATGTCTTATCATCTTTATTCATTTCTAATTAGAAATCTGTTTTTTTTTGTCACGGTTAAATTTGCAATGTGCAATACACTATTATCTATGAAGCTTCCTGGTTTTTATTTTATTAGGCGTCTGTAATCTACACCAAACAAACATTATTTGCACGTGCAACATTTACATCACTGTAATGAACTCAATCTAAATTTTAACGATTGCATTTCAAGTGACTACTATAATAACTTCACTGTCGTAAAACACTTGTCTAGAGTAATTAGATGTATGATTAATTTTTTCAAGTTGGAATAGATTGGACATTTAAATTGAAAATTGGTTGTGTTGGATATTCGCAGGTTGGTAGTTTAATTTTGTCTGAAAATACACTACTTGATAGACTACGTGTTTAGTCATAGGAAAAATCTTGATTTTTATAACTCAGTTATTTTATAATAAAATCATTAAAAACCTGAAATTTCTAGTGCGGGTTATAATACGTTGTTAACTCATGTGGTTGGCTAATTCAAAGCACGTACACTATCGCGATTGGTTCTTTCAAATCCGTTGTTAAGTTTTATCCAATCAGATTGCTTAATCATGCGATATCTTATGAAGTTTTCTTTTTTACAGTTTCCTGTAAAACTAAAGAAAACAAGAGCGTCCATTTGTTTGTTTAAATGCCACTTTGTATGTTTTGTTAACGCCTGCTCTTTCGAGCAAAAGCTAACCACTCTATAAAAGGTGCCATAAAACTGATTTCTTAATATGGCCCCGTTGATGCCAAACTACCTGTCTTATAAGATTTATGGAAGAAATATTAGTAGGAATTAGTATGCCCAAATGAAGTATATTCAATACGCCTTTTTTATAAAAGCAAACAGGATTCCCATCATGGCTCTTCTAGTTTCTTAACAATGTAATATGAATTTGAAAATGACATTCGCTATTTTAATTCTTGTTTTAAACACCCTCCATTACCACAAATGGAGTGTTTATTTTCAAACTACCGCATCAGGAATAGTCTTCCCCTTGAATACTTTCTATTCCCTTTCCTTTTATCGATGGGGTTAGCATTTGGTGCCTAATTATAGGAAGTTAAAAGTAAAACTGTTCATATATTTAAACCGAACCAAATGCTAAAGAAAATACCTACTATAGCCGATAGAAATATCTTTTTTATATTAAAAGGCCTGATTATAGCAGAACTCGTGTATTATCAGATTATCACTATAAATTTTCTCTTTTTTTGGTTTTTTATTATTTATTACTACTATATTTTTCAAAAGATATAATTAATGGTGACATTTTAAAAATAATATTTAACTCTAAAATAAGATCAAAGGGAAAAAGCTATTTTTGTTGAAAGATAGCTTCTAATGCGGAGTACTTAAAGACAAAATGAAACACAGACATTGTTTCAAAAAGCAACCTGGCAACGGAAGGATTTGGACTAAAGTAAATAAATAAATATAATCAGTCAATTTATTTTACTTTCTCCATATGAGAATCACCAGAACATGGATTATTGAGTTTTCAACGATAAAGAAGTAGCACTCATCAGCTACTGTGTTTCTGGTATTGGTTTTTGTCAAAAGGCGCTTCTTAAGCAGCTTTGTATTGCAGTACATAAAACCAACAATTTGTTAAATGAAATTAGTGAAATAATCTAAACGTTTCGGAAACTGAATTATACTTCCCTCTTCAGGTGCATTTTGCAATTGTACTTATGTATGTACTTGACCCATCCGGATTTCAAACCAGCGATATACAATCGCTATCATATTATGATTCTGGATCTCTTACGACTGAGATACAAAGCGGTTTGCTCGCCCGAAAAGCAACAAATAATGTGAAAACAGCCCAATTAATATCAATGTTATTTTTGGTTTAACGGATCTCTTCATCACGACTATGTGCACTTGAAGATATAGGCGATATTCTTAATTTTCGATATTGACGTGCCAACAATCGGAAAAATTGTGACAAACACCTAATGATCCCAAGAAAATTTTTAAATCGCAAACCTAAAGCTTCTTCTAGGTCTCTATAGGATAAAGTATCTAACATTATTTACTCGAAGAAAGGTTCGTTTCTAGAAACTAAAGCTTATCTTTGTATTGCAATGGTGTAGTCGGTCAAACCAAGGTTGCCTAAGGGGTTGATCTCATCTCCAATATCATTAACATAGACTGTTCAGCTGTTATTCTTATGCTTTCTTTCTTGTTTATTATTATCTTTGTTTGCAGTAGGAAAGAATTAGAAATTGTAGGTGTAGGTTATGAGACATCAGTTTTTAAATTCTCTTGTTAAGGTAAGGTAAAGATTGGTAATACCTATTACGACAATTCAGATTTCCTACTGTTGATCTAAGAAGCGCAATGTGCATAGATGGTTCATTTATAAACATTTCGCTCTGATCCAACGTAGAGTCTAACCTTAGCTCTTGGGTCGTAAAACAGCAACAATGAATGTAGAAAAAACCAATTGACATCTGTAATCTAATTAAAAAAATTATAGGACATAGTTATGTGAGGTCGTAGTATTCTTCGAGAATGGTCCATCGGCTTGCTGATCCCATAAGGATATCGCAAATGTTACCTTTAAAAATCGAAACGCTTACTATCTAAAAGTCCACTTATATTGGCTGTTATGACCCATAGGAAGTATCGATCTCGCTTCTGTTTAACTACTTGTTATGGGTGCTATGGAAATTATTACTACTCGATTCACTAACGTAGATTTTTTTCTGTTTTCAATAATGCGTTAGTAGGGGTCGTATTCCACTCTTCACTGTTTACTGAAGAATTTTTGTTGCATTGCAAATCAATTATGATGTACTGTGGTATACATTACCGCGGTTAATGAAAAATTTCTAAAATATTCTTCAAAGTTTGAGAGCGATTTTTAAAATCGCCCACCGAAGATATCGAACGCTAATTTCAGGTCTTATTTACACTGGGCTCTCTCGGCTCTGGGCCTTGGAGTCCGGCAAGATCGCCGGGGAGAGATTAGAATGTATTGTTCTTATATGTTCTTATTGCGTTACATGGCTTATGGACGAGCAAAAATTTAATATTGGGTATTATGCACGCTGGGCTCGCGCGAGTCGCTCTTGAGAGTGAATAAGGCCTGTTTGAATAATTACTTACAACACTGACAATTATCAACTTATAGCTATTAGAATCAGATGTTACCGTCAATTCTTATAACGGCCACTGGCGCCTCATGTGCGCTATTACTTGATCCTTTTAAATCTATCGCACATGAAATTTATTAGAAAGAACATACTTACTTATTGTTAGATCATCTGTAGTATTGAATTTTGCAGCCTTTTTTAGCCTTCATTTAGAGGTGACTGCAGTATTTTAGTTAGTAAGGGCAATATAAATTAATGTACCTGTTAGCATTTTATGCCCAATGATTGCTTATAAGTTGTATTATAATTAAAAATATTGAAATATATAAGTAACTTACGCAATAACTCTTAAGTATGGCTCAACCGTATGGTAAACATCAATTTTATTTAGAAATTCACTAATGCTTCGTTTTATAGCTTTTCAGTAGCCAGATTAATTTGATATATTAATTGCCACTTTCTCAAAACAAGATTTCAACGTTATCGTTTTTTCTTATTTATTACCTCCTGTTTTTTATGTATTTTTAAATTATTCCCTTATTTGGTTTTTAAAAATGTAGCATTAGAATTAGATATTCGAAAATCAAGTAGGCATTAACATAACATAAGTTGAATCTCTAAGTTTTTCTTGCTGAAGAATATCCTTTTGGAATTGCATTGAATAAAAATTGTCAGTGCATAAATTTGAACAATAGAAGTGGAAACCAACTTGATGAGATTGAACGGTATGGTTCTGTGTGTTTCCTAATTAACTTTGAATTACGTAAATATTTTAATATGAGATTTTTAATTTTACAGTCGCTTATTATTTCAGTATAAAATATTTATAAAACGTTGTTAAACGTCTGCAATCACATATACGATACCTTACATATGTATATCAATACCCACAAAACGATTACATATCTCGGAGTATTAAACTCATTGCAATATAGAACTAGAAATCCGGCTCGAAGGACCAATGTAGGAATGTATTCCCGAATTATGAATATATGTAATTAGATGATGTTATTTGAAGAATATTTAGTTTTAATGACTTAATTAGCGTCAAATATTTGTAGTATTTTTTCTTCTCTTGCCGGTTGTGATAATACTAACATTTCCACAGATTAATTGATTACATACATCTACGATTACGTTCTTTCGTTTAGTAACCCCTTCGGGTTAAATAATACGCAAGTTAGTAATTATTAATGTACAATATATGTACATTTTGTGGTAGTCACTTTATTAATTTGAGAAGAAATGAAATCTGTCCTTTTGTTGCGTAAATCGTTTATCACTTCTAACCAGAACTAAATTGAATAAATCAAATATCACTAGCACATTTTCATCGATTTACCACTTTAAAGTAAATATGTATTTCTTAATACCAACAGCATTCAAGCAAATGTTCCAGGCTACTTTTTAAAGATGATCAATGCAGTATTATTATTGTATTATTTATATTAGTGATTTATTTTAATTGTTTTCTTTTACTACACAAAATGATCCTAAATTATATTATTGTTTTAAAACATGCATTAATTACAAAGGTACCAACACAATACCATCATTTATATTCTACTTCATCATCAGACTCTATGCACTAATAATACACTTAATTTATTGGCAATAATTATATTTAAAACATCATTTTTTTTTCATTTCAGAGTTCGTGATGACCGCAAAAGGGCGCGACTTCGAGTTGTGCTCTGGCGGCGAAGAGGACGAATACTTAGAGGTGGAAGTTCATTCGCCCACAGATAGTAGTGAAGATAGTGTTGAAGTAAAGGTGTCCCCAATTTGTTTAAGGAACAAAAGAAAGTGTGCGGAACCTAGAAAAGTACAAGACGCGTTCACGGCGCCACCTAAAAAAAGGATGTGTTTCAAAGCAAAAACTGAGATTCATTCAAATGGTACGGAGAATCCCGAACCTTTCAGACCGTGGAGTATCGAAAATCATAGATCACCGTCGCCATCATTCAAATCAAATGTATCCAAAGAAGTTAAAGTTCCTAAAGATGCTACTAATCATCAAGCACTTTCTGATCAAAATTTTGTTATACCTCAGTTAGCGCAACCTACGGTAACGCCAATGTTGCTTTTACCGCCCACGGATTATGCTCAACAAATTACTGCCCACAGTTCATTATACGTCCGTCCATCGTCGCCTTTAGAACAAAAGCCTCTAATTAAGCGGTCACCTTCACCTGTACAACCCCTTCCATTAGTAAAGAAAAACGTCCCAGTTACAACCAGGGAACGAAAGATCAAAACAGAAATAAACACAACAAAAATTAAAGTAGAATGTGATGCCGCATCGGGTTCTTCATGCGATCCATTAAATCTAAGAGTTCCTTTACATCCTCATTTAGCAAATCTTACCACAACGGAAGCCGAAAGACTTTTGGTAAGTTCTGCCGAAGCATTTCCTAATCTCCATCCGCATTCACATTCAAAGAACGATGATCAACAAGGAGGTTCCGGACGTAAAGAGCAAAGGAATTACAAAAACATGACGCGTGAACGACGCATCGAAGCAAACGCTCGAGAAAGGACGCGGGTGCATACAATTAGTGCCGCATTTGAAACGTTAAGAAGATCCGTACCTGCATACTCACATAATCAAAAACTGTCCAAGTTATCGGTACTGAGAATTGCGTGTTCCTATATTATGACGCTCAGTACGTTAGTCGGTGGTACGGCAGGAGTTGAAGTTAATCCAACCGTTTCGTTATCGGAATGCGTTGATACTGTATCTAAAACTATTCAAAAAGAAGGGAAGTTGCGCAAGAAGAAAGACGAATCTGAATAAGAAATCAATTTTATATGAAAGTGCTGTGGTATAAAGACTTATAGATTAGTTTAAGAAGAGTATAAAACCTATCAGATTGGTAGTTATGTATATGAAAAACATGTAAGAGGGCTGTATCGTATCTATCTCTCTAAAATTATTTTATTTTGTACTGTGTATGAAAGAATGAATCTCATCTCGTTTAAGTTTTCTGATAAAAGGACCGTTAGTACTTAAAGAACTATGTAACTTAAAAAAATATTTATTTAAATACAACTTGTAAAAATAGAAACTATATTTGCGACTTTCATTATTACCTCTCCCACCTGTATGTATTGTATGTGCGTAATGTTTTTATAACCGCGTTCTTTTACAGGTGACGACAGCGGTTTATATATGTGTAATTCACTTGGTTAATTAAGTACTATAGAAAGGTCAATAGTGGGTTTTATAAACGTCCAATGAATTTAATGAAGCTGGCTTTAATTTAACGCATTTAAATGTTCAACTTCTGTTATGTTTATTACCTATGAAGATTTTGTTAAACATAATTAAGCTTTAAATTATTTGATTTTTATTCATGAACTTCAGAAGCTTTTCCGAGCTTATACTCTTTGCCATGATTTCACGATCGTTTAATAGTATGCAACCAAACTTGCTTTGATTAGGCAATGTTTCTGCAGTTGTTTAGAATCTTCAGTCTTATCTGCGTACTTGTACTATTGCTATTAACTTATTCAATATTAACACTACTATTCAAAACCCTTGCAGTGCATTGGAAGCGTACATACAGTGGTATTAAATTAAAATGTAATATGCTACAAATTAGAATAATTGTTTCAAACCGTTATATTTACTGTATGTTTATGCAACCAACAATACATAAGCGCTCAAAATGCGCTAACCGTTTAACCTCTCATTTCAGTTAAGGATAATTTAAGATTAATTGAGTTCTTCTAAAAATACAAACGCAAATACAAATTCCAAATACAAGGGAAGGAATCGGTTAAGGTGGCATTTTTGGGTGGCTCATAACATTTTTTTCTTATGAACGGATTTTTGTGAAACTTTTACTGTCTCATAAAAAGCTCATTAGTCAGATAATTTTGAAGTTTGGATTTTGGTACATCGATATTAACAAAGAAAAATAGCCCTAGTTTTACATACATTTACATAGGGATAAAACATTAAAATTGAAACTGATAAAAAGGTTCATATGAATGAAAGTCTGTGAAAATTGGCCAGTATGGTCAACAAGTGTTGTATAGTTAGTTAGCAAAAGATCTTTTGTGGTACTAGAATATTACTCTTTCTAGCCATCAAAACTGTAGAAGACGCATACTGTCCATATATGACTAATGCATGTATGTATGTTTAAAATTGAAAATGATACAGAACAAGGTCCTATGAATGAATATACTCGAAAATTAGTCACTATGGTCAACAAGTGATATATAATTAGTTAGCAAAAGATCTTTTCTCGTACAAGCCTATTACTCCTAGCCATCGAAACGGTAGAAGATGCATGTGATCCATATATGAATAATGATGCATGAATGAATGTTTAAAATTGACTATTTCACTCAATGTTATACGAACCAATAAAAATTTATCCTGTGAACGAAATTATCTCTATTCCGTCGACTATTTTTTGTTTATAAAATTTTCCGAACTTGTTCTACCAATGAAAACGTTCAAATAAGCAACCTACCCTTTATTTCACCGACAATTTATTTGGTATAGTAACGATCCTACAAAAATAGTATACACAAACTGTACGTTTCATTGAAATAAATGTTAAATATTTTTATTCTTTGTGTTGTTTATTCGCGAAATAGTCATAACGAATAACATACGTGGTAAAATTTTGTCTTGGCAAAATTTTCTTTTTGATTTACTCGTGTTTGTTGCCAATTCATCTCGTGACATTGATCAAAAACCACTCGACTGACGTCTCGTGGTTTTTAGTAACAATCTCACTCGAGAAATTGCTATGCAACAAACGCTCGTAACAATAAGAAAATTTTGCCGACAAAATTTTACCACTTATGGTATTATATATGACAATCACACAATTTCCCGGAAATTTATATATATATATATGCTACCAAGGAGTAACTTTTTGGAAATTATACTTGTAACATATATAGCTACATAAAACATGGAGTCTCTGTACATAAAACTTGAATCAATAATTTATTGAAATAATGGGTGCCCTTTTTTATATTTTGATATTTTGGGACACTGATTTTAGAAATAAAAACCAATTAATCATAATGCATTTTTTTCTGTGCGTCGTGCGATTCTCTTACCGAATATAGCCTCGTGCATTGATTATGCCTGCAAATTTTGATTTCGTGCATTTCTGCAACGTAATTGCACTCCACTCCGTGTCGTGCAATTAAGACGTTGCAGAAATGTCACTCAAAAAATTTCCGGCAATAATCAATGCACTTGGTATATTATAAGTGAGAAAGTTTCTACGAATGAATGTTCGTGAAAGTTGGTCAGTATGGTCAGCGAGTGTTGTAGAGTTAGATAGCAACAGATCTTTTCTGGTACACGCCTATTACTCCTTCTAGCCATCGAAACGGTAGAGGACGCATTTTGTCCATATATGAATAATGCATGTATCAATGTTTAAAATTGAAAATTATACAGAGAAAGTTCCTATGAATGAATGTTCGTGAAAGTTGGTCAATATGGTCAGCGAGTGTTATAAAGTTAGATAGCAACAGATCTTTTCTGGTACAAGCCTATTACTCCTTCTAGCCATCGAAACGGTAGAAGACGCATGTTGTCCATATATGAACAATGCATGTATGAATGTTTAAAATTGAAAATTATTCAGAGAAAATTCCTATGAATGAATGTTCGTGAAAGTTGATCAGTATGGTCAGCAAGTGTTATAAAGTTAGATAGCAAGAGATCTTTTCTGGTACAAGCCTATTACTCCTTCTAGCCATCGAAACGGTAGAAGACGCATGTTGTCCATATATGAACAATGCATGTATGAATGTTTAAAATTGAAAATTATTCAGAGAAAGTTCCTATGAATGAATGTTCGTGAAAGTTGGTCAGTATAGCCAGCTAGTGTTATTAAGATAGATAGCAAGAGTTCTTTTCTGGTACACGCCTATTACTCCTTCTAGCCATCGAAACGGTAGAAGACGCATGTTGTCCATATATGAACAATGCATGTATGAATGTTTAAAATTGAAAATTATTCAGAGAAAGTTCCTATGAATGAATGTTCGTGAAAGTTGGTCAGTATAGCCAGCTAGTGTTATTAAGATAGATAGCAAGAGTTCTTTTCTGGTACACGCCTATTACTCCTTCTAGCCATCGAAACGGTAGAAGACGCATGTTGTCCATATATGAACAATGCATGTATGAATGTTTAAAATTGAAAATTATTCAGAGAAAGTTCCTATGAATGAATGTTCGTGAAAGTTGGTCAGTATAGCCAGCTAGTGTTATTAAGATAGATAGCAAGAGTTCTTTTCTGGTACACGCCTATTACTCCTTCTAGCCATCGAAACGGTAGAAGACGCATGTGGTCCATATATGAATAATGCGGGTATGAATGTTTAAAATTGAAAATTACTCAGAGAAAGTTCCTATGAATGAATGTTCGTGAAAGTTGGTCAGTATGGTCAGCAAGTGTTATAAAGTTAGATAGCAAGAGATCTTTTCTGGTACAAGCCTATTACTCCTTCTAGACATTGAAACGGTAGAAGACGCATGTGGTCCATATATGAATAATGCGGGTATGAATGTTTAAAATTGAAAATTATTCAGAGAAAATTCCTATGAATGAATGTTCGTGAAAGTTGGTCAGTATAGCCAGCTAGTGTTATTAAGTTAGATAGCAAGAGATCTATTCTGATACACGCCTATTACTCCTTCTCGCCATCGAAACGGTAGAAGACGCATGTTGTCCATATATGAACAATGCATGTATGAATGTTTAAAATTGAAAATTATTCAGAGAAAGTTCCTATGAATAAATGTTCGTGAAAGTTGGTCAGTATAGCCAGCTAGTGTTATTAAGTTAGATAGCAAGAGATCTTTTCTGGTACACGCCTATTACTCCTTCTAGCCATTGAAACGGTAGAAGACGCATGTTGTCCACATATGAACAATGCATGTATGAATGTTTAAAATTGAAAATTATATAGAGAAAGTTCCTATGAATGAATGTTCGTGAAAGTTGGTCAGTATGGTCAGCAAGTGTTATAAAGTTAGATAGCAAGAGATCTTTTCTGGTACAAGCCTATTACTCCTTCTAGCCATCGAAACGGTAGAAGACGCATGTGGTCCATATATGAATAATGCGGGTATGAATGTTTAAAATTGAAAATGATACAGAGAAAGTTCCTATGAATGAATGTTCGTGAAAGTTGTTGGAATCTAGGAGTCAGCCAAGCGATCGTATCGTTAAACGTGATCTGCTTCTTCATATGAGACTTTGCACCAATTCTGTTGCCAACACAGCACCGCACAATTCCAAACGTGGGGTGGAGATTGTTTTGAGAGGTACAACTTTTGTTTCCCGCACATCAAGAAAACTCTGATAGAGCAATCAGAATATTGATATCTTAAATATGCTACAGCACTATAACTAATTTCAGACGCCTCCAAAAAATGCATGAAGTTCTTTTTTGACGGCCGAGTATAAATTAGTACATCTAAAAAGTTTTAAATTTGAAGATTTATGAAGTTCCAACTTAAACAAATTTCAGTTATTGAACACTGTCTTAGGAACATTGGGTTGGTGAATCAGACTACACGGCACCTACCTGGGTTACTCAGACCAGAATTAAATGTGTGGTAGAGTTATACGAAAGTGTATCTCGACGAATACTAATAACCGTTAAATGACTGAATTTTATGGAAGAGAATTGAAGTGAGGTTTATCCTGGTTAGACGGGGTAAATTCTGGCCTATGGGAAACTGCACGCCACCAGGTAGTTGTGTTGAGGATGCTATTTGGATCACCATATGACTTAACTGCAGGTGTCCATGTCCTGTGAGCTGAAGAAGCTCTAGAGTCACTACACTGAAGTAGTGATGTGAGTGTCTACACTGAGCGAACACACAGCATCTCAGGCTCAAGAGAACTTCATCCTAACGGGTACACACCGGGGTAGACTTATAAACGAAGCGCTGTTAAGGTCATACCAGGCATATAACTGGAAACCATTAAAAAACCAAGTCCTGCCACAATTGAGGTTAGATTACATTGGGCAGTGGTCCCCCAACTATGTTGAGGAATAGTGCAAAAGTTGGACGAAATGCCATCTCCTAGAGAGGGCGCCGACGGATGAGCACGATTATAATTCCGGTACTAGCCTGGAGAGCTAGTAGAGGATGGACAGTAACCTCGCTCCCACCAGAGCGTACTGGTGCATTACCAATGCACGCTAATTGAGCGAATCTCAATTCATGTCTTAGGATTGGAAGTGAGCACCGAATCGTTCAGACAAATGCAAGTATCAAACACCATAGCATCAATTAGGGCCTATTTGGGTATCTAGATGATACGCTATGAAACGGAGAAATGGACATAAACATTGACGCCCCAACACACCACTTTCTGTCCTCTTTGTCCCTCTACATCCCACCTTGACCCTCTGTCCCCTTTACCCCTCCGCGTCCCCTTTGTCCTTTGTTGTCCCCTTTGCCAATTGTGTCCCCTTTACCCATTGTGTCCCCTTTACACATTGTGCCCCCTTTGCCAATTGTGTCCCCCTTACCCATTGTGTCCCCTTTGCCCATTGTGTCCCCTTTGCCCATTGTGCCCCCTTTGCCAATTGTGTTCCCTTTGCCCATTGTGTCTCCTTTGTCTTTTGTTGTCCCTTTTGCCTATGTGTCCTCGTTGCTCCTCTATGTCCCGTTTGTCTTTGGTATCCCTTTGCCTTCTGTGTCCCCTTTGCCCCTGTGCCCCCTTTGCCCTCTGCGTCCCTTTTGTCCTCTGTTGTCTCCTTTGCCCATTTGTCCTCGTTGTTCCTGTGTCCGGTTTGTCTTTTGTGTCCCTTTGCCTTCTGTGTCCCCTTTGCCCCTGTGCCCCCTTTGCCCTCTGCGTCCCTTTTGTCCTCTGTTGTCTCCTTTGCCCATGTGTCCTCGTTGTTCCTCTGTGTCCGGTTTGTCTTTTGTGTCCCTTTGCCTTCTGTGTCCCCTTTGCCCCTGTGCCCCTTTGCCCTCTGTGTCCCCTTTCCCATCGTGTCGTTTTTGCCCTCTGCATCCCTTTTGTCCTCTGTTGTCTCCTTTGTCCATAGTGTTCTCGTTGCCCCCCCTATGTCCCCTTTGCCCATGTGTCGTGGTTGCCTCTCTGTGTCCCCTTTGACCATAGTGTCCCCATTGCTCATTGTGTCCACTTTGCCCATTGTGTTCCCTTTGTCCTTTGTGTTTCCTTTATCCTCGTTGCCCCTTTGTGTCCCATTCGATCATTGTATCCTCTGCCCATTGTGTCCTCTTTGCCCATTGTGTCCCCTTTGCCCTCTGCGTCCCCTTTGTCCTCTGTTGTTCCCTTTGTTCTCTGTTGTTCCATTTGTCCATGTGTCCTCGTTGCCTCTTTGGGTCCCCATTTACCATTATGTCCCCTTTGCCCTCTGTGTCCTCTTTGCCCTCTGTATCCGCGTTGCCTGCTGTGTCCCCTTGCCTTCTGTGTACCTTTGCCTTTTGTGTCCCCTTTTCCTCCTGTCCCCTTTGGCTTTTGTGTCCCCTTTCCCCCTGTGTCCCCCTTTGCCTTGTGTATCCCCTTTGCCATTTTGTCCCCTTTGCTCTCTGTATTTCCTTTGCTCTTGTCGTTGTCTTTCTGTGTCCCCTTTACCCTCTGTGTCCCTTTTTTGCTCTGAGTCCTCTTGCCCATGTGCCCTCATTGCTCCTCTGTCTCCCGCTGTCCCTCTGAATCTCTCTGTCTCTCGCTGTTCTTTTTTGTTTCCCTCTGTCCCCCTTTTTCCTTTGTGTCCTTTCCTCTGTCCCTCTGTGTCCCCATCAGGCCTTCTCTAATCCCCTCTGCCCATTTATGTCCTTCTGTCTTTCTCTCTTCTCCCTCGCCCATCTCCCTAAACCCTCTCCCCCTTTCCCCTCCCTTATACACCACGGGCCCAGTACACATACGCTAATAAGCCATAGACATTGCTTGTTTGCAATGTGAATTGTGGACCAGATTCGGTTCCATATCCGATAGGGTCCTTTTATTGTAAAATAAAAGATGCAAAAGTGTACTTTTTATAACAAACCAACGTCTGTTCGTGGTAAAATGCATACGTACTTGTCACAATCGATCAATTTAACCTCGAATTTAACCTAATGCATTGACTTGATTATTTTCAAATGCAATACAGAGCATATTGCATGTGTATTTAATAGCAGTGTACATATATTATTACATGTATGTATATCTGTGTATGAGACAGTATTGCAGGTATGATATAGCACATTTGGCTGCACAATCTTGTGCAAACGCAACTTCACATTTAATTAATAAGTTATTGCTTGTTTTATGGTACTCATTTTACTGGTCCTGCTTTTGAATGAAAGATCTTTTTTGATTATTCTATAAGACAATAAATAATACAGGAGATAGTCAATTACATTTAGGGCAAAAAGTGTTCATTTTTCGACCCTGTATTGAAAGAACTTAACAAAAGCACTTCACAGAAGATATTTAGTTATTCTTGATTCCTAATATGATAAATCTTTGCTTATGCAGAAACTGTTGAATTGAAAAATACTGAAAGGATTGGACTAATGAATTATTTAAAATAAAATAATGGGATATCTTTTCTTTGGACCCCTGAATAACTATTCATCGTTAGGCAATTCTACATAACTGTTTACATTTTATACAATTTATAATTTCGAATTTTTATTCTACAACATACAGGTGCTCTAATACCACACAGAAATTTCACACAGCAGGTAGAAGTCACTCGACCGTCAAAGATTAGTTTGTTATATGACAAATTGACAATAGCTTCAGAACATCTTTTGCAAATAAAAGATGAAGTCTAAACCTTTTAAGTAATCCGTTATTATCTACTCAGATGTGGCGCCTCCCTTTGTATTATACAGTACACCTGAACACTGTAAACTATGGCTCAGACATAACGGTATGCACCGCAGTCATATGACGGGCATAGTATAAATCATACCTTTTTTGTGTATTCTTATACCTTTTATGTCAGCAAAAGACCATCACCCCGTAAAATTAAAAAGTCAGAACTAACATTTTCTCCTAATTGATCGGGACATTTGAAAATTTCTTTTGTTTTTAATTTAAACGATGCGCGACTTTTTTATTGTACTTACTGTACAATACTTATATGTAATAAAAACATTCCCATTTCTTAATGGATCAGTGCCAGGGCCGGCGTAAGCTTTTGCGGGACCGGGTTCAAAAATGCACTAGGCTTAAAAAATTCTAAATAAATTATTTATTATAAACATTATTACATACTCGTGTATTAGGATAAAATCAGCGACGAAGAAACGAGTGATTTATTTGCGCGAATGGGTCGAAGATGCCTTGTCGCATTGAGTTTTGCAACATTTTTTGAAAGGAACTTTAACAATAAAAAAAACATAGCCAACCAAAAACTGTAATACCGTATCGAATTCAAAGTAAGCATAAAACCAAGTACATGCCAATAGATGGCGCTCGCACATTTGTCAGTGCACAGTCACTACATCTAGTCACCTAGGCCGCGCTGGTCTATCAGAGTACCGCAAAACGTCACCGTATTGGAGCAGAGAAGGGTGATTTTTTATAATGGACAAATTAAAACCACGTTTTACGTATTTGACATATTAGAAGTTTGATTTTTCAGAATAAGAAAAACCTTGTAAAGTAAACGTGGATTTGATTAAATGCAATCAGATACAAACAATTAACAAGTTCGTGCTTCTTTTGCTCAAATATGGCGGCATTTGCTGTACTCTGATCGACCAGTGCGGCCTAGGTGACTAGATGTAGTAACTCTATGTCAGTGTAGAGTCACTACTTCTAGTTATCTAGGTCACTCTGGTCGATCAGAATACCGCAAAACGTCTCCATTTTGGGACATAGAATGGTGATCTTTAATAACGGACAAATTAAAACCACATTTTACGTATTTGATATATTAGAGGTTTAAACTTTCAGAATAAAAACTTTTTAAACTAAACGTGGATTTGATTAAATTTAATATAACTTAAAATAATAAATAGCTTTGTGCTTTCTTGCCCCATTATGGCGGCGTTTTGCGGGCTGCAACGGTGACCAGATATAGTGACTCTATGTCAGTGCAGTTATTAGCGATTACTAATATTTCTTTTGTGATTTCCAATATCCAAATGGGAAAACTGGCATTTTCTAAATTAAATTTTAGGTATAATTAAAGAACTCCCTCAAGCCATATAAAACCCGGGCCGCCTAAAACGCGGGGCTGTCTAAAGCGCGGGGCCGGGTTCTGGGGAACGCGCTGAACCCGCCTCGCGCCGGCCCTGTGGATCACTAGAACACCTTGTTTAGTTTTAAATCTATGTTTTCTTATTAAAACTTATTGTTTCACCATCTCGATCTTTCCGCCAATTATCCATTACAACCCAACCATTTAGCGTTTATCTTGAAAGTGTTGACGATGAGAAACGAGGGATTATTCTCTTATCAGTACTATTTATTTTCTATGCAATATAAATCATATACAATTGTATTTGAAAATAATCTTTTTAAACCATGCATTTACTGTATGTTTATACAACCAACAATATAGTCTAATAACCAGAGCAAAAAAAAGTAGGTTCATAAGGCAATCTTCTACAGAATTGATTTTCTTGTTGGAAAATGTTCGGGGGTGTCCCCTGAATGTAACGTCAAGTTGGCGGGACGGAGGGGGTTGAGCGTTAGCCGCCATCTTGGAAAACATAAATATCTCGTGAACCGTGTATCGTACGATAAAACTAGTGCAGATCATTTTCGTAGATAATAACATTTTCTACAACTTTTATTCGAAACTTTTTTCTGTATAGTGCATAGGTTTATATTTATAGCTCGCCAAACTTTTTCCACGCAAGGTTATTGCTAAATATATAGTTAACGGTTGATGATACATTAAAAATGGTTATTACCAAATTTGTAGAACATAAAATTTCCAATAAAATTTATTTGAAGTTTTTTTCTATAAGATTGATACCTTAAGAGCTATAGCTAGGTAAACTATTGTACCGCGTGAATTATCAGTGGAAATGTTGCTCGTAGTACACGAAAAACATTTCATAACACATAAAACGGCGAAAAGTGTTCAGAAAAATGACAATACTGTGTAGTGAATCTATTAATATTATAAATAGTGTGAAGAATTACTCATAATTTATAGATCGTTCTTGCATGGATAGAACGTATTATCTTAAAAAATTGTCAATGTAACAAGATACAATTTTTTGTACATCACGTACATCATAAAAATTAATAATAATAATAATACTAATGATGATGATAATAATAATAATAATAATCATGAGAAGGGAAAGGTGGGGAAAGGGATAACGGAGTTCAATGAATGCAAATTAATTTTTTAAAATAAAAAACATTTATTTATACAAAAAGTGGCACGTTATTTTACGTCATAAGTCTCATCTGTTCGATGATGAAGGAAGACACTCATCGCCTTCCACATCCCTGTCTTCTGCCTCCGCTATATCTGTAGGAGATGAATCGAAAATTTCATCTTCATTGATTTCGTCTTCTATAGCATCCAATGTATCTGGCGCATTGTCGCATGTGTGTCCACTATAATTCGAACAAATAATAATGGAACATTTTAAACCAGCTTTTCAGCATCCACAGGCAGCCCCGCAATTTTTTGTGCATTTGCAAGATATTATTTGTAGCAAACTTGATGGTGTGGGAGTACTACGAGCAACATTTCCACTGATAAATAATTCATGCGGTGCAATAGTTTACCAAGCTGTAGCTCTTAAACTATCTATTTTATAGAAAAAAACTTCAAATAAATTTTATTGGAAATTTTGTGTTCTACAAATTTGGCTATTACCATTTTTAATGTATCATCAACCGTTAACTATATATTTAGCAATAACCATGTTGGAAAAAGTTTGGCGCGCTATAAATATAAACCTATGCACTATACAGAAAAAAGCTTCGAATAAAAGTTGTAGAAAATGTTATTGCCTACGAAAATGATCTGTACTATCTTTGTCGTACGATGCACGGTTCACGAGATATTTGATAAAACCTGTTTTCCAAGATGGCGGCTAACGCTCAACCCCCTCCGTCCTACCAACTTGACGTTACATTCAGGGGACACCCCCGAACATTTTCCAACAAGAAAACCAATTCTGTAGAAGATTGCAGAAATAAATTACCTGGTTACTGGCCTAATACATAAAAGCTCATAATGCGCTAGCCGTTTAACCACTTTCATTTGGCATTCATTAGACTAATGTAACACTTAGTAGAGTCAATTTTTGCATTAAGTTCTTATTTTTTTACTATCTAAAGATAGAGACTTGAAATCTTTTGTAATGCCTTCAGTACTGGACCAATATAAAATGTTATATGTTTAAAATGGGGGCACGCCCCCTCGGGGGGTTGAAACCCCCATTTTGTACCCCTAATTTAACAACGCAGCCAAATTGAGCGAAATTTATATTAGGAGGGTTCTTGGAGTCGCTGATTATGAATCCAATGAGAAAATGAAAAAATTCAAAATGGCGGACCAAAATGGCGGTCCTAAAATAACGGCATTTGAGATTGAGAATGCGATTTACGCCGTTTCTATTGATTTTAGAGAAAAACTCAGAGTCAAAAAGTGTTTAAAATGTGATTTTGCAAAGGAATACACTATTCTCATTACATTATTATGAACCTCTTCGCTCTACCCTAGTAGTAGAGTCAGTTTTTGCATTAAGGTCTTATTTTTTACTATCTAAAGATAGAGACTTGAAATCTTTTGTAATGCCTTCAGTACTGAACCAATATAAAATTTAATATGTTTAAAATGGGGGCACGGCCCTCGGGGGGTTGAAACCCCCATTTTACACTCCCAATTTAATAACTCGGGAATTTTTCCATCAACTTGAGGCAAATTCATGTTGGGAGATTTTTGGGGTTCCTGATTATGAACTCAATGAGAAAATTAAGAAATACAAAATGGCCGACCCAAAATGGCGGTCTTTGAGATTGGAAATGCGATTTACGCCGTTTTTATTGATTTTAGAGAAAAACCCAGAGAGTCAAAAAGTGTTTAGAATGTGATCTTACATAGGAATACACTATTCTGGTTACCTTATTATGTAACCCCCTTCACTCTCCCCTAGTTGGCTTCTCAGTGAAGAGGTTGCATAATAAGGTAACCGGAATTACGTATTCCTATGCAGAATAACATTCTAAACACCTTCTGGCGCTTTGCATCTTTCTCTAAAATTAATAGAAACGGCGTAAATCGCATTTCCAATCTCAAAGACCGCCATTTTTGGGCCGCCATTTTGTATTTCTTAATTTTCTTATTGAATTCATAATCAGAAACCCCGAAAACTTCCCCAATATAAATTTCGCTCAAGTTGATGGAAAACCTCTTGAGTTATTAAATTGGGAGTGTAAAATGGGGGTTTCAACCCCCCGAAGAAGCGTGCCCCCATCTTAAACATATTACATTTTATATTGGTCCACTACTGAAGGCATTACAAAAGATTTCAAGTCTCTATATTTAGATAGTAGAAAATAAGACCTTAATGCAAAAATTGACACTACTACTACGGCAGAGCGAAGGGGTTACATAATAAGGTAACCAAAATAGTGTATTCCTTTGCAAAATCACATTTTAAACACTTTTTGACTCTTTGAGTTTTTCTCTAAAATCAATAGAAACGGCGTAAATCGCATTCTCAATTTCAAATGCCGTTATCTTAGGACCGCCATTTTGGGTCCGCCATTTTGAATTTTTTCATTTTCTATTGGATTCATAATCAGCGACTCCTAGAACCCTCCCAACATAAATTTCGCTCAATTTGGTTGCGTTGTTAAATTAGGGGTACAAAATGGGGTTTCAACCCCCCGATATTTTAAACATATAACATTTTATATTGGTCCAGTACTGAAGGCATTACAAAAGATTTCAAGTCTCTATCTTTAGATAGTAAAAAATAAGAACTTAGGCATGTTTTTTGCAAAAATTGACTCTACTAACTACCGAGTTTATTAAAAATACAAACGTAAATAAAAATAACATTTATTATAAAATACAAGAGGCAAATATGTATTTTTTATAACAAACCACGTTTGTTCGGGGTAGAATGCATACTTGGAACCAACTTGACCAAATGCTTTTAGATTATTTTCGGATGCAATATAAAGTAGTACAGTGTGGAAAAAAAAGTATGGACTACCCCTCATAATTTGGTTCATAATTTGGACAATTTAGTTTTTCAGTTTCCCACAATCTGATAGAATTCATTTGTTTTTTTATTTACATCTGTCAAAAGTATGACGTCATCGACATTTTTCTTAAATGGCAATATATGGCATGTGACACATCATTTGAAAGCTCTTGTTTCACTCAGTATGTTCCTAGATTTTTGTGCGATTCTGTAGTGCCGTTTCAAAATAGCGACCGTTGAATTGTGAAAATTATATTAAATTAATTCCCAGTAAAAGAATAACTCTTTCTTGTTTTATCACAAAAAAAGCAAACTATTGAAAATGGTTTTATTATCAATCAAACTAGAACAACGCGCAATAATTAAATAAAACAAAACAAGAACACAACAAAGAAAATCAAATCTATATATATAAAATTCTCGTGTCATGGTTTTAGTTACCATACTCCTCCGAAACGGCTTGACCGATTTTGATGAAATTTTATATGTATATTCAGTAGGTCTGAGAATAGGTTGTTATCTATTTTTTATACCCCTAAGTGATAAGGGTGGTCCACCCCAAATTTTTTTTTTATTTTTTGGACAAAATTTTTTATTTTTATTTTTTTATGATGTGGCATTAAAAAATACATACAACCCTAAATTTTCACCCTTCTACCATCAACCCCTATTTTTTAATAGCGATATTAGTAATTCAATAATTTTCAACCCCGGTCCATTCAACCCTGTAATTATTTATTCCTATATATAAAGTTATTAATTTATCATTATCATATATCATTTATCATATAGTTATAATTTTACTATTTCAGTGTTATTTTCAAATAAATTTATCATTAATTTGCAGGGCTGTAGTTATTTATTCCTATATATCGAGTGTTTTTTTAAATTTGACGTCAACGTAGGCTGTGAATAGTCGATTGTGAATTATTTAAACACGTGAGTAATTTGAACGTTTTGACAATGACATTTATTAATATGATCAAGATCCGTTCACAATCAACTACCCATAGCCGCCTTCGACGTCAAATTAAAAAAAACACTCGATATAAAGTTATTAATTTTGAGTGTAGTTCTCACGTTCAGTTAATTCAGTGATTTCATATAACCTCAACAGTACTTGACATGTATCACGAGCTCACACCAATGATTTTTATTGTGTTACACGCATCAATTACAACACGGCGAGAGAGGGGGCACCGAAGTGCGGGAGAGGGGCGTATACATATAAGAAATAGGTATTTCGACTTCATAAGAAAAATATAAATAGTAATTTGAAAAAAAACTACTTATGTCCTGCATAAAGATACGTTTACTCTACGTTTATCCCAAAATGTTTAAAAATAAAAGTCCACCCGTGCGAAGCCGGGATGGGCCACTAGTAATTAATAAAATAAGAATGATGTGTTAAGGATAAAACACATAACAGAAAAAATTATTTCAGTAAATGCTGAAGTGACGACCGTTGACAACTTGACAATGCCCAAGCCTAGAAACAAATTCTTGAACATTTCGTATCATTTCTGGTGAAATTTTTCGTATTTCCGTTCTTATGCGGCACTTTAGATCATCAATATCTCTTGGTCTATTTAAAAAACTTTGGATTTCAAATAACCCCACAAAAAGAAGTCCAAAGGGGTCATATCAGGTGCCCTGGCTGGCCATTCAATGGGACCCCGTCGGCCAATCCTTTTTCCTGGAAACATCAAATCGAGATATTCCCGAAATTCTCTTGCATCGTGGGGCGGGGCTCCGTCTTGTTGCAGCCAAATTTCTGGACTGGGCAAATCGGGATTATTGTGGTCAGGATAAAGAGTGACTAGAGCTGGCAAAAGTTCAAACGCGCAAAAAATTCAAGTAGGCTTCACCAGTAAGATTTTCTTCAAAGAAAAATGGTCCTAACACTCTATCTTTCAATATGCCGACTCATACATTAAGTTTCTGAGGTGATCGACAATGAGCTTCTTGAATCCAATGTGAGTAGTTAGGCAACACCGATTCGAGCGCAAAATCCCATGTTATTTCTTATGGAGGTCCAAAAACGCCGAAAACGTGACAAATGATAGTGCGCCGACTCGCGACTCGAGGTCATCCACGGTTCATCCAGACACGCGGCAGTAATTTCATATTACCTTTTTAATAATTATCTATTATATTAATAATAATAATAAAACGTTTAATATTTATTAAAATCCCTAAAAATTAATTCCCCTCTCTTAGTCTCATATAAAATTATTGGATTTTAAAATACATTTAAAAGAGAAACTACCTGCCTCCCAGGTTTTTATGCTATCTTTCGAACAATCGCAACAAAAGAATTCCAATTCTAAACTTAACAAAAACACCTACGTATAAATTATAACTAAAGAACACAGCTGCATGTATTCGGTCTCTATATATATCATTTAGAATCCCAACTCACAAAAACTGTCTATAATAAACCATTAGATTTATTAACCCCAACACAAGAAAAAACATCTATAGTCAATAAATTAACAGATATTATCTTACCATTAACTACATTTTTCCCCTCTCAATACAATAGCATTACTTCTGTTAAAAATATTTAATACAAAAGAATCCCAATTCTCATCTTAACAAAAATCATCTATAAGTTATCTTAGATAACAAGGGTATAGTCATTTATTATGAAATTATACCTAAAGAAGAACAGAGTCGTTACAGCTGCAAGTTATTCAATAGATAATCTATTCTACAGATCTATCTCATATATTAAGTTAAAAAAGGGTCGGTACACCTGCATCGCCCCAAGGTATCCATTTCATCTTTATGAAGTTTGGATATGTTTATGAGGGCAGGTGATATGATATCAGATGGGGGGCGAAAGGCATATATATAGCAGCGGCCGCCCATGTTTTAATCATTACTAAAACAGCTCTTGTTAGTAAAGTGTCGTCATTTTTACTGTTAAAGCGTTTACATTATTTTATTAATAATTAAACGAATAATACCCTAGATAGTAATTATAAAAATTTATTAGATAAAGTACAAGCGTTCGAGGATACTCAAAAAGTTATGCGATCATCGTTTGATGCCCTAATAGCCGAATCTGCAACACGTACGAACTCTTACAACATAAAGAGAGTGTACAACGCCGACTAATAACGGAATTTACTACTACTATCGGTTGACTTAATCATATTGACACCATTTTTATTCTAGTTTTAAGTGTATTATATGAAATGCATGATTAGCGCAGATAGGAAATGTGGTGAGCCTTACGGGAATGCTGCGCAAATGCTTAGTTTGCTTATATCTACGCTAATCAGTTATTTTTTTATCTTAGTCTAAATGTATCGTTGAAGAAATAAAAAAATGTATTTAAACAAAGTTTTAGTTTTACTAATATCAATAACTCATCAAACATAGCAATATGTAGTAGTAGTAGTAGCAGCAGCACGTCGATATGGTAAAGAAAGTAAGTTTCGCCGACGCAAGCATGAATAATATACACCATATGATAGTATGGGAGTATGCATACAAACAGGCGAGAAAGGGAGACTGGCAAACAATAGCTCTGGACAGATACCGTTTTCAAACAAGAATACCTGTGTGAAATTCTACAAGCTGATCATAGAGACTTTATCTATACGCAGAGATTTCAGAACACAGATTAGTCCGGCTGCAGCGGTGACCGAGTATAAATACAGGTACAAGCAGTCTCTTCTCTCAGTACCAGATGTTAGTTCACGAGGGTAACTGCTTTGTTAACAAGCTCATAGACAAGTTGCCTATTGAACTACATCTTCCTTCCTATCAGTACTGTGGACCTGGTACTAAATTATCTAAAAGATTACAACGCGGCGATAAAGGTATAAATCCTTTGGACCAGGCGTGTATGCAGCACGACATCTCGTACGCTCAAAGCTCCGATTTGAACAGTAGACACCAGGCAGATCGTGTATTAGAAGAAGCCGCTTGGAAGCGTGTTAAGGCTAAAGACTCTAAATTAGGGGAGAAAGCATCAGCTCTGTTTGTGACCGGTATAATGAAGGCTAAAAGAAAGTTGGGAATGGGCGTAAAGACAAACAAACTATCGGCGAAAAAGGGTCTCGCTAGAAAGATGATGAAGAGGAAAACTGTCACTTTCAAAGGTGGCGTTTTAAAGAAGCTTGTTGGTATAGTGAATCATGCAAGCAAGAGACTCACGGGTAAAGACTTAATACATCATGCCCTGAGCGCTGCCAGAAAAATCATTCAAAACGTAGGCGGTCGAAAAAACGTTAAAGTACCCCGAATAATTCCTGTGCCTACAGCTACAGGGGGTATTTTACCACTCATACCAATTTTTGCTGGCCTCTCGGCTCTCGGTGCAATTATAGGAGGCGCCTCAGGGGTAGCAAAAGCTGTTAACACTGCTAATAGTAATAAGAGACAGCTAGAAGAAACTACACGGTATAATAAAAGTATGGAAGCTATCGCTTTAGGCGGTAAGAACGGGAACGCCCTTTACCTGAAGCCGTATAGAGCTGGCGGAGCTGCATTGTACTTAAAACCATATGTCAGGCGGTCAAAAAACTGAATAACTTGCCTCGGAGACCACTTACAGACCTAGATATAATAAAACATGCTAAAGACATTCCCTATTTTAGAGGTGTCTATATGAGAACAAGTCTACCTGCAACGAAACCTTTGCAATTCGAAAGAGCTATTATTAATCTTGACTACGCTGGAGGACCGGGTACTCATTGGGTTGCCTATAGAAAGGATCGAAACGTGGTTTTGTACTATGACCCCTTCGGAGACCTGAGACCACCATCTGAACTTGTGAAATATTTAGGGCCTCGCTGCGCCGTATACTACAACGTAGCCCAAGAACAAAAGTTCAATACATACAACTGCGGACATCTGTGTCTACGATTTTTGTATAAAAGAGAGGTGAAAGTGTAAATCGGTTAAGTATGGCTAGGACCATCACGGTGTACGGTACAGGAAACAGGCTTTCTACGGATCGTATTTATCCACCTATAACACTAGATCACGTGCGTTACGAATACTCACTAGGTTTAGTCGGCTTATATACAAGTCACACGATACGGAATATATACCCAGGTAAAAATAAATTTTATTACGGAGAAAAGGCAATAACTATTGAACCGGGTAACTACGAGTTGTCTGAAATCGTTAACTATATAAACAATCAAATTAGTGGCGATCCCGAAGAGGGAGATCTACTACTACAAATCAAAGCTAACACTAATACGGGAAAGTGTGAGATTGAATCAGCTACCGAGTTGATTGATTTTACCAAACCCGATAACATAGGATCACTACTAGGATTTAAGAAGCGCGTGCTAGAACCCGGTAGTAGACACGTACAAACATCTTTGTAGACACGAATATTACAGGCGGCTCATATAGAAAAGTAGGTATTAGGTCGCTTGAGCGTGGGAAAATCTTGATGACCGTGGGAACCTAATTAGCATAATTAATTGCTCTAATTAAATTGATTGATATGCAAATGAGCCGCGATTGCTCTAATTAATATGCAAATGAGGCGCGAATTAAATTTATTGCTCTAATTAATATGCAAATGAGGCGCGAATTAAATTTTTGCTCTAATTAATATTCAAATGAGGCGCGAATTAAATTTATTGCTCTAATTAATATGCAAATGAGGCGCGAATGCTCTAATTAATATGCAAATGAGGCGTGAATTAAATTGATTGATCTAATTAATATGCAGGCGTGAATTTATTGCTCTAATTAAATGATCGAATTATTTGATCTAATTGCAGGTAATAATTTATTGCTCTAATTAATATGTAGGGACGGCCATTTTGGAACTTTATCATTCGCAGTCTCCTCTCTCTCTCTCTCCGGTTAGAGGACGCATGAAAGAGCCCTCTCTCTCTCTCCTATTAAAGGACGCATTAAAGAGCTCTCTCTCTCTCCTATTAGAGGACGCATTAAAGAGCCCTCTCTCTTATTAGAGAATGCTTTCTCTCTCCAGCGCACACACACACCCTGTACTCTTTCTACTACCTTTTCTAGAAGAAATAATAATAAAGCCACATAGGAATTAAAAATTATTTTTATTAATATATACTGTTAAGGCTACATTTAATTTATAATAAAAATGTTGATAGAATGCTGGTGCTTGAGGGCTTCAGGACTGACCTCTGTTTTCTATTTGCGGTTCCAGGGGCTGTAACAACAATAACAATAGAACATTAAAAAGGGGTTTATTGTATAAACTTGATGTTTACTCGTACCTTTCAGCAACAATAATCACACTTTGACGCTTATCACGGCAAACGACTCTTTTGAATTGTAGTATCTCTGCAATTTCTTTTATTTTGTAATCACATAACTTCTTGATTGGCTTCTGGCTAACGGGAGATTTGTTCAATTGTTGTATTAGCAAATCCATTTTTTTCTATGTAAAAAAATAGACAAAAACTTAACACTCACAAGAATAATAAATGATTATTTTAACATACCTAGTTCAAGCAAACAATAACAATATTACTATCACCGTAACCGATGTCAAGAACCAACTAAAACGGAAGGGGGTTTGACTGAGCTTTTATAAACTTCGAATCTGCGCGAATGAACATGATTTTAGATAAAATCTTAATTTATTACCAGAACAAAAAAGGGTATTGTTAAAAAAAAAACCTGCACTGTCAATTAATTACTGGAGACCAAAAAAGGTCGACACCTGTGCTGTCAATTGAGCAGCTGTTTTAGATAAAAAAGCTAATTTATTACCCTCAGAGCAAAGGGATATCATTAAAAAGGGTAGAGCCGTCAATCAGACAGTTGTTTTTAGATAAAATCTTAATTTATTACCCCCCTCGGAAAAAGGGTGTCGTTAGCTTTTATATTTATTACCCTCAGAGCATCTTTATTTAGAAGGTATTTTTCACCTATTTTTCAATTATCTGTAAATTTAGACATTTTTTTTTATTAAAATATACCTATTTAAAGAAATGGTTTTTTCGATTTATCATACTTCTAAACAAAGGGTTGACAGTGTTAGAGCATTAAAAGTACAGAATAGGAAAACTAACAAGTATTTAATAAAGAAATTAAAAGTAAGGTATTAAAATTTAAAAAACGTTATATGTACAAATTACTTATGACTAAATTACGTTTCTCTAAAAGAAATGTAAAAAAGGTTACACACTACTGCGTAATTATATATAATATTGAAATAAATAAAGATTATTAAAAGTTTCACAGTTTTATTAAAATATAACCTGACAATATTGTTTCGACAGCTATAATATATAATATTGCTAGTACGAGTTCTATCATATTTACCATTCTTGTTATTATTTAATCTACCTGAGCTCGCTTGTTTATGACATCCGACTGATTTATGACCTAGTAAAAATACTTAATTAACAAAGTCTTGAACCAGGCGCATTCTTATCTATTTCGTAATATTACGCAATATCATGCAATACGTAAACGATGTTTTAATGACAACCAGAGGACGCTACGATTGTTTTTTTAGAACGTATAAAAACAAAATCCTTAAAAGCAACCTCATAATAGGGCATAAACGTTTGAAGGTTTTTATTTAATTAGAGCAAATTCCATCGTATTTTAGTTATTTGAACACGATGTCGAACTAAAGAAATATTATAGAGAATGGATTTATCTATCGATATTTGTTTTAAAGCGAAGCCTAATCCTTCAATAATGTTTTTAAAATGATAAAACACACACACCTTTAAAAAAGGGGCTGTATCGAATGCTAAAAAAAAAATGCAGGTAGATTCTTTTAAAATTTTAAATCATTATGACAACAGAACGAGTTATAACCCTGTTCAGAGAAAGAAAGCTTATCTTTTACTCAGATCTGAGTGTAATCATTACCGATACGACAGACGATGCTATGCTGACAAACAAGATGAAACAAGCATAAGAGGGCTCGCTTGTTTATGACATCCGACTGATTTATGACCTAGTAAAAATACTTAATTAACAAAGCCTTGAACAGTCGCATTCTTATCTATTTCGTAATATTGCGCAATATCATGCAATACGTAAACGATGTTTTAATGACAACCAGAGGGCGCTACGATTGTTTTTTAGAACGTATAAAACAAAATCCTGAACTTCAGGGCATCACTTGTCTACATCAGCTATCGTCGTTAATAACTCTTATTTACGGCTATTGTGTTTTAGTGTATGTGTGTGTATTTGTTAGTCTCGAATAAATCTATTTTTTTTTAAATAAAGCTGTGAGTGTTTGACGAACCAAGACAGCCAGCCAACAAAGGTAGGAATTGATTATTAATTGTTTTATTACGTATTACTGATTAAAGGCTTTATTAATTTGCATTGAAACTGATCTTTCTCTGACTTTGCTTTATTAATTTGCATTGAAACTGAACGTATTTGTTTATAATAATAATAATAATGCTAAATTTTGTAGTTTTGCAAGTCGGTTTCTTTAACTTTGTACAAACCAAATAATTAATCTATAATATTTAATAACCCGCATTGCGTTCGGGGGTTTCAAAAATATACCTTCGTTTATTAGATTAGTTTATTCAAAATTATGTACAGAAAATTTCCAGTATCAACATACTTTGTAACGCATGTAATTTCTCAGTTTTAGCATTAGACGTAAAAGCTCAATTATATTCCCTGTACTTGTACTACTACTACCCGTAACAAAATGGCTCTTTATGAAGTTATTACTGAAAGTGTATCTACTGTTAAGAAGTTTAACACCCAAAAGCGTCGAGTTGTATTCAAAGTGAAACAGTCTTCAGATAGCCAAGACCTATTGGTCTTTTTCAAAACAGCTATCGAGCAAATAATTACACATGCCATGTCTAACGTTTCACCAACCGACCGTGTAGGAATTACTTTCGAGTTCGATAGTTTTAAAGATAAACTCCCCGGCTACATGAGTTTTAGACAGGCTAGTGAGGTTACCTACAAAGATGTTTGGGGAATTCTAGAGAGCATCCTACAGAGTGACCCTGAAGCTCTCAGTACTGATAAGTTCCGTATGATTGTTTCATCCGTGACGCCACCTGCAGGGCAAGGGCGTAACCGAAGCGGCATTTACAGTACCTTCGCCGAAGAGTGCAGTAGGCGTAGAGGTATTGTAACGATCAAGAATACCGACAATCTATGCCTACCCAGGGCTTTGATCGTAGGGAAGGCCCATGCTGATCAAAGCCCTGATTACAAGAAGACCAGGACTAACCAGGGTGTACAAAAGATAAAGGCCGAGGAATTAATGCGAGAGGCCTGTGTACTTGTCATTCCATCAGAGGGAGCAGGTGTCAACGAATTAAGATGCTTTCAAAGACTTCTTAATGAATACAAGATCACTGTGTACAGGTATGGAACAAAGGGCCGTGATGTGATCTTCGAAGGAGCTACTGATACAGAGAAGAAGATCAATCTACTGTATCACGAAGGGCATTATAATTTAATCACCTCGTTGACCGCTGCCTTTGTATGCATATACTTTTGCGAAAGCTGCCACGTACCCTATAACACCAAGAGAGATCACCGGTGTGAAAAGTCCTGCGTAGGCTGCGGTAGCTCCCCGCCATGTACTAGACAAGCCCTATTGATCAGGTGTCAAGAATGCAGAAGAGACTTCTATAGTAATGAATGTTACGAGAATCATAAAGGGAAAATGTGTCAGATTGTTAAAAAATGTGAGGATTGCTTTAGGATCATAAATCTAAAGCTGAGAAAAGAGCCTCATATTTGTGGAGAAATTTATTGTAAAACTTGCCAGGCTCACAAACCTGAAAACCATTTTTGTTTTGTAAAACCGGTCGGGGAAATGTCTGCTGTTAAACAGAACGAGACTCTTTTTGTATTTTTTGACCTGGAAACAAGGCAGGAGAAACAGATCTCTGAAGGTGTCCGTATTCATGAGCCTAATTTATGTATTTTGCACCAGGTATGCCCTAGCTGCTATAATGAACAAAAATTGTATTGCTGTCAACGTTGTGGTATCAGAGAGCGGGTCATAAAGAAGGACTGCATTGAAGCGTTCCTGACCTATTTATTAGAAGTCCGCAAGAAGTTTAGAAACGTCGTAGCTATAGCTCACAACGAACAGGCCTTTGATACCCAATTCATCCTGAACCACATCATTACAAAGACCTCGCTGAGGCCTGAGCTCATAATGAGAGGCAGCAAAATCCTTTTACTTCAATTAGATAATCTAAAGTTTATCGATTCTCTGAACTACTTCCCTATGGCCCTATCTGCACTCCCTAAAGCGTTTGGGTTACCAGCACCAAAAGGATACTTCCCGCATCTCTTTAATACCGAAACAAACGCTAACTACGTCGGCCCTCTGCCACGCATAGAATATTACAGCCCCGGTACCATGAAACCGGGGGCTTGTGAAGAATTCCACAACTGGTACGAGGCGAACAAAAACATCGAGTTCGACATGCAGAGAGATCTAGTGACGTACTGTAGAACCGACGTGGATATTTTGAAGCGAGCATGTCTTCACTTTAGAAACCTGTTTGTTGAAGAGTGCGGTGTCGATCCTTTTACCGAAGCAATCACTATCGCTTCGGCTTGCAATCTAATGTTCAGGCGCAAATTCCTGCAACAAAACACCATAGGGATAATACCCAAGGGCGGGTACAGGAGAATCGATAATCAGTCCAAAATAGCTCTCCAGTGGTTGATAGGTGAGGAAGAGCAGAGAGGTGTTGTGATTCAACACGCCGGAAGACAGAAGGAAGCCGTTGTAGCCGGTTTAAAAGTTGACGGCCTATACGAAAAGCAGGTGTTCCAGTTTCACCGCTGCTACTTTCACGGTTGCCCTAGCTGCTTTGTAACCAGACGTGACGAGTCGCTTCATGATGATCCCGCCGATACCATGGCCTTGCGTTACGAGAAGACTCTGGCATGCACGAATAGACTCAAAGCGCTTGGATACGAGGTTATAGAGCAGTGGGAATGCGCGTTCCGGAAGCAGTTAACACCTGAAAGGAAGCTGCAGTTAGATAATCAGCCTATGCTAGTTAATACACCTCTCAATCCTCGTGATGCTTTCTTCGGCGGTAGAACGGGCGCTACCAGGCTAAAGTACCGGGTAAAGCAGGGTGAGAAGATCCGATACGTAGATGTATGTAGTCTGTATCCATGGGTGTGTAAATATGGAAAGTTTCCCGTTGGACACCCTAAAGTTTACGTTGGAGACGAGTGCAGGCAACTCATTGAGGGTAAAGGAGGTATAGAAAACGTTGAAGGCGTCATTAAATGCACCATACTGCCACCCCAGCATCTGTACCACCCCGTTCTACCATTGAAAATACATAATAAATTACTATTTCCACTCTGTTACTCATGCGTTAAAGACTTAAATCAGGGAGAGTGTTCTCATTCGGAGACAGAAAGAACCATAAGCGGAACATGGGTTATTGATGAGGTCGTGAAGGCTGTGGAAAAGGGTTACAGGGTAGTAGAAGTACAAGAGATATGGCAGTACGAAGTCACCCGGTACCAGAAGACCTCTAAGTCGGAGGGTTTATTTGCCGGGTTCATCGACAAATTCCTGAAGATAAAACAAGAGGCTAGTGG
Source organism: Agrypnus murinus (assembly GCA_929113105.1). Classification (NCBI taxonomy): domain Eukaryota; kingdom Metazoa; phylum Arthropoda; class Insecta; order Coleoptera; family Elateridae; genus Agrypnus; species Agrypnus murinus. The sequence continues at coordinate 24,298,305 of OV816025.1, forward strand.
TTGGCCTGGTTCCTGCAACACGGAGGAGGCCAAAAAGAAGTATATTGAGGAATACGCCGAAGTAGAGGGTGTGTCGATGGATGCTTCGAAGATTATCAAGAATCCGGGGCTTAGATCGCTGGCCAAGTTAATGCTAAATTCATTTTGGGGTAAGTTATACAATTACTTTGCGAATAGTCGCTTACTAACTATGTTTTTGTTACAGGAAAATTTGGTCAGCGCGAAAATCAAGCAAAGACCTCTATTATTCGGGAGCCAAAAGAATTCTTCGATCTACTTACCAACCCTAGCATCGAAGTTAACCATCTTCAGGAAATTAACCAGGAGGTGATTGCAGTCAACTGGCAACACAAGGATGAAGCGGCTGTACCCTTATCCACGGTAAATGTAGTGATTGCTGCATATGTCACTACTCAGGCAAGGCTTAAATTGTATTCTTACTTGGAGCAGCTGGGTCCGAGAGTGTTGTACTATGATACAGGTAATAATTATACGTTTCTTGTGTATTTTGATAACTACTACTTAATTTGTTTTTCCTTTTTCGCTATAGATTCTGTAATATATGTGTCGAGGCTAGGAGAAGAAGATCTACCTACAGGCAGTTTCTTGGGGGATCTCACGAACGAACTCGAGGATTACGGGCCAGGGGCGTACATTATAGAATTTGTATCAGGTGGTCCTAAAAATTACGGGTACATCGTGTATGACCCTTCAACCGGGAAAGTCAGCAGGGTGGTGAAAGTTAAAGGCATTACTTTGGACCATAATGCCTCCCAGCACATTAACCTAGAGTCAATGCTCGACCTGGTAGAGGATCTGAATAAAAAGATATTAATAGAATCCAGTAACATCAGACGGGGAGAACAACACCAAGTTATAACGAGGACAGAGACGAAGACGTATCGGGCGAATTTTACAAAGAGACGTAGAGTCGACGACTTCGACTCTGTGCCTTACGGGTATAAAACACTTCGAGTCGAATGATGTTACTAGGTTCTACTAATATCGCATTTCTACATTCTCGAATGCTCTTAGTAATGTTTGTAGTGTATATATATATATATATATATATTTATTATCTTTTAGTGGTTGTATATGAGCATATTTTTAAGATTTCTAGTTTTGTAGCGTGTAAATATTTTTAACAACAGTTATCCCCTTATATTGCATATAACTGTTTTTTCTCTATATTGTATTATTTCTTGTGTTTTTATTTCTGCAACGACATAAATAAAACATCGAGTATTTTATATTAGTCATGCCTGCTAATTAACATGTTTGTAAATGTTTGTATATCACTTGTATAGGTAGTACCGTATCTAACTCTTAAGTAGCAAAATATTTGTATAGTAATAAGTACAACACCAGCTGAAGGTCGATGTTTTCAATGATTATCATAATGTATATAATTATTGTACAGTTCAATCATAATAGTAGTAGCCGGGTATGTTAATCGACAAAGATCGACCTTTAGCATAGTGTAGTTATAATAATAAGTGAAGCTGGCGCTGGTTATACTTTATGTACCGTAATTAATTATCAAAAGATGGTGAAACTTGGGGTGATTGAATGTAAATCACAAGAGGATACTTGGGGGAACATACTCATGAAATAGATCTTATAAACGCGATTTTGTTCTTTTCAACTATGTAGTAGTAGTAGTAGTAGTAGGTCAAGACAGTGTTGAAAAGGATATTTGGCATAACAAGCGTACAAAGCATTCAATAGGGCGTTTCATGAAAAATGAGTATGTCTTCATGGTTATCCGAGAGAACCGATTTCAACCTAATAATTGTTTAGTTATTTTGATTATTGTCTAGCTGTTTAATAATTTTTGAGAAACATTATCGTAGAATAAAAAGATGTTCTATCATGATTACCCGAGAACAGATAGTTGTTTAGTTATTTAATTATTGTTGTTTTGTTGATGTTCAATAAAATTTTTGAGAAAGAATGTCATAGAATAAAAAAGATTAATGTTCTATATATGTGTATTATTACTATTCTCACCCGTCTGTACCAAGGTATGAAAAAGGTGATAGCTATAACTGAGAGAGAGAGAATGAGGTAATTACCTACGAACACCTGCCTGTGATGATGACGTGTCAGCGACAGGATGAAACTTGTCTGCCAGCGATGACTGTTTGTTTATCGTATGCGTGTTACTGAGCATGCGTTGGATCTAGGTAAGTATAAGTGACTATATAAAGCCGTCCGTTGTTAGCGTGTAGCAGTAGACAGTACGTGTGTGGCAGCAGCAGCAGCAGCAGCAATTACGATGATGGCTAGCAGTCCTAATTATTATTGTTATGATAACTATGAGAGCGAACCCTTGAAAATAGGTAAGTTGTTGTTTATAAAACTTCAAGTTTGTATGCTAATTTGTGTCTATTTTGTTGTTTAGATGAGGAAGGTTCGGATGTTGCAGATCATGCATCATCATCAACAGCAAGTACCTACAACGACGACGGTCAAGCGTGGAACAATGAAGAAGAAGAAACAGGTAAGATGTTTAAGACTTTTGTGTGTGTGTGTGTGTTTATGCTTATATTAATCGATTATTGTATTATTATTGTTTTAGCGTTCCTGTCGCAGCAGTCGCCTCTATACTACGCTGATGACGCTGTAGCAGCAGCATCAGCAAACTATACCGTCATAGATACACCAGTAGTAGCAGCAGCTAAAGATGAAGTACGTGTTCAACTGCTCGGGGCTGTCCAGTATCCGTTGTATGTTACGAGACCTCCCGGGGAAAAAGAAAACTACGACCATATACACAACATCCAAGTAGGACTTATTCCAACCCGACGACGACCAGGGAGAATTTGACGTGGTAGTGAAGCTCGAGTGCGTGTATAGCATATGTGAGTATGGTGAATTGGTGTTGTCGGAACGGGACTGGTTCGAGCTGTATGATATACGAGTCGAGGCAATGTTTAAAAATTTCTTTCATGCTTGCTGCTGCAACGACGACCCCGACAACAGCAACAAAACACATCGTGATAAACATTTGAAATTTCATCTATGTGAGAATTTATACATCGAGATTATTCACAACGAGTTTTTCGGCAACAGGGTGGTCATACATGATAAACAACGGACTATAACCTTAAAAGATTACGAGTTTCAGTCTATACTGCATTTAGCACCGTTGATCAATCATCATGCTCGAACGTTACGTTACCTCGACTTTTCACGTTTCTACCGCTCAAACATAGAGAACGTAGCAGAAGGTCAACTGAGACGCCATGAAGATGCCTATAAATCGCTCCCGACATCCGATTCAATTTTATTCACATCCGAACTGTTATGCGGTTACTACTCAGCTACCAGTTTAATAGACAACACAGCAGCAGCAATTGGTGGTGGATTGAACTCGTTCATTTTATTAGAAATAATAAAACATTATCCGCAAAAGTTTATCGATGCCGTACGTACACGACTGCTATCATATCAGCATCAGCCGGAGACAACTACGCCAACGACGTTTACACCATCATACTAGGGACACCTTGGCGTAAATAAACTTAGAAATAGGTTACAACAAAAACAATTTGTAAGTGTTACGAACTCTCAGCTCATATTGTGTGTGTGTGTGTGTGTGTGAATAATTTGTCAAATATAGATAATGTTACTCTATGCCTATTAAATGTATAACAAAAATAAATAAATAATATGTATAAATATTGATGTTTCATTTACTAGCATGATTAGAAGAGCGTTCATACATACATCAAAGTGTTTGTTCATACCTAGTATACATGTAACGGGTATACATGTATGAGAGAGAGAGAGAGAACTAATATTGATACAACTACGCCTGCCGATGATGATGATGATGACGTGTCAGCGACAGGATAAGACTTGTTTGTCAACATCGACAACTTGTTTACCGTATACGTGTTACTGAGTATGCGCGCACAAGACCTAGGTAGGTGTACGTGTCTATATAAAGTTAGCAGTTATTAGGCTGTACTAGTAGCAGCAGGCAACACGTGTACAGCTACCGCAGCAGCAGCAGTAATCAATATGATGATGATGATGACGAGCAGTTCTAATTCTTGCTACGACGACGACGACAACTCCTGTATGATCGAAACCCTGGAAATAGGTAAGCTGTTATTGTTTAGAAAAAAACTTCAGAGTGATTGTATATATATATATATATATATATATATATATATATATATATATATATATATATATATATATATATATATATATATATATATACTCTATGCCTATTAAATGTATAACAAAAATAAATAAATAATATGTATAAATATTGATGTTTCATTTACTAGCATGATTAGAAGAGCGTTCATACATACATCAAAGTGTTTGTTCATACCTAGTATACATGTAACGGGTATACATGTATGAGAGAGAGAGAGAACTAATATTGATACAACTACGCCTGCCGATGATGATGATGATGACGTGTCAGCGACAGGATAAGACTTGTTTGTCAACATCGACAACTTGTTTACCGTATACGTGTTACTGAGTATGCGCGCACAAGACCTAGGTAGGTGTACGTGTCTATATAAAGTTAGCAGTTATTAGGCTGTACTAGTAGCAGCAGGCAACGCGTGTACAGCTACCGCAGCAGCAGCAGTAATCAATATGATGATGATGATGACGAGCAGTTCTAATTCTTGCTACGACGACGACGACAACTCCTGTATGATCGAAACCCTGGAAATAGGTAAGCTGTTATTGTTTAGAAAAAACTTCAGAGTGATTGTATATATATATATATATATATATATATATATATATATATATATATATATAATATACGTGCTTATCTATCTTTTTCAACTCCGACGGCCTATAAGGCGCCCGCGACTCCGGCCTTAAATATACAGATACGGACAAACTAGTTATTGCCATTGCTTTATACAGCTTTGTTGATGATGAGCACGTCGAGAGGGGAATTTTTTTTTGTAAATTCTTTATACTTAGAGTGAACAAATTACCGTACCATTTCGCCTCTGAATCTTTAACATGCGCTTTTCACTCCTATTTGTATATTTTATATATGACAACCAGTTGCGTTCGCCTCCAGCGGCGTTGCTATTATTTCGGAGTCGAAAATGTATTATTTGTATCTCTTAGATATTATAACCATATTACTAAAACACGCACGGTTCTTCTGTCCTTGTTGTTTAACAGCTTCGCTGAGTACCTCTGTTATAAATAGTATTATTTGCATTGTTGTCTATAAGTCGTCTGCTTGCTAATGATAATATTTAATTTAATAGAGATATGCCATATTTTAGAAGGACGGTTGATTATATTTGTATCGTTGGCGTGTAATATTATATCATTTTATCACGTACTTTCATGTATTTAGAGTTAAATGAATTGGTTAAAAGACTTAATTTAATTAATTTAATTTAAAAAGCTTAAGTTTTTGTTAGAAGTTAACTTTTTATTTATTCAGTTAGGGAAGTACATTTATTTATTCTTCAAAAATGACTACTTTAAGCATAAAGGACTAATTTTCCATTAATTTAAAATATTTAATTTAGCAAGTGCAGCATACAAGGTGTAAAATCGCTTCACGCACGATACAGCTTTATGTGCATTTTATTTCAAACCCTAATACTATCTCCCCTAATTATTTTACAGTAAAAATATTCGGGTGTTATAAAGAAAAGAAATATATATGAATCGAATGATACCTTTGGTTACTGCAAAAATAGCTAAGCCTTGGAAACATTGGAACGATCAGAAATCAATTATACCTTGAAAATATTAGAATGTTAGAAACCTTTGGTTACGGATTACATTTGTAGAAGAGTAAAGAAAATAGAACTTCCGTTTCTGCAAAACATAGCTATGCTTTGGAAATATTGCAACGATCAGAAATCAATTAATTATACCTTGACAATCCAACTCGAAAATTTTTAACCAATCAAATTACAGAATTTTTCAAATTGGGACCAATGAAATTAGTTTTATAGTGAAAAAACCACTAGTGGTTTTTTTTTAGTGAAAAAATGTATGTCAAAATGAAATGTCAAATTTAATTAAATTAATATTAACTACGCACGCTAAATAAAAATTTGCTCGATGTATTGTCAAGCCGAATTCAACTCGTGGTCTAATTTTTTCTTGCAAAATTTATCGTTTAAGACATTCGTAGCTTTTGCTTTTGGAAAATTACACTCGTCTCCTGCGTCGACTCGTGTAGTTTTCGTTGTGAAAGCTACTCATATCTGAAATGACAAATTTTGTCGGAAAAAATTAGACCACTTGTTATATTATTAATGAAAATATTAGAATGATAGATTGTCAAGATGGATTGTCAAGCCGAATTCAAATCGTGATCTAATTTTTTTGCAAAATTTGTCATTTAAGACATTCGTAGCTTTGCTTTTATAAAATTACAGTCGTCTCCTTCGTCGAATCGTGTAGTTTTAGTTGCAAAAGATACTCATTCTCATTTCTGAAATGACAAATTTTAGCGGAAAAAATTAGACCACTTGTTAAATTATATATGAAAAATTGAATTCGTTCGTGTTTTGCAGTATTTTTGGATGTGAGATAGGACAAAATGTAACTCATATCGGAGACAGTGCAAATTATTTAACCTTTGTTATAATAAAACAATCGTATTTGTTGTTAGAACATTGTGAAACCAAGTAACGCAATTTCCTTTTATAAGAACCGTATTAGGACATCTTATCCGGACCTTACGAGGACTGAGGTTGTCTCTTTGGGGCCTTATTTAATTGTAAAATTAGCTCAGATTGCCCCTTTTGAAATTCACAACGATCTTAAGTGGTTCCCCTATGTAGTTTAATCCAGAAAAAAACTGTAGCTATCCCGATCGGGTCTTCATGAGGTCTTAATCAAGCTTCGCTAAGTAACTTATCCTTGAAATAAATTGGGGCTGACGTAATCGAGTACTCATAGGAACTTGATCGGGCTTTCCTAATTAGGGCTATCCTCAAATACACCTTATGAGATTTCTAGACTAAGTCGGGTAAATTTCCAATGTCGAGTTGTTTTGAAAATAAAAATCTTTTATGTTTCACTTACATATTATTCTTTGTTTATACCTGTGATACGAACTATATAAACAACTGTATAACAACCAGGGCATTATAAACGAGCGTTATAGTCTATAGCGCCCGCTCGTTGTATCGTATACTTTGCAATCGGGTCCGGCGTTCTATTCATAGTAATTTGTTTGTAATAGTCAATGTTTGAGTACGAGTGTGTTGCAACACAACAAATAACGAGTATTTGCAACATAGTTTCTGGGCGCGTGATCCGCGAATTCTTTTGTGCCGAATTCTGCACAAATTTCTTAAATAAAATTAACTTGTTCTTTAGATGACATGAGTGCTATACGGACTTTTTTTGTTTTCATGTTGGTAACAACAAAACATTTGAATTTAAATTGTCATATCTCTGTTTGACTTTTGTAGATTTAGTAAAAGTTGTTACCATCCGACAAACAAACAAAAATCCCTAGCTTTATAAATTACTAGGAGTCTAGCTCCTACGCTTAGTTAGTAGATTTAGTGCTAGAACAGGGTTGGTTCCGACCTCCCCTTGATTGTACTTGTTTTGGAGGACATATACGTCCTCACAATATGTATCAATATGTCAACATGTGTGTTAACCTTTTGTACTCTCTTTATTGTCTTTAGTATATAGTTGTTTTTTACAACTTGTGTTTAATTTCTCTCTACCTCTGACTACGTCCTCCAGTCACGAAAACCCCACGTGACAATCTCCTAAATTAAACAAAATATCGATTTCAGCAAAAACACGTCAATTTATTTTTCGATGGGGACATTTAAATACAGAATTGTCAAAATTTTGCATCTCACACCCTTATCCCCACTCCACCAACTTTTTGACCCCTCCCCCCATTGTGACAGATCATTTTAAAGGGAATGAAAAAGGCGAGGGGTCTCTCACACCCAGAAATTATGTACACCTATTGCCGCTTTACGGCAATAACTGTCTTTATTCCCGTATTCTCACTTGTTATTCCCGTATTGCCGTTTTTATTCCTTTATTCTTGTCTGTATTGCTGTATTCCCGTCTCGATTTCCGTATTGCCGTATTTATTTCCGTATTGCCGTATTTATTTCTGTATTGCTGCATTAATTTTCCTATTGCCGTGTTTATTTACGTATTCCATGCATGATTTTAGCAGTGGGTGTATTTGAATGAAAGGTGTTTATTATTGGTTTTTTTGATAATTTTACAAAAGGTCGTAGCTCCACTAAGAAAAATGTAAACAAAATTCCTCACAAATAAAAAATGATCTGTAAAAAATAGTTTTTTATTCAATCATAATATATGTACATCACATTTTTAAGTGCTGTTAAAGTAACTGCGAACCGAATACGTGAAACGAAGAACATATATATCAGATAGATCGACTCTAAGAAATACAAAAAAAGACACATTGAGATAAATAACAAAAATTTATTTGAAAAGTGAGAATCCCAATGCACGGCAGTAAATAAAATTCAAAAAGAATTCCAGAACTCCAGTAAAATTTACAGGACTATAAAATATAAATTCCGAATCTACTTTCTGAATGTCGTTTTCCTTGGGCTGTATGAAGTTTTCCAAATCTTCTTTCAAGAATTTTTCTTTATCAATATCCAAAATTCGTCCAATGTACCATCGGGTGTCGTAAAACATTACATAATATTTTTCTAATTTCAGCTTTATCTTTCATTTTTTTTCTTGCATGTTTCCTTCCTCTAAGTCTGATTTTTCTGATTCAAAAAATTCTGATTCTGATGAAACTGAAATTACTTCAAGAGATTCGCTTGATTTCGGTGTAAGTGAACAATCGGTCTCGAGCGTATAGAAATGCATCGGTTACAAATAACTCTTTTAAAAATATAAATAATTAAAAACTCGCAAAACTAAAATTACCTGGCAAATCTACATCATAAAACTTTTAACTTGGAATTGCGCAGATCGGCCCAGTAGAACTCTCAAACGAAGCGTAACAAAAATAAGCCTTGTGTTTTAAATAGGTATAAAGTATTTTAAATTCATGGTATAAAAATCTAAAGAAAATAGAATATCAAAGCGGTCTTGGAGAACTCGTAAAGGAGAGCTATGGCGGCATGCAAGGGTTTGTCTATACATCAGATCAATTCGAATATTAAACACTCGATGATGGATGCTGAAAGACTAGACTGCAAGGGCTGCAGCCACCGACATGCCCTAGCTATTCCTAGCATTTGTAATTAATTTATTGTAGCACTTTTAAATACTGCCCGCGTTTAAATACAGAAATTATGAGAATCTAGAGATCTTGTTTAACAAATTTCTTGAACACGTTTATTAGTATTTCAAAAACATGACTGATGAAAAATATGTGTTTGAAATTGGCAGTCAAATATTTCGTTACTGTACATTTTTATGCAAGTTGAAACTGTTACTTCAAACCAAAATTGTTTAGTTACAAGAATTATTAATAAACAAGTAGATGTTTATAGCATTTTGTTGCAAATACTATTTTATACAAACGTTTATTGCAGTTTTTATAGTTATGTTCGTAGTGAACTAACCTAAAAATTAAATATTGTCGTTTTAAATTTTCTATAACTTCACAATTTCAGAAAATAATTATTCTTATTCTCTTATCATTCATGTGGTAATCTTAGTACTATTTTATCTATTTTGAATTGATTTTTGTTTACTATTATAACCACTAAAATATAAAATTGCAACTGCTAGAAACAGCTACAGCGCATATCGGCGACTTCAACACCTAGATGCTAGTGATAGAAATGGTTTGTCTATTAAGCGCAATTCCAAAGGTTTACACGCTGGGAACTAACAAGAGGGCGCTGCAAGTGGATGGCTTTTCTCGAAATAATTTTTTTAATTTTTGGATTTAAAAATTAAAAAATATAAAAAATACTAATGCACACAGTGGAAGCTTCACTGTAAAATAAGAATCACGTAAATCGACCCAGTAGAACTCTCAAACGAACTGGAACAAAAAACAGCCTTGTGTTTTAAATCGACTGCAGTCCTTACAGTCTAGCCATAGCCATCACTGAGTGTTTAATATTCGTATTGTTCTGATGTATAGACAAACCCTTGCATGCCGCCATAGTTCTCCTATACGAGTTCTACAAGACCGATTTGCTAATTGTTTTTCATAAACTTTGACACGAAAATAATAATAAGAGTTGAAAGATTAATTATTATTTTCGTGAAAGTTATCACATTTGGTCCTCCAAATTTCAAAAAATACTAAGTTTAAATACCACATATTGCTGAACTCAAAAAATATATACTTTTCATTTCTAGCAAGAAAATAAGGGGGTTCCATTTAAAATCATCGGCCGTGATACAGTAGCAAACTAAAAAATTAAAATTGATGTCCATAAAATTCGCAGGAAAGAAAATAAAATTCACGTGGTAATACAGAAAATATGAATTTTATTCCATACTTTATTTACACACTGTATAGTATAAAGAAATCCTTTATTCAATTAGCCTTTTAAGGGTAAGTGTCATATCACGATTCTTAGAAACGGTGAATGATTTTCAATGTTCAAACAAAAAACAATTACTTGCCGTCATTATTTTTCCGCGCACACTACAACATATACTCACTTCTTCAGAAGACCACCTAGATTTTTAAACGCGTTTGAGATAAAACGCGTAATGGAAATCGAGAAGAATGGAGCGTGTTATTTCTATTGCCGAGTTTATTTCTCAGTATTGCCACGTATTCCCCATTTATTGCCGCGTATTTTCTATTTATTGTCGCTTATTCCTGCGTATTCCCGTTTATTTCTGTTTATTGCCTCTTATTCCTTTGTATTCCCGTTTATTTCCCATATTGCCCAATATTGCTCATTATTTCCGACTCATAGCAATTTATTCCCTAGAAACTGTACACCTATTGCCGAGAGTGAGAGACCCCTCGGAAAAAGGAATCTTTGGAGCAAAATAATTGAAATCGGCCCATGGATTGCTGAGATACCGAGATAAGTCTTTTAACAACCCATTTTCAATATGATTTAAATTATTTCACATACAAACGTCTCACACGTTTCACATACAGACTGGTGCCAAATTGTGGCAGTTCAGTCATTTACTTACAGACAACTCAAGTATATTATTTTAAAAACTGATCTTGTTATTGAGATACCATCTTTTAGAGCCCCATCCTTCTGAAAATGTAACTGATCATCATTGACCATCATGTTTCCTCATGTTCCATTCATGTTTCATGTTCATGAAGTTGATTTTTTAATTCTTCAGTTATCAGTTATTAGTGGATCCTTTTTTAAACAAAGTAGGTCAATAATGACATTACCTAGAAGTCCCTAGAGATCCCCCAGCTCGAAAGTCCATTGGGAACCTTTGAGAGTTATTGGAGAGACGAATTCGATAACACTACATAACATTCTAAGCTGCTATAAAAGAAGTGTTGGATGAAGAATGGAATAAAATCACAGCCGGAGAAAACCTAAATTAGTTTTAAATATAAAAAACGTTAGAAGTAATTAAACAAAAAGGATATTCTACAAAATCCTGAAATTAAATTTTATACTTTCTTTCAACATTTATTTAGCATAATTTTCTACTCAGACTCAGACTTTTTTGTTATTTATAAGTTTAGTTAGGTTTTGTTTTAGTTTTTTTTAATATATAATAATTAAAGTTTTAGTACCTCTAGAGTCATTCGTGAAATAATTTTCAATATTATTATAATTTCATTGATTATAAATTATCTGAATCTCTTGCAAGTGCAACTGATATACAAGAATTTTTTCGAGTTGTTATTGTACCAAAGTAGATTTACTAAATTACAATGGAGAAGATGGTTATATGTTTATGTAATGAGCAAAACGTTTTATTCCAATTATTAACGTTTTTAATAATAAATATTTCACTTTTTTCTCAAGTTGCTTTTTATTAAAAATGTTAAATTTCGAATATAAATATGAAATCTTTAGTCAAAAATGTAATTATTCCCTAAAACCATTTCTCACAATTAAAATGTTATTATGGACAATACGATGGGGGCCTCGAATATGGTAAATCTGTGCCTGGATATTATACAATAAATTATTAAAGAAACGTTTTAGTATGATCAGCCGTCATACATTGTTTCTGCTAATATGATTAATTGATTAATATGAACAAAAAACGCAAGTTAAATGCTCGGAGACATGTATACTTAAATAAATACTTATCGTACTCTGTCAACTCCTATTAGTATATATTGTATGTAATTATCAGTTGTGTATGCCTCCAATGACGTTGTCTTCTCATAAGAGTCCATAAGGAATGATGCGTATACCATATGTATGTAAGTAGAAGAATTGAGTGAAACCAAATAATTAATAACATCTTAAATAGTAAATATTGTGTTACTTTATTTATTCATTGTAGTTTTAATTGAAAGATACCATTAAATTTCTATAATAGCTTAATTTTTTCACAACGAAGTTTTGTTATTCTTGCTTACATATAATGTGGGTTATTTACAAATTAAAGGTTTGTCAGTAAAAACATTCATTCTTAATCTTTGGAAGTGATAATGGTTTATGTAGCAGCGTTTTATTAAGACAGTATGCCCCCAAGAATGGCACTTTTTATCGTTAGAAAATAATATAATTATGATAATTATAAATAATAAAAATAATTAAAAAGACGTAGAAAGTTAAATTATTCACATAATAGCATTTTATTGGATACAACAATCGTTGATTCGGCGATGGCCAGTAATAATAAGGTGATACTTACTGCTGAGTTTGTATTGTTCTTCTTAAAATTATGAAGTCATCGTAAAATACTGCGCCTCTCTAGTTTTGACAGTATCACTTTACAAACTGTTGCTAAAACAAACAATTTGTGACAAAGCATTCTCAAATCGTGCTAAAATGTTTATAATTGTTTGGATTTAATCATAAAATGCAGAAGAAAACGTCTAATATAGCCTAATTACGCTTACAATTTTAATAGACATAAATATTAAACTTTATTTCATAATGAACAAAACTTTTCTGACAATGAGGTATTTAAAATGATTTCCTAAATTCATTCCTATACTATAATAAACAAACGAGCAGGACGCGCGAGGGCATTTGCATTGCAAAAGTATTTTGATTATTTTTAAAATACGTTTAAAGTGCCAAGGAAGAAATAAAAAATAATATCATATAATTTTTTTATAAGTAAATACGTAAATAGGCAGTCAATTGAAATAATTTCAGAGAATTTGTGTATTTATTAGACATCTAATTAGATTTTAATAATGTATACCGATAATGGATATACGAATAAACGAGGTCATTTCATAATAATTAAGAATTTTGCTAATCTTTGAAACAAGCTTTTGGTCGGTCTACATTCCTCAGAAATTTAAACAAGTGTTTTTGAAATATGGTTATACATTTTATGTGTAAAACTATGTTTTAATATTTATATAAATTTCCCAAATCATACATAATGCAAGTAACAAATTGTAAAGCTTTTAGTAACAAAATTTTAGTTTCATTTTAACTTGTTGATCTTATGAAAATCTATTTTTTAATAAATTTGAAAGTCCATGGTCAAGTGTATACAATAGAGCAACTTCTTGAAGATGCACATAGGTAGGTTTTGCCTCTATGCTGTGTTGTCGCTAATATGAACAAAAAATGCATGTTAAATGTAGGGAGGTGTATAATGCTGTAACTTAAGTTAAGACGTATCTCGTATACAGCGAAGGCGCCGCCTAGAGTATAACACGATGTACTAAAATGTATCTATGACTGGGTGAATAGGTATTTTTCGACTCCGACCTAAAATTTGGGAAACGGCATAATAAATGATTTCCAACATTTTAAACTACATATACACGGGGATTCGTTTTCGCCTCCGTTTTTTCCACTTCGCCTCCAAAATCGGAGGCGATCGCTATGAACAGACATATATTCGGAGGCGTATCAGTGCTTTCTGCATGTATATATATATATATATATGCTAATATAATTTGTGTGTATGTTGCCGTTTAGATCAGGACCTTGCAGATCACGCGTCAAACGTATCAGCAACAGCAAGAGCTAAAGGTAATCATATCAACACCAGCAGCAGTAGTCGGAGACGTCAACGACGACGACTACAACGTCTGCACCATCGTACCTTGGCACAAATAAACCTCCTTAGAAATAGATTACAAAAATATTTAAAAAATTTACAAATGTTACGAGACGATCTCGACTCATACTGTGTTGTGAATAATTTAACAGATAACATGTTAAAATTGTCTATTAAATATACAGCAAAAAAAATAAATAATATGTATAAACATTGATGTTTCATTTACTAGTATCATCACCAGCATTCTATTATCAATTTTTTTTTTATTATAGATTAAATGTAGTCATAACAATATATATATATATATATATATTAATAAACATAATTTTTAATTCCTATATGCTTTTATTATTTCTTCTAGAAAAGGTAGGTAGTACAGTGTGTGCGCTGGAGAGAGAATGCGTCCTCTAATAGGCGAGAGAGAGAGAGAGAGAGAGAGAGCTCTTTAATGCGTCCTCTAATAGGAGAGAGGGAGGGCTCTTTAATGCGTCCTCTAAATAGGAGAGAGAGGGCTCTTTAATGCGTCCTCTAATAGGAAAGAGAGAGAGAGAGAGAGAGAGAGAGAGAGAGAGAGAGAGAGAGAGAGAGAGAGAGAGGAGACTGCGAATGACAAAGTTCCAAAATGGCCGTCCCTGCATATTAATTAGAGCAATAAATTAATGCTTGCAATTAAATCAAATAATTTAATTCGATCATTTAATTAGAGCAATAAATTCGCGTCTGCATATTAATTAGATCAATCAATTTAATTCACGTTCTTCTAGAAAAGGTAGTGGAAAGAGTACAAGGTGTGTGTGCGCTGGAGAGAGAAAGCATTCTCTAATAGGAGAGAGGGTTCTTTAATGCGTCCTCTAATAGGAGAGCGAGAGAGAGAGAGAGAGAGCTCTTTAATGCGTCCTCTGATAGGAGGGAGAGAGAGAGAGAGCTCTTTAATGCGTCCTCTAATAGGAGAGAGAGAGAGGGCTCTTTCATGCGTCCTCTAACCGGAGAGAGAGAGAGAGAGAGGAGACTGCGAATGATAAAGTTCCAAAATGGCCGTCCTTACATATTAATTAGAGCAATAAATTAATGCCTGCAATTAGATCAAATAATTCGATCATTTAATTAGAGCAATAAATACACGCCTGCATATTAATTAGATCAATCAATTTAATTCACGTCTCATTTGCATATTAATTAGAGCATTTGCGCCTCATTTGCATATTAATTAGAGCAATAAATTTAATTCGCGCCTCATTTGAATATTAATTAGAGCAAAAATTTAATTCGCGCCTCATTTGCATATTAATTAGAGCATTCGCGCCTCATTTGCATATTAATTAGAGCAATAAATTTAATTCGCGGCTCATTTGCATATCAATCAATTTAATTAGAGCAATTAATTATGCTAATTAGGTTCCCACGGTCATCAAAATTTTCCCACGCTCAAGCGACCTAATACCTACTTAGAAACAATCAAGCAGGTCATACAATCTTCGAATTTGGTGTTTGCGTACCACCCGGTTATCTGATTGAAAAGGAGCCATCGCATGTGATTTACTTTCCCATCACTGTCACCGAGATCGACAACATTACCATTAGACTGGTAGACGCGAGAGGAGAGTTGATAAATTTGTCTGAAGACACTTTCACGAGCATCAGGCTAGAACTTAAACGTGAAAAATGGGAATAAACTTTAGCTATAAAAACATCAGCATATGTCCATCAAAGGTCATTCACCGTCGAACGTCGGCACGTGCAGACCTTCGATTAAAACTAACTAAAGCTCGTCGCCTTTTTCTTGAATCTTTAGGCTTTAAAGTACGATAACAGCAGCAGCAGCATGTCAAAACAAAGTAAAATGCATATTAACACCGACACCTTTACCATTGATAAATTAAACATATTTGGGAAGCCTCGCGTCGATACAGATATAATAAAAGAGGATTTTTATACCTATCTGCCGTTTACGCTAAATGCCAATCATTCCGACACCATTAGAATCAGCATACAAAATTCCGATAACGTTTTAGCTTTGTATGACAGCTATGTACTTGTTAAAGGTAGCATAACGCGTGCAGAAAACAAGCAATTCCTTCTGGTAAACAATTTTGCCCACTTTCTGTTTGATGAAATTCAACTAATATTAGGCACAAACCAGCTCATAGATGTCTGTAAACAGCCCGGAATTACAAGCACTATAAAAGGTCTCGTTTCACATGGCGCCGAGGATAGAGCTTTAACCAGCACAGCATGGAACTTAGGGATTACTAGCGATAATGATTTGTTACATAACCAGGGGAATAACGTCTTTCATTTCACGTGTAGAATACCATTAAAAGATATCTTTGGATTTACAGACGATTACAAAAAAGTAATACCTCATATGAGTTGTCAGCTAGTTTTAATTCGCGCCAAGAACGATTTTAATTGTTATAAAAGCGACGCAGATGATGCAGGTACCGACGTAGATATCAAGATTGATAAGCTCTCGTGGGAAGTTCCGCATATACTATTATCAGATGAAAGCAAAGTGAACCTGGTGGAGAGTTTAAGAGATAATTCTTCTATTATCGCTCCGTTTAGACGTTGGGAATTACACGAGTTACCCTCGTTGGGAACTACTAAAAACCAGGTTTGGCGTGTAAAGAACTCCAATGATCTAGAGAAACCGCGATGGGTCTTTGTAGTTTTACAAGACGAGCGTCAGCTGGGTATAAGAACGGGTAACCCGACTACATTTACTCATTAGAACTTGGTGGTCGACGTTAAGTTGTATTTAAATTCGCAAGTGTTCCCGCATCAGCGTTTAAATCTCGATTTCGACCGTAAGGACTACATTCCTGCGTATCTGAATTATATTCGTTTTCGTGAGAACTACTATGACGGTATAGGTAGAGGTGCGGCTGAGAGCTGTTTACTCAGCTACAAATCGTTTGAAACGTATCCCATTTTTGTTATTGACTGTTCAAGACAGGTAGAGAGTTTTAAGGATTCCACTGTCGATATTAGACTAGAGCTCAAGTCTTCAGCCGCATTTACGAACACAACTAAGGCGTATTGTTTGATCCTTCACGACGCATTAATCGAGTATAATCCGTTTAACGAGACCGTGACTAGACACGTACGCATACCGTAATGATGAAGGTTGTTAAACAAAATAAGTCACTAAACATATGTAACCTAGACGACTGCGATGATACATCTTTACAACGACGATCAGGCGAGGATGTTAGGAAACATGGCGACCTGTTACCTGTATCATGTAGAGCAATATTGAGCGGTCTATCTTCCTGTGGTAAAACTAATGCTATGTTAGGTTTACTTATTAGCGAAAACGGATTAAAATTTGAAAATATCTACCTATACGCCAAGTCTTTATTTCAGCCTAAATATGAATTCTTAAGACGTGTTATGAAACCACTTACGGGTATGGGATATCATGAATTTAGCGAAAACGATGACGTAATCAGCCCCGGTGATGTTAAACCTAATTCAGTGTTCATTTTTGATGATATAATTTGCAGCAAGCAGGAAACGATTAGAGAATATTTTAGCATGGGTAGGCATAAGGGTGTCGACTGTTTTTATCTAGGCCAAACGTACGCCAAGATACCGAAACATCTGATTAGGGACAATGCAAACCTAATTATTCTCTTTAGACAAGACGAGTTGAACTTAAAACACGTGTTTAGCGATCATGTTGTAGGAGACGGTATTAGCTATGATCAGTTCAAAAACATTTGCTCTCTATGTTGGAAGGAGCCGCATGATTTCCTGGTAATTAATAAAGACAGCTCTCTAGACCGTGGCAGATATCGGAAGGGTTTTGATTCATATATAAGTTTATAATTATAGTCGATTCGTTTAGTAGTCTCTGCATAGCCGACATGTCCAACACGTATGATCTGAGTTTAAAGCGTAAAATAATACACACTCGTAATGCTATACGTAAGAAATTTGCATACTTTCGTCGTGATAGAGCAGAGGCAGAACGTATGTATCGCGTCACGCACAATCCAGTTATATCGCCGCTGGAAACCATTGCTAAATCAGTTAACACCTCTAACGTACCCCTATTGAAAGTTAAAACACAACCATCTGCTGCTGCTACTACTACTGCTAGTTACATTCCCCAGATGACAGTTAAAAAACAACCTGCTGCATCATTATCATCATCGGAAGCAGAAGAAGAAGAAGAATCTAATAAAACTCTTGATCTCCCTACTCGTTACGGTATGCTGATAGCTAACGCTGTCGGAAACAAAAATATAGATAGAACTAGATTCGGTATTAGATATAAAATTGATCGAGACGCGTGGACATTTGCATCTTCCTATGCGTGATACAAACATCATAATTAAAAACAACGTTTTCGAAGCAACACCCGGTCTGTTTGACTTACTCACGTTTAGAGAATTAGAGTCTATACCAGCGCAAGATGATATCAATAATTATATGCAGATAATAGCCCTTACTAATGCGCATAAGAAATCATATAGACCACAGGGTAAACTAACAGCTGTTAAACATTGGAAGTATGATTATATAATTAAACCGAACTTACCCAGAATCAAAGGTTTAGGCATTAGACTATCATCATCGTCGTCGTCAAATTTTTAAAAATTAAGCGATTGCAAAGTCGAATACGTCTACTGGAATAAGGCTAACGAGCTAGTCCACCGGCTTCGTTTGTTATATGCTGTAAAGAGTGCCGGCAACAGTAGTCCACAGAATGAAAACGAAATAATATCAATTATAAGCGAACTTAAGGAGGAAGGCATCATAGAATAGAATATTTTGGGGGTATATAATGATATATTGCTTTTAACATTATTCAGTATTCATCAAACACGGCTGCTGTTGCCAATATAATAATTTGAGAAGTTGCTCTCTCTCGGTGTCGTCATTGATATTAATTGTATGATGATGACGAGTGCTAAACAAGCCGTTGTTGATGAAATACACAGGGCTGCTAGAAGAAACTTTCAAAGAAGCCGCACTATAATAAAAAATTTCCAGGACTTGTTCCAGGCTGACTTAGCCGAGTTTATAACCTATGCTAAAGTAAATAAGGGTTATCGTTACATACTGCTGATGATAAACTGTTATTCGAAATATCTGTATGCACGACCGTTGAAAACAAAATCCGGAGAAGAGGTGACAAAGCAGGTCCGCAGCATCTTTAAGAGTTCAGTCATACCCAAGAATCTTCAGACGGATCTCGGGAAAGAGTTTTACAATAAACATTTTAAACGATTAATGAAAGAGCACACTATAAATCATTACTCTACATATTCCGTAATTAAGGCTTCGATAGTTGAACGTGTTATCCGTACAATTAAGCAAAAGCTGTATAAAGAGTTTAGCTACCGAGGATCATTTAAATGGATAGATATATTACAGAGGGTAGTTGACAGCTATAACAACACCAGACATAGAACGATAGGTCGAGCTCCTGCTACTGTTACACCTACCACCCAACTAACCGTTTATGACACTAATGTAAAAGCTGATGTCGCTGCAGGAAGTAAACGTAAACTAGACTTGAATGACCTCGTACGTATTAGTAAGTCCAAGGGGGTCTTTTCTAAGGGATACAAGCCCAGCTGGTCAACTGAATTATTCAAAATAGTTAAAGTTCAATTTACAAAACCTGTCACTTATCTACTGGAAGATCTTCATGGGGTTGCTGTCCGAGGAGCTTTCTATGAGTTCGAGCTGCAGAAAACCAAACAGCCAGACGTTTACTTAGTTGAAAAAGTACTTAAACGCCGCAGCAATGGTGACATTTATGTAAAATGGCTCGGCTTGAATGAAAAGTCCTGGATAAAGGCTGAAAATGTTGTTAAATGACATTATACAGTTTATATTAAGTTAAAGTGTTAGAATGATTAATCGAAGATAAATTGCTAGGTAGTTTATTCATAAATAAGCTCATGCTTGTATTCATATAGTAAATAAAAGAAAAAATGTTAGCATATAAGTTGATCTAAGTTTAAAGTGTTAGAAGTTAAGTTATACTAAAATAATATACTTATATAGTTTCATGCATATGTAATTCATATTAAGTAAATGAACTATACCTACCTAGTATCAGTATAAGTTGATTTACGATTGTAGTATAGGATACTAATGTATAAACTTATAAAAAAATAAAAAACCAATAAAATCATTTTATCGAGTTTTATTTTCACATAAAACATGTAAGAAATATATATACAAATATATATACAATCTTTTTATATCAAGACTTCACATAAACGTCGTGAAAGAAAACATATAAAATATTTTTTTGTTATAGATAAAAATTAATTCAAACATCTATGTTAAAAAAGTTCTTATAAAAAGATGTGAAAGAATATATACAAATATAGTACATCCATTTACTATATATATTCGTAAGGAGTCTTCTCTATCCAATGGTAAGATATCACTGCGACCGTTCTAGTCTATCAGCGTTATGTACCAGAGCAGATGCTAATGGCGGTACATCTTAGCACAGATTGGGACCTAAGGTACCAGTTTCCAAAGATCCGGGGTGTGATTTGGGCAATCTATCATGTGCAATGGAGGTAACTCCTGTGCTAAGAGAGTAGCTGACAAAGCTGGCTTTTTTCATGTGTTCATGTAGATTGGATGAACTTGTTCGGTCAAACCTCACATTGAAATCTTCCATTCTGGAGACTGACATTATCAATCACCCGGTATCATACTGGCAGGTTCAAAAGACCGGCAAAACTTCACTTTATATTCCCAGAGCTCTCTAATTGATACTAGACTACAAAGTCGACTTGCTATACTTTCTTATGGCAACATGGTGATCTTTGATGACCTCTAGAGGGAACACTGGAAGAGATACTATAAGGTTTGCTTAGGAACTTCTTAATAAGTTTAGTTTATTACGGACCGAAATTTAACAAGTAGGTACTATTGGTTTCATAATGATCTAGGACAGCAAGGCTAATGTGATGATATTTTCATTATTTTATCCTATGCATTTACACTGAAAAAAAAAAGAATAAAATAGCATCATATTAGCCTTGCTGTCCTAGATCATTATGAAATCAATAGTACTTAATAATAATAAGAAATAAATAATATATAATAACAACAAGTATTATTAATAAGTATACAAACTAATAGGTCATTACAGCATTTCCAAATAGTTTCTGTTCTTTAAATGTTAATTAAGGAATTGTATGGTGCAGCATATAAATACATCCCCCACTCATCCAAGTTATTTACAACATACCACATTCTGTTTAAAGGCGTTTAAAGATATTTCATAGTTTGTTGAGCGCAAAGGTCTCACCAGGAGGGATGGATTTCTTGTTTTATAGATGTATGTTCTATGTATGTATCTAAATTTAATTGATCAAGAATGCATGGCAGATCAACTACTGCTGACAACGTTTTAAAAACAAACCCGAGCCCATATTCTTGAGTTTCTCATACAAGTTTCGCATACGAGATGACGTAATTCTCTATTACTTTCTAACATTTGATTGACTAAGTTGCATCTTACGTAAAATTACGTCATCTCGTATGCGAGACTTGTTATGCGAAACTCAAGAATACGAGTTCAGGGCCCGTATTCTTGAGTTTCGCATACGAGATGACGTAATTCTCTATTACCTTCTAACATTTGATTGGCTAAGTTGCATCTTGTGACGTAAAAATTACATCATCTCGTATGCGGAACTTGTTCGCATGAGTTCAAGAATACGGGCCCTGGCGTCACAATATTTTCTACAGAGTAACAATTATTACAAGAATATTTTCATGTCCGATTGCATTATAAAGTACTTTTTTTTATTTCACGCCTACACTACGGGGGAACCAACAACTAAGGTCATCTGTCCCCCATCTAACATGCAACACGAATACACACATCCATAGTTGAGGTGGCGGAATTTCTCAATTAGAAAAATCCCGTCGCCCCAAGAGGGATTCGAACCCACGACCCTTGGAACACGAGTGATGCACTGACACCAGTCGTCCACCGCCGGCCCTATAAAGTACTGTTTATTGTATTGTTTTGCGGCAGTAAACTGGCTTATTATTGCACTCGTAAAATAAAGTGGTAGTAGTAAAATAAAGTATGGCAAATGTATATTACATGTCAAATTTTCTTCTGTCAAGAATTAAGAGATGTCAAATTTATAAAATAATTTTTTTTTGATAATTAGCCAATTTTAGGAATCGAACATAAAGTTTTGTATGCAACTCTTACATAATCGGACCTTATAGATTCGCCCTTTTTATAGGCCTTGCTCGCTTCGCTCGCTCGGTCATAAACTGGGCTGGTATATAAAGTCCTACAATATGTACTTGTTACATAAATAGCTATTTTCTTAAATGTCTCTAACCGCCCAGCGTTTTTTGTGATTTTACCGCATGGTATGTAAAGATCCAGCTACCTTTAATGTATGGACCACTGTCACATACGTTTTACTTTTACTTTTCAAAGAAAATCAATTTTTAAGCAAATAAATTACAATTTTTTAATAATTCTCAATTCCCTATGCTGTACAACACATATAAAATTGGCAGACTATAATGGTGGCGATCTTGAACATGTAAAATTTTAAGGAGTTGTGCGCCACCTAGAGAAGAAAAAATTGAGTAGGTATTGATGGCTGGCTACGATCTGTGACTACGATTAATAAAACCCTAACGAGGGTTCTTCTTTGGGGTTATCGTGAGCTAATAATAATTACGACAAAACTTAGATGGCACTGTTTTCCATCTAGAGGACTACACATGGCTGATACATAAGCTTGACAACCCCAAATACAGCTGTGATGTATAACTACATACATACCGGTGTTTATAGGGAGTGTACTAGTAAACAATAATGTTTGTATATAAAGGGATCAAGTTTATCATTAAAAGATAAGATTTATAATAAGAAGATAATAATATTAAATGACGGTGTAAGCAAATATGTAAGGAAAAGTGCGCGCGTGCTTCAATTTTCATTTGTTTAATTTATGTTCTTCATTTTTTTAAGGTTGCGAAAAGAATGTGTAATATATGGAAAACTTTAATAATGAGACAACAAACACCATTAAATATACAATACGAACATGATAATTGTTATAATACAATCTTGAGTATACAGCAACTACGTAACTAAGACAATAAACCAAACAAAAAGGACCTATTGTAAAAGAGTGAAATATCATTAATGTCTTTAACAGAACTTAATCAAAAAGGAAGTCTATAAGATGAAGAGTGTTACTGTTGTATTGCTTTTCACAGTATTTAACGTGGAAGGATCAAACGATTTGTGTGACTGGAAAAGTAAATCGTGTACAAATCAAGTAAGCGGATGATGTATAAAGAATTGGCTTTTATAATGTTGTTATTTACAGTTATGGACTAATAGTGGTGGGCCAACAGATATGTGTTACATGACATATTACAATTTAGACAGTTCAGAATGTGCTTCGCTTAATTTTCAATATAAAACCGATGCAGCAAATACTATCGGAAATGTGCAGTTAAAAGCTTATGTCTCTGAGAGATATATGCAAAGTTTATTCAATGTGTTATTTAAAAATATTCAATGGAAAAGTAAGTTTGTGTGATGTGTTTAAATGTACAGATGCAGTAATAATTTGAAATAATATTAAGTAGGTCACAGTTTAATGAGATTTGCATAATTAACCTGAACCAAGCAATTTTTCCAATAGTAAGATTTATGTTATACAAAATTTTCTTATTGTTTTGCCATGTCTACTAGTGGTCATTGCTTATATTCGTTTAGTTGTACATAACGATGAAATTCAATAAAAACTAAGAGTTACTTCTGGATAGAATTATGCTTGTTTTTGATTAATACATGCAAACAAACAATAAATAGTATAAACTATTAAACAAATATCAAATTTGTCTTATTACAAACTTTTTATTAAAAGGATAAAGACAAAAATGTTTAACAATTCCTTATCCATGGTACCTACTAGAATCTTTCTCAACCCTATTAAGAACTTGACTAGTATATGTTATTTATTTCGTTTACTGTCTCCAGCCTTACTTTGTGGAACTCCATAATCATGAAATATAACAAAAATCAAAAGATTAATTAAAGTTTCACAAGTTTTTAATAAAATCTTAACCTTACAATTGCTTCGACACTAAATGTCATTATCAAAGGTAGATAAGATTGATAAACAAACACGTTGCTAAAGATAAATACATACAGAAAAAAGGTAACTAGATAATAATACATACAAAAACTAAATATCTAACACTTCTAATAAAGGAGAATTACCAAGCTCAGTTTGTTCATTCATTAAAGTATATTTCAAAAGCTTCTAAAATGTCTAATTTGTGTTTATTGTTGCAAAACTGTAAGAACTTGATGTTATTTTGAGGTGTCATTAGGTGGTTCTGTTCCAACAGGTGTTTGGCATAATTAGATTTTTCTGGGTGTTTATTTCTATAAGAGTGTACATGTTCTTTGTATCTTATGTCGAACTTTCTAAGTGTTTGCTCAATATAAACCGAGTTACAAAAAGAACAATTCAATTGTTGGTTTTTCGTAGTATATTTGCAATTTGTTCTGATATCTTGCCAAAGTATGGTATTGATATGTAGTTTGTGTCTTGTATTTGAGTGTCAATTGGAAATATAGTAGAAACTCCATAATCCGAACACACTGTATTCCGAACATCCAGTAATCCGAACAACAACATTTACGAGCAATAATCCGAACAAATCCTCTTGAATTTGAACAAATCTCTTTAATTTGAACAAGAAAGTTCTATGTACTATTGCGAGATAATTGGCACGGCAGATTTTTCCTGTTTAAAGAGGACTATCTCCATACTATTCTCTTTCGTAATAAAAATTTGAAACTGTGACGGTCAAAGTCGTAATATGCGAAAATTTTTAAAAATCCGCCTACTTTATAATTCAACCATACCAATTATTTATCTCGTAACAGTACATACTAAAATTGAATATGCAACGTTCTTGGAAGGTGAATCCGCCTACTTTATAATTCAACCATACCAATTATTTATCTCGTAACAGTACATACTAAAATTGAATATGTAACGTTCTTGGAAGGTGAATATTATAAACCAGATTATAGCAGGTTGTTGGCGCGATTTGTTCGTTGATACTATTACGACCCATCGAGTGTAGGCAAATTCTACGAAGATCAACAAACACTTTTATTATTATTTATTAATATAAAGAGTAATAAAAATCATGAATATAGTAACTGATACCATCACAAAGCCGCCCTAAATGTTTTGACGTTGCAGTTTTGCTGCAATTGTTTATGTAATGACATCATCTATCTGAAGACTTTTTTCTTAAATGTTATTATACAAAATTTGTATACCGTGTTCATTTCTCATTTAAAAAATGGCAAAACGTAAACACACGTTATTCAAACTATCGGAGAAAGTGGGAATTACTCAACAATTAAATGATGAATAATAAAAGGTTAAAGTAAAAAATTACTGATTTGTTTAATTAAAAATAAGTTTTGTATTAATATTAGTAAATTACGTAAGTCAAATTCTTTATAATAAAGTACATGGCATAAAGCAATGTTTTTATTTGAACATCCAGTAATCCGAATTCCTCGTTAATACGAATTTGCCTTGCATTTATAGGTTCAGATTAAAGAGTTTCTACTGTATTCTTTTAATAGCTAACCTATAATCTTTTTGTTTAATTAATTACATGTGCTAATTGTTTGATGATTGAAATCTCTTTATCAAAATGTGATCATTTCATTGTAGTAGTTAAACCTCAGTGTACTAGCAGCTTATGTCTTTAGTACACCGAGCTTTAACTACTCCAATGAAATGATCACATTTTGATAAAGAAATTTCAATCATTAAACAATTAGCACATGCAAACCATTATAACCACAACATGATTGACACCTTAATTAAACAAAAAGATTATAGGTTAGTTATCAAAAGAAGATTTCCAATTGACACTCAAATACAAGACACAATAACCTATAAAACTAACACCAACACTTTTTCATTTTTATTCAATGCTAAAGACAGAACACAAGATATCATGAAATCCGGCATTTACTGTTTCAATTGTTCTTTTTTGTAACTCGGTTTATATTGGACAAACACTTAGAAAGTTCGACATAAGATACAAAGAACACATACGATCTTATAGAAATAAACATCCAGAAAAATCTAATTATGCCAAACACCTGTTGGATCAGCACCACCTAATGACACCTCAAAATAACATCAAATTCTTACATTTTTGCAATAATAAACACAAATTAGACATTTGGAAGCTTTTGAAATATACAAACATAAACGCACAGTACCTTTAATGAATGAACAAACTGAACTTAGTAATTCTCCGTTATTAGACGTGTTAGATATTTAGTTTTGTATGTATTGTATCTAGTTACCTATTTTCTGTATTTATCCTTAGCAACGTGTTTGTTTATCAATCTTATCTACCTATGATAATGACATTTAGTGTCGAAACAATTGTTAGGTTAAGATTTTATTAAAAACTTGTGAAACTTTAATTAATCTTTTGATTTTTATTATATTTCATGTTATTTGTTTATTTATTTATAATCTATACAGGAAGTCGAATTACATTAATGTATAAACTTTAATTAACAATAATACATAAACAACATTAGAATAAAAAAAAGTTGAATTAACAATATATAACATTTAACAACGACAAATGTATAGCTGAAGAATTAACAGTCTAGGATGTATAAATCTAAATATATAATGCCATTAATTAATTTATACAGGGTATCTCATAACAAGGACATCAAACGTGGCAGGTAGTTAAACATCGATAAGACAAACAAAAAATCTTTATAACATTTTTTTCTCAGAAGCGTTTTTGGAAAATATGCAAAAATATGCATGAGTTTTCCTTTCCACTAAAATATTTAGTAATTTAATTAATGTAGTCAAAATAAAGCATCATTCGTTCGGGAAATCCCCCCATTGAATCACAGATATTATAACCTAATAAACAAGTAAATGGAGAATCTGGGTCAACACTTGATCAACACTATGTGGAAAACTCTTATCCAATATTTTACTATTGAAAGTTAAGACTAGATTTAACCAATTTTACAGTAAAAAGATATGCAAGATCACGGTTAAATAAAATTAAAATCCCGTTATAGACAAATGTCTTGTAAAAATTAAAAACTTAATAAAATTTTGTATATTTTCGTTTTGTATTACAATTAGTCATCATTTGAGACGTGCATTTTAGTAAAGCAATAACCCGTATGTCAACTAAACGAAGCAATTTATTCTGCAATAGTACAATGTAACATAGCAGGGCGCTTGAAAACGGTGGGTTTGGACTAGAAAAACAACAAAAATTTCTAAAAATTTTGACTTTCTCTAATCAAGAAATTTTATTAAGATTTTTTGTTCCAAATGCCTTCAGAAATGCGCTGGTCAAGTCTGGTACAGAGACTATGAGACACCCTGTATATAAAACTGAGATCTGAGACTTCCCTTTTTTTTAAGGTATGCAGAGATAAGGTGCTCAAAACAATGTTGTAACTGTAGGGAATGTTCTACTTGCTTGCACAATATCTAGTAAATTTTTTCTGAATTTGTTCTACTCTATTCTCATGTACTTCATAAACAAAGCTCCAAACTATAGAAGAAAATTCGAAGATAGATCGTACTAGTGAGCAATATACTACTTGTATAGGACTCACAGACAGATCTTTACAATTTTTTAATATGTACCCCAACATTTTATAAGCTTTGTTGGTAATGATAGTAATGTGTTCAGAAAAAATAATGAACAATCTAAATTTATCCCTAGATAGATCTTTTATTGCTGATAATTTAGTTAAAATTGATCTATTCATAGTATATGAAGTATTAATTTTTTGCCTCTCCTACTAAATGTAATACACGAGCATTTGCTCACATTGAATAAAAGACCATTCCTTTCAGACAATATAGTTAACTTATCTACATCTTCCTGTAATAATTTATTATCTGCAGATTTAAAAATTGGTCTAAAAATCTTAAGGTCATCTGCAAACATTAAGCATGAAGAATTTTTTATGTTAGAGACAATGTCACAGACAAATTGAAGAGAAGAGGGATGCTATGAGCTCCCTGAGGGACCCCTGATTCTACTAATATATCTCTAGATACAAAATTCTTTACTTTCACACGTTGTTTTCTATTACTTAAGAAGCTTTTAAACCAACAGACTAATTTGTCATGAAAACCGAGAGCTTCAAAATTCCATGGTCAACCCTGTCGAGCGCCTTGGAGAAGTCTATGTAGACAGAATCCATTTGACCATCCCTCTCTAAGATCTCCAATAGGGTTGCCTCATAGGTAACCAAATTAGTCATGATAGACCTTCCCTCAGTGAACACATGCTGTACATCACTTAATAGACCCTTACATCTCCAAGACAGTTGTTGGTAAAGAAGACTATCAAAAATGTTAGGTATAGTGGATTGGTTACACATACTTCCATAATTTAATGTCGTTTATTCCCACCCTTATAAATAAGTATAATAAATGTGTTTTTCCAGATAGAGGGAAAAATTGCAGTTTCCAATGATACATTAAAAAGAAAAGGCTTGTTACAATGTAAATGCACTTTTTTAATACTGTTAGGGATGCCATCTGGCCCCACTGTGAGCTTGTTTGGTATCGATTACATTGAAAACATTGCTCTCAGAAATGGAACATACATTAATATTACTATAAAAATCACATTTCAAATCAGGTATAGATCTTTAATTGTATGGTACACATGATTTACATGAATGTTTTTACGTGGGGTCTCCATGCTAACATACCCCCATGTTCCTTCCCTTGGAAGGAAGTTACACTCAATCAGCACGCAATCGCATAGCAATTGCTCCCAGTCACTCACTGGTCGGAGTGAGGTTGCCTATCCACCCTCTACTAGCTAACCAGGTTTGTACCGGAGCGATTGACTTAACATGAGCTCACCTGCCGGCATTTAATTCTGACCGCGTCATCCGTTGCTCAGACAAACCTGGGATGGGGTAGACAACGACCAGTTCTAAGGGTGAAGGCCGTGTGATCTGCCCTCAAGCTAGTTTCGAATCCTAGTGCTTCCCGACACCTCTAACGACTGCCCTCCCTCTATCTTCGGGCTAGTCTCGGATACGAGTAATGAAGTCCGACATCTCCAATGACTGCTTGACCGTTCACCCTGGTTTATTGTACACAGTGGAAAAATGAGAAAGACTAACTCTAATAGGACACGCTATGCCGAGTGAGTGTTAATTTTCTAATATTAATTAATTAAATAATTATTACTTCATATGCATGGATGCATTCTCGGTATTTGTTCTCTGTAGTTTCCATTCTCGGCTTTGGTTTTCTTGGTTGTGGTTTTTCGGTTATGGTTTCTTAGTTGTGGTTTCTCGGTTATATTTTCTCGGTAGTTGTCTTTCACGGTGTTTGTTTTCTTGGTAATGACCTGGACCCGAGAAACATACATTCAGGCAGCTCAGATCTTTTTTTGTTATGGTTAACAAATTTCCAAAATCTTTGCGGATTTTTTTAAATTGATCTCAGTCGCCTGCAAGTATTTCTGATAGCATTGGTCTCGCAAAATCTTACATAACTCCCTCAAGTGTGACAACTCATCATATAAGTCTGCGTCTTAAATTTTATATACTTTTTATGAGCTATCATTTTACAAACAATTAAGTGCCTTAAATTAGGACTGTACCATCTAGGATACTTTACATTTTCTATGCGTTTGATAAGAACAAACAGAGAAATGGGACAGGGAGAAATTATGGGACAATTGTTTCCTAGATTACCCTAAAAAAATTGGTTCTATCACTACCTTTGCTGGTGTCTATTATAAAAACTAAATTGTGTAAAATATGGGTATTGAAGAATGGGTGGTTTTTTTCTGGAAAATATTCCAAATGGTTAAGTTTTCAAAAGTTTCTATATGAATCTGCAAGACCTAAGAACAATTTGACTTCCTTTTTGTTTCGGGGAATTTTCGACGAACAAAAAGTTCGTCTCTGAATTCGTGAAGTCTGTGTGTCGGTCTGTCGCCTTTTCCATGTTGACTTTTTTGAATTTTTCTTTTGGAATCTTATAGTACATCAAATTCTAAGAAACTTTTGGTTGAAACATTTTTTTGTATCTCTTCGGGAAAGTGGTCAAAATGACCACCGAAAATTTCGGTAAATTTATGAAAAATGAGAAATTTTGTATCTTTTAAAAATTTACGAACAAATAAACATTTTTAGCAACAAAAAAAAATTTTAGGACTTAGAATTTTAGTTTTTATGACAACTAATGTGTTACGTCAACATTAGTTTTCAAAAATAAATTAGTTTATTAAGTATACAGTTGTTTTTGTTCGTCATGGCAATGCTAGCTCTGCGCATTCTCACTAGTTTAAGATCTGACTTTATGCCACCTTTGATAATTACATGATCTAGATAAACAATTTGTTTTGTTAAGGGTTGGGTACTTATAGGCAAAAATTGGCTGTTATAAAAATGTTTTTATACTTGCGTGTCCTAATGAGATTTATTAGAGTACTGGAAACAGTAAAATTTTGTTTTTTAAAGTTGGTAGCTAACAGCTGTTCTTAAATGTCAAACTTATTATATTTAAAAGTGCGGTTATGTTATGTGATAAAATGCCAAACTTTTTAAATATAAAATAAACATACACAAAATAAATTAATTAAATTAAAAATTATTTAATAAATTCACAAATTATTCTTTATACATCTTTTGTATTAAAAGTACAGTTATTATACACTTTGATTGTAACAGCAGAAGTGTCCTGGGCATTAATCTTAAATGAAGGTAAATATTGCCCCTCAACAATGTTTTGTTGACTCGTTATTGGGTTGCTGCTAAAAGTGTGTGATTCTTCATGTAAAAATGAAGCAGTGGAAGACTGGTCAATTACCACTTGAGCCGTTGAAGTGGAAGTACATGGCTTATTAGATAGCAATTCAGCTACCTACCTCCATTTTTTTTTAACTGAAGCATCAATACAGCCCTCAGCCACAGCTGAAGACTTCCAACCTCCATGCCGTTTTATAGTTATTAAATCGCCACCTTTGTTTGCCAATTGGGAAGCACTTGAACGTCGAAAGCAATGACTTGTAAAAAGCTTCGGGTTGGCTAAATGCAAATAAGTGGCAATAATAAAAGGAACTTTTCCCATGGTGTTTATACCGATAGGAGTAGAAATACATTTTCCATTGCGGTAGGTTATAAAAAACCGCCTGTGGTTTATTTTCTTAGGCTCAAATATTCCTTAATTAAATCAACCCACAGTTTCTCTGTAATTAAGAATTCTCTTCGAACTTCATTTTTTGTTTTTGTTACAGTCACAGTGAACACATCATCTTTGACCACAATATCGTCTAATAACATGTTGATCAATTCATCTCTTCGGCAGGCACCACAGAATCCCATTATTAACGCAACCTTAAATAATTGAAATATATTAAAAATTGAAAGTATTTAGCACAAAATTTTACTTACTTTCGTAGCTAAATGTTGGTTATTTTCTGCAGTTGTTATAAATCTATCAATATGGTTAAATTCCAATATTTTAATAAGATTAAGATTAATTAAGATAAGTTAATTCTTTTTAATAAGATGAAGGGAGAGAATATCTGACCATTTTACCTTCTTGTCACAGAAACTAAATTAATTTTATAAAAACAAAACAATTTAAATAACAAATGCTGAAGTTGAATTTTCAGTGTAGCCAACTGTGAAAAGTACTTAACAAGATTTCACTAACAAATCTTATTTAAAACTAATTTATTTTTTAATAATTAACGAAATAACGACTCAAGTATAAAAAATAGTATCAAGTATTCGTTTCATAAGGCGTTTTAGCGCACTTGTCTGTTAGAAAACTCCCCGCTTCGCGGGTCGTTTTCTGAACTCGGACGCGTGCGCTAAAAACGCGTCTTATGAAACTAATACTTTAATATACTATTATAAGTCAGTTATTATTTAAATTTTTAGACGTATTTTGTCAAATACATCAATTTAAAATAAAGTTTTGTTTTTAAATTATTTTTGGGATTTAGAATAGTTATCATTTATTTAACTAACGTGTATAATATCTTTCTTGTCATGTAAATAAATGACATTACATTACAGCACGTACTAGAATTATTATTAGATACTACCTTTATTTACTCTATCTTATCTAACTATCTTATTCTATGTAATTAACTTTTATTTATTGTTAACAAATAACTATAATTTGAATTTAAGCTTTATATATCAGATTTAAAGTTTATACTGAATATTATTAAATTTATTTATGAAACAATTTCCAAGAATATTCTGTTTCTTGTATTGTTTTCTGTCGTCAGAATTTTTGTGTTATCATTTAAATTTATGAAACTCTTTAAACACGAGAAACCAAAATTGTGGAATCTTTAAAAATTTCTATATTTCTCATGTTTGCGTTGATTGAATCAGTCCTTGTTTGAGAGGTCTGGACAACAACATAACAAAGATCACAATTATTACAGGGAATGTCGCAAATTAATTTAGATTGTTGATTATTAGGTATTGTATTTGTCAATTTTCAATGCAGTACTCTATTAATTTTGCCAGTTAAAACTGGAACAGGAAAGGCTGATTGGCCGAAACTGTAATATCTTATAGTTCTTGACCCACTGATCAAAAGTCTCCAGGGTCACAAAGCTTGAAAGTTTTTTCTGCAGCTGTTTGAAATGTTGTATTTCATCATTACAGTATAACCTTGATCATGTGGTTTGGACTAGGAATTGTCTCTTACAATTGCAAATTAAGCTGTGATGAAAAGACTGGAATACATTTACTGAAAAGCATACAGATTGTCTGTATGTTTTACGTGGGGGTTCCTATATCAACATACCCCCACGTTCCCTTCCAGAAGGAAGTAATTGGGATACGCCCAATCAGCGCGCGAATTGCATAGCAATTGCTACCAGTAACTCACTGGTCGGAGCGAGGTTTCCTATCCACCCTCTACTATCTATCCAGGCTAGTACCGGAGCGATTGAGTTAACACGTGCTCACCTGCCGGCACCCTCCCGTCCTCTTTCATACGGGGCTAAGTACCTCGTCCAGCAATAGGACTATTCCCCCAACTTAACTCAGTTGAATAGAGAGAGCCCTCCAGTCCTCTTTCATACCTTCATAAGCTCCTCCCGAAGACAGGGGTTGGGGCCACTGCCCGATCGAATCCAACCTCAATTGTGGCGGGACTTGGTTTTATAATGGTTTTGCCACCCCGATATATAGGCTATATATATATATATCTACCAATATATAGGCTTGGTGGGCCCTCGACAGAGCTTCGTTCGTAAGTCTACACGTTATAGACTCTCAGTGTGTACCCGTTAAGGTGAAGTTGTCTTGATTGTGAGAGGCTATGTATTCGCTTCAACTCTCCTTAAGTGTAGTGGCTTTTGGAACTTCTCCCAATCACTGTACCCGGCTGCAGTCCGGATCATAGGGTGGTCGGGATAGCTCCTAAGCACATCTACCTGGCGGCATGCAGTTTCTCATCGGCCAAAAAGCGGGATAAACCTCACTTAAGATTCCGTCAAACAGCGGATTCCATTGGTGACCATAACTGACCTCGATCAGACAGCGGGTTCCTTCGGTGACCATAAATCACCTTCTCCAAGGCGAGACTTGAATCCGCCCACACCGGTATCATATTACCAGGGCTCCCCCTGATAGGTTGAGTAACCGTTGAGAATTCTCACGAATTTCTCTACCACACTTGACCCGACAGCTTCATCCATTGCCCAGGATCCAGGATCCAAGGATAGGGTAGAAGACAGCCAGTTTTAAGGGTGAATGTCGTGTGGTCTCCCGAACACTCGTCTGCAAAACACACAGTAAGATCTTGATTATCTCTCACAGCACTCTTCCTGCCACATCTGCTAATCCAACCCCATTTTCTTCCACACTGCGCCTGTCGCCACTGCTCTCTACTTCCTGCCCGCTACATGCATACATATTACATACATACAATTTCTCCAAAAATAAAACAATTTAGGAAAATTTTCTTTATTAAAAAAATTCCTTATTGTTCTGTTAACAGTCTTTTCAATTATCCGTCAATACCTCAGACCCATGCTTGACGGTTTATTGATGTCCTACATTACTACTATAGATAGTGTTGGACACCTTGTACGTATTATTTTGTAAACACTCTGTATGTGTTTTCTTTATAAAAAGACAGGAATAGTGGATGTGCGGAACCCTGGGGGTTGTGGAGAGTCAGCCTACCAAAGAGTGCACTGGATGTTAATGTTCTGTTTCTAATATGTATGTAAAATAAAAGGTTGTAATTGCAGTATTTGATTGTTTATTACCAGTTTTATAAAACAAAGAATACAGTACTCTACTACAATTAACAACATAAATTTTGGTCTATCAAAATGATGCATTTTTATATGGATGGATTGATAAAACAGCACCTTTAAGCTAGCATAACAAAAAGACAAGGATGACTTTTAACATATTTCAAAAAGTGCCCATAAATAAATAAACAAAAAAAATTGTTTTATTACACAAATTTAGTAGCACTAAATTATTTTCGAACTTTATTTAAAAAAAAAAAGTTGAGCACTTAATATTTTAATTGGGCACAAATTAGCAATAAATTTTGAAATACATTGTGCTCACTATGCTATGCTAGCTTAAAGGCACTAAATAAAACTATGTGACAAAGTGTGTATACACTACTACGTATTTTGCACTCCATTTCAAAATTCCAAGCTAAAGTTCTGCTGCCGCAATCATCTAGATGCACAATTGATTTGTCACAATATTAGTCTGTTTCATTCTATTCTATTGATGTGAAAGAATAAAGCAATAGATAGATATGCAGCCTATACAACACATCAAGTAAAATTAACACCGTCCGCATGCAACTGCAAGTGAGTACCTTTCTATTTTTTCTTTATTTAATTTATGCTATTCTAGTTGGATAAAAAGAATTTCCTTGCAATTTAAATTTGCTATTAATATAATTAAGCATTTTGAAAATAATTTAGTTATTTGTGTTTGCTTGTTAATCATTGCATATTCTTGTGTGTAATTGGATATTAAAGCATTACATATTGAAAGAGATTTACTAATTTCAACAAGATTTATCGCAAAATTTGAGAAGAAACAAAATACGAGAATAGATTAAAAAGTTTTTGAAACCACCACTAGGGGTTTACTTTTCTCAAAATATTTTTGTGTGGTTGGGTTAGCAACTCTTTAATATGAATTGACTGGTGGTATCCAATCGATCCATCAAACAGTTTGTTTTTGAGAAACGTTCAAATCAAACAACTTTTTGATTATGCAGTTGAAGAAGTGTCAGCATTTCCTATGAACAAGTAGTTCATATTTTACATAATGAATTAGGTCTAAAAAAACTTTTTGAAAGATGATGTCGCATTTGCTCAATCTGGTGCAAAAAAGCATTAGAGCACGAGTTCAGCCGATTGTTTGCAAGAGGAATCCAAGAAATCTTAGCAGACAATTTATGATCATGGATGAGACCTGGATTTGTCATTACACACTAGAAACTAAAATGCAATCAAAGCAGTGAATTAGATACAGTGAATTGAAAGGAAAATCCAATCATTTAGCCGGACTTCCCGTCTAATATCCTCTATATCTAGCGACCCAAATGGTTTTGAACCACTTACGCCTGCTCACTTCTCACAACAACTATCAGATTCAGATGTAACATCAACTCCTGCTAACTCTTTGGTGTTTTGTCCAATAACAACGTACCAGATTCAGATGTAACATAAACAATTGAAAATAGACTCCATCTATCAACATCTTCAAGTATTAAGGCAGCGTTTTTGGAAAAGATGGGCAAAAGAGTACGTGTCCAAATTACGAGAGAGTAAAATGGAATTTATTTACCGCAAACAGCTAAAATGACACTATGGTTGTCATTAAAGATGATCAATCTTCATTCCCTTCAATGGAAAATTGGGCAAGTAATCGATACGCAGCCTGGGAAGGATTGAGTTAATGTTTCTGTATGGGATTTATCCTGATTCAAGTAATAATAATAATACTATAAATAATCATCAAATATATCAGCAATGGAATATGCAATGGTAAAAAATTATGAATTAACCAAGCTGTTTCATATCCACTGACTCAACCTGCATTAAGTCAACAGATCACTACTAATTATTTTATACCACCAAGACAACAATGAATAATACTATTAAATAACAACAGCATAAATAGGTAATATACAGGTCAACAAGTATGAAGAATGATATCTACAAGTGAAGAGGAAGCATAAATTCAATCAAATAGTAAAAATGATTAACAAATGATCAGAAGCACCAAAAGGAAAAAGTTCTCAATATGAATCGTTCTACTATTTGAGATAAAATCGAAACAAATATCAATATGACCTGTCAACCAATGAAACAGGAGATTTCCAAGGTGCAAATATTTGTACATGGAGTAATAAATCATAACAAAATGACGAAACAAATTAAGATGCTTGATGATTGAAATTTAGGATAATTGTAGATGCTCAATACTATATAAAAAGTAGATACAAAATTGTTATAAAATATCTTCATCACTTAACAGATAATACTGAAAGCCTGGGACACGAATTGCTTCAACTGGGACATAAAGTCCGAAACATGATAAATGCACAATAGAGAATGACTAAAGACCCACTAAATTTGTTTTTTGTAGGTTTGGTGCCAGCAGAAAGCAATAAAGATGTATACAAAATAACAGGTTACAAAACATAATTGTACAAATAGAATTACCAAGAACAATGAGAAATGACAATCCAAAATGTATATATAATGCCAACAATATGGTCACTCGAAGACACACTACAATAAACCCTATGTATGTGCTAAATGCAGAGGGTGTCATTACAGCAAAATCTACAAAAAGACATAGAAACGCCAATAAAATGTGCTTTATGCGTGGGAAATCATCCCGTCAACTATAAATGATGTGAGCATTAGAAATTACTTAAAGGTAACAACAAAGTGTAGTAATACCACCAATAAATACAGATGTATATACTACAACAATCATACAACATAATGCCTTTTCTCAACCAAAAAGTTACGCAGACATAACCAAACAAATTATAAACCAAGACAACAACATAGTTAATCAAATTTTTAGACGAATTTAAAAATTCATTCATTCAGTCAGTTACTTCAGCATGATACCCAACTAGGGTTGCCAGATTTTCTGAATGTTAAACCGAGACAATGATCAGCTAAAAAAGAGAGAGAGAGAGGGAATGAGGTATTTAAGCAAGCAAACATCGAATTATTGTATAGAATACATTTATTTAAGCATTTACAGTGACCGTGGAGCTGGGTGTGTCGTATGTTAAAAAATACCGAATAAATAATGAGGCAACATGCTGAGTGTGGCCACTACTGCTTTGACAGTGGTAAGAATCGAAACAGCGATAAACCGGGATATTTGAATGTCCCGAAAGATCTAGCTGGGACACTACTGGAACTTGAGACTTAAAATTGGGATACCTGGCAACCCTATACTCAACAATTATGTGCTAGCAACACTAATTAGTAAAATTAATTAAAAATGGCTAAGCTTCTAACAGACTCCATGGAACGCCAATGGTCTTCCAAGTCATAAAATAAATAAAAAACAACCTTAGTATATCCCTACTGGACGGTGTTGGTGTCATAGAGATGTAAAGTATGCTTAAACAGACTCCCGGAATGCTGGTTTTGAAAGTGTGAATTTGCAGTATGCCGTGTAACAACAGTGTAGTCTGTTGTCATTTCGTGTTGCTATTCAAATTCGTTTGTTACATACAACGTTGTTATGGCGGACTCTTCAATTGACAACATTAATAAGTCTGCTATTATCTAAATCCAAAATGTGTTGGTTGGCAATAACAAGTCAAACTGTTCAATTTGGAAAGAATGACGCTCATATCATTGACAAGCAATAAAAATATTGCATTAACCCACTCTTAGTTGTTTATTATTCTATGTGAATGAACTTTTGTTTTCTAGAAGCTCCCTATGTATTAATTTCAACTTATATAAATAAAAACCAAATTAAGATAAGTAGTATTTTCTTTGAAAATTTGTTCCAGTTAAATTTAGATTTTCAGCCTCATTGAAATTTCTATACACCTATCTTTTACAGAAGTGCTTATAAGATTTTCAAGAATTGGATTCGAAAATGAAAAGAATATGTGCAGAATGTTTAGCATCTGGAAAAATGCAACTGTTCCAAAAACGTCTGTATTAGAATATAGTTGTCCCTGGTCATACAAAACGTATGAAGGACAAAATTTTATATTTGAATACGAATTGAATGGGTTAGCAGTTTTATACAAAAAGTGCATTTTTAAAGTGCCTTTATTTGATAACTTCAATAAGGAGAACCACTAGTTATATTATTTTTTCCTAACAATTAAATTTTGTTATTTTTTACAGATGCACATACAGAAATAAAATCATTGGAAATTTTTAGTTACGTTGATGTAACAGATGCAGTTACACATACAAACAGCAACTCCAAAATATAATGTTACACATTTTTTAGTAGAAGTGATGTGTGAACGTAATGATACAATTACAAGGCTTACTGTGCAGGTACTAGATGCTAAAGAGGCAGTAAGTGACGAACTTATTTATGTATATTCGATGTGGAATGAGTTTGGTTCCATCTACTTCACTGTCTCACCTATTAATAATATTTGTAAGGAAGATGAATGTTTTAAAAGTACCACACCAAAATATTTAGTAGGACGAAAAAAAAGTTCATTGGTGATTGGCATGGTTGGAGCAAGTCTAATAATCTTTGCATTATTCTATGGCCTAATATTTTGGAACTAAAAGGAAAGACAGAAAGTCATGTTTGTTTACAATCCTTCCACAAATGCTCACTGCGAAGTGGTATACAATCTGGCATGAGTACTTCAAGAAGCATTTTGTTTAACAATCTATATGGACTCTTCAGATGTAAATCATCAGGTTCCTGAATCGTGGTGTAATCAGTCATTTACTAGTGCTGCTGGTATTGTTTACATTGCATCAACTGATGTTTCATCAACGACTACCATACAAGGAAATTGTAACACTGGAAGCAGCAGTCATGACATTGTATTGAAATTAATTAGAAAGGAACTAAGATGTTCTGATCCCACTAAACAGATTATAGTATTAACATTTCCGTATTCAGTAAATTCTGTACCATCAGAGCTCTTTGATATTAAAAGATTTAATTTAATGAAAGATTTTGTTAAATTCAGTAGATATTTAAAACCTTCCACTCCTTGGTCAGCGAAAACTTTCGAAATGTATATTGACTTAATAAATTCTGTGCACCATGCAGAACAACAAGTTGAAAATGTACTGTCTAGTGAAGATGATGCAAGTGAAAATGGCATGCCTTGAAGAACTGAACGAGACTATAATACTAGACTTTCTGATTTACATTTATCAGGTGGTGCAGATAATAATGAAGAAAAACGTGAAGAACGATCAATAAATATTAATGGATATAAACTTCCTATTCAAGGCTTGCAAATGTAAGATACAGTGGTACCTTGGTTTGCTAGCATAATTCGTTCCGGAAATGTACTCGTAATCCAAAGCACTCGTATATCAAAGCGAATTTCCCCATAAGAAATAATGGAAACTCAGATGATTCGTTCCACAACTATTTAGTATACATATAAAAATGCTACAAAAAGTAGTATTGTTTTAGTACAGTTAGACCCTGCACACATGAAGCGTTCGCTAATGCGCGTTAGTGAGTGCGTAGCATTACATAAGTTGCGTATACATCCAAACGCGCGATTTTCATAAAGCGCGTTGCAACGCTCGATTTTCATGAAGCGCGTTGCAACGCGCGATACGATACTATTGACTGGTTAAGCGCTTGCATGTGTATGGTCCACTGTTTTTGGTAACGCGCGTTCAACGCGGCGTTAATCGCTTAATGTGTACTGACCGTTGGGTCTTAGTATTAAAAAGCAGTCACAACACTTACCACCTTATTCTGTAAATTTCCATATATTTCGAACGTTATATGTATATCGAATTTCGATAAAATGTGTACTTCCAAACGAAGTTCGTTATTTTGCTATTCTGTAACCTGCTTCGTGGTGGTCCACTCGAGTATAACGAATGATCAATGTTTTTAGCTCCTGTAGTACATTTGTTGGTTTGTGACTATGATCATGCTATTTATAATAGAGGTTATGTTCCTGTTTACAGGTTGTGTTTGCGCGCCAGTTTTCAAATTTACATTGGCTTTCGTTCTTGTATTTGCAATGTAGTTTTTAATTTGTATTGTTTTTTTAATTGTTATTGCTATTAATAATATTATTGATATTGTTATTAATATTGTGAGTATTGTTTGTAAAGAAATATCTTTAAAACTCTTTTTAAAAGTATTTCCATAGGTAGTAGGTACGTTTCAAGTTTTTACAAAAAGGTGAAAAAGGTCAGAATTAGTAATTTATGTTTAATCCCTTAATCCTTACATTCTTTACTTTATCGAGTTTTAAAAACGCTTACGGTAAAATATAAATACAATAGACACCTCTACGCTTAAAGTTACCCAATCACGAATAAAAGCAAGAATTGGTTCGTGTTTTTGTGAAACAACTGAAAAAGTAAATAAAAAACTTTTTTTCACTACTAGCTTTAAAACATACTATTATCTAGTCTGTTGTCACCTTGTGAAGTTAGCCTTCTTGCCTAGTGGTAAATAATTTTTTATTATTGACTACTAGTCAATAATCCAGATTTTAGTGTAACACGGGGCAAAAATTCATCCCATTATACACTGGCATCCAGGAAAAAATCCGTGATCGCGATAGTACGTTTTTTATGTGAGAAGAATAAAAGGAATAAAAGTACTAGTAGTGAAAAAAATAATATATACACCACGGTTGTGAAGTGTTTTCTAGAGCCTCTCATCTTATATCCCTCGATGCTGCGCATCTCGGGATCTAATAATGCTCGGCTCTAGAAAAAACTCTTCACAACCTTGGTATATAATATACTATTTTAAAATACATGTGTTAAACTTTGCACGAAAAAAATGGAAGTTGCAAGTGCAGACCAGATCGTAATTCATAAATCATTCTTGTTCAAATTTCAATTCTTTTTTTTTTTCTTTGTCAGTAGGTATTTTAAAAACGTTTAAAGTAAAATATAAAATAAAAATATTCTAACAAATAAAAACCACATGTCTAACGATACCGAATGAAAATTACAAGAATTTAAGACGAGGGTTTTATACATAAACGAATCATTTTTCTGAAATTTAATTTAAAATCTGATTTCTAATTGAACCGTGTTTGAATTCATACAAATTATAACATTCAGCTCCCGCGTAACGATACCTCAGAAGCTTTCGTTAAAATATCGCCTGCGTGATAACGATTTTCGTAAGAATTTGGCTTACAGAATACAAAAATAACAAATTTTGATATTATAAGAACTTCGATATTTTAACATTCGTTATCTCGTCAACGAAGTCTTACAGAATAAGGGGGTTAGACGCCAAATTAAAAATGCTTTATGCACACACGTGGTCACAATGCTATAGTAAACAGTATACGATCGCGCGGATCACGTGACGCTCGGCGACAAAACTACTCGTATTGCAAGACATCGCTCGTTTATCAAGTCAGAATTTATAAAAAAATTTTGCTCGTCTTGCAAAACACTCACAGACCAAGTTACTCGTAAACCAAGGTTTGACTGTATATAGTTATCTATAAATTAAACAATGAATGTTATACATGTATCCTTATAAAAGACTGTAATAATGTGACTAATAAAGAATTTATGCCGATTTATGGTTTTTTTATGTATATACAGGCTGTTTTCTAAAAAATGCCGCTAGACATAATTTTTTTTTAGTTTGGTAGACAGTATTTTTCTAAATTCAGCCATGTATTGTATGATACTTGTATCGGCATTTATTTAGATTTTTTACGAAATTTCCTAGTGTGCCATAGAAAACAATAACTGTACAGTTTGTATTGCAATAGAGAAACTTTTGTTAATTAAACAAAAGAACGTTTACAATACAAGATTTTTAGCAAGAATTATTTAGAAAAGTGGATCATTCCACAGAAAATCATCCAACTTAAAAAAGTTGTTGCTGATAGATCTTGAAAAAATTTATATTTTGTCCATTAATTAAGTCATGTCTGTAGAGTCCAAAACATATCGTATTTTACTATCTATGCGAATATCATCCATACAGAAAGTGCATTGTATTTGCAATTGTTTTCCATTTTTCTCTGTAACTATACCGCATGTTTATCAAATACATCGGAACTGTTAAAGCATATATTACAACTATATTCTGCACATTTTTAATTCAAAATGCTTACTTTTCAAGATAAAATGAGTTAAATTGATTTATAGCACCCTTTATGTGTGTAATCAAGACGAATTGTTCTTTCGTGGGTAGCATTAATTCATTTAACTTGTTATATTTGTTACGAAAAGTAAACTTTTTATCAAAAAAGTGCATGACATAAAGGTTGTAGCATACGTTTTTACATTTCTGATGGTTTTCAACTTTGATAAACAATGCAGGAGAAAAAAGGAAAACAATTTCAATTGCAGTACGTACACTTCTGTAAGGATGTTAAAGACATCTTGCTCATCCACGAACAGTCTTCAGCCGCCACTGTTTTCTATACCTTTTCAAGTTCAAATTGGCACTAATCAGAATCAAAATGACATTAGTCGAAATCAAATTGGTAAAATCAATTTCAAACTGACATTAATCGAAAGCAAATTGACAATAATCCAAATCTTATTTGCGCTAGTCAATTTCAAATCGACAATAAACAAAATCAAATTGGCCCTAGTCAATATCATATTGGCAATATCAATTTCAAAATGGCAATAAACAAAATCAAATTTGCACTAGTCAATTTCGAGTTAACATTAAACAAAATCATGTTGACATTAAATAAAATGCAATTGACGAAAAACTGTTATTCACTCCCAGACATGTTAAAGAACATTATAGTAATTGATTGAGACAAGTAACGTTAAGTTTAAAACAACAGATTTTCTAAAAAATAATTATCTTTTATATCCAATGCAGAAGGAATGGCTAGTTTTAAATGCTTAAAAATAGTACAAATCAAAATTCCATAACAGAGTTACTCTTCCAGCATGCAAATGGATTATACCGGGTGGGGCAATAGTGTGGGGAAGTCCGATAGTCCTACTAAACGGTAACAGCTAGAAAAATCGTTCTAATACGGATGTAAACAGTAAGATGTAAATTTTAGATATGAATAAACCTGCCTAGAGAGGTGTTAAATATGCAAAAATATCTGGGGCATTCTATTTAAAAAAAATTAACTTAAGTGTGCCACACTTTTCTGCAACACCCTGTATATTTGAAAATAATTTCTCTAGATGCGCCTCTATCCACTGTTTACATCCGTATTGGAACGATTTTTCTAGCTGTTACCATTTAGGAGCTATCGGACTTCCCCACACTATTGCCCCACCCGGTATCTTTTTCAAAAATGTGCACTAGTTAAATTTAGATTTTCAGCCTCATTTGAAATTTTTATATACCTATCTTTTACAGAAGCACTTATGAGGTTTTCAAGAATTGGATTCGAAAATGAAAAGAACATGTGCAGAATGTTTAGCATTTGGAAAAATGCCACTGTTCCAAAAACGTCGGTATTAGAATATGGTTGTCCCTGGTCATACAAAACGTATGAAGGACAAAACTTTACATTTGAATACGAATTGAATGGGTTGGCAGTTTTATACAAAAAGTTCATTTTTAAAGTGCCTTTATTTGATAACTTCAGTAAGGAGAACCACTAGTTATATTATTATTTCGTAACAATTGAATTTTATTATTTTTTACAGATGCTCATACAGAAATAAAATCATTGGAAATTTTTAGTTACGTTGATGTAACAGATGCAGACACTTTAAAGTTACACATACAAACAGCAACTCCAAAATATAATGTTACACATTATTTAGTAGAAGTGATGCGCGAACGTAATGATACAATTACAAGGCTTACTGTGCAGGTACTAGATGCTAAAGAGGCAGTAAGTGACGAACTTATTTATGTATATTCGATGTGGAATGAGTTTGGTTCCATCTACTTCACTGTCTCACCTATTAATAATATTTGTAAGGAAGATGAAT
Source organism: Agrypnus murinus (assembly GCA_929113105.1). Classification (NCBI taxonomy): domain Eukaryota; kingdom Metazoa; phylum Arthropoda; class Insecta; order Coleoptera; family Elateridae; genus Agrypnus; species Agrypnus murinus. Next base: position 24,342,633 of record OV816025.1, read on the forward strand.
GTTTTAAAAGTACCACACCAAAATATTTAGTAGGACGAAAAAAAAGTTCATTGGTGATAGGCATGGTTGGAGCAAGTCTAATAATCTTTGCATTATTCTATGGCCTAATATTTTGGAACAAAAAGGAAAGACATTTTGGTAAGTAATAACCATTAATTATCCATTATTCAAAATAGCTTGTATAACATCAACTTAATCACAGAATTAGCTCCAGTGAAAGTCATGCTTGTCTACAATCCTTCCACAATCGAGCACTGTGAAGTGGTGCGTAATCTGGCACGAGTACTTCAAGGAGCATTTTGTTTAACAATCTTTATGGACTCTTTAGATGCAAATCATCAGGATCCTGACTTGTGGTGTAATAAATCATTTACTAGCGCTTCCCATATTGTTTACATTGCATCACCTGATATTTCATCAACGACTACCATACAGGGAAATAGTAAAAGTATAGGCAGCACCCATGACATTGCATTGAAGTTAATTAGAAAGGAACTAAGATGTTCTCATCCCACTAAACAGATTATAGTATTAACATTTCCATATTCAAAAAATTCCATACCATCAGAGCTTTTTGATATTAAAAGATTTAATCTAATGAATGATTTTGAGGAGTTCAGTAGGTATGTAAAACCTCCCACTCCTTTCGTTCCAACAACTTTAATAATATGGTCAGCGCAACATTTAGAAATGTATATGGACTTAATAAATTCTGTACACCATGCAGAAAAAAAAGTTGAAAATTCTAGTTTACATAATAGTGGACCAAGGATCACCATAACTGAGAATATACTGTTAAGTGACGATGACGCAAGTGAAGATGGCATGCTTCTAAGAACTGAACGAGACTATAATACTAGACTTTCTGATTTACATTTATCAGGTGGTGCAGATAATAATGAAGAAAACATAAGCATAACAATTTATGCTGATTTATAGTTAAGTAATGTTATTTACCTTTTACATGGAACATACTCTAGGGCAGTGCTGGGCAAAATTAAATCTTACTAGCAATTAACAATTAAATTAATTAATTGTGAATATTTTTCGTTCTCCCCTTTACGAAAGTGTAACTTTCTATCTTGATAAGGCAACCGAAAGTGAAAGTAAAACATGCGAGGTGATTGTTAGGTATGAAAAACTTTCAGTCCCTGGACCACGAAGTAGAACTGCCAATTTTTTTAAAATATAATATTATAAGATGGCTGTTGTCAGCATTACCTTTGGTAACAATACTGTTGTATATACAAACATTATTTTATTATAATCACTGAATCATCATTTTATTTATTTACTTATGGTGTTTAATAAATGTCAAGGGGAGAATGAAAAGTTTAATACGTTACACGCTACGAAAGCCCTTTCAGGTGCTCGGTGTTTTTAACTAATCAAAAACACCTTGCACCTAAAAGAAAACTTTCGCAGCTTGTAATGTAAATAACTATTATTTTGCACGATTACAATTAATTAATTGTTAGTTGCTCCGACAATTTTCAATTAATCAGTTGTTAGTTAAAATTATTGATTGTGATTGTCATTACAATTAACAATTGATTTTCATTATGATGACAAGTAACCTGATTTTTATTAAAAAGACATTGCTGTATAATAATGCATGACTTAAGAAATCAGATGTTTTTTATTTGTAATTACAGCTGGGAGATTACCTTTTTAGGCAACAAGCAGTATATTTTGCTATATAATTTTGTTTAAAATTTTAAGAACGACATTGTTTTTTGTTAATGGTGGTGTAGGAAAATTTTTTAATGAGTCGTTTTTATTGTTAAATAAATTAAAACGTTTCAATTAGTTTTTTAATATGATCATTTCGGATTTTAAGTCTTTTTAAGTACAATGTTTTTCACTTATTTTATTTTTCCTATATTTTTAATATTATTCTCTTTTTAAAAAATTTTTAAATTTATACTATTAACTATTTGGTTAAATGCGGAACATTAGAAATTATAAAAATTAGATATAATAAAATATTTATAATGACGTTTATAGACATGCGCTTTTACTATTACATTTTTATCAATTGACAGAATTAAAGAAAAATTGGTTTTTCTAATAAGAATCATAAATTAGAGAAATTATAAAATTATTTTAAACAATCTTTCAATATTTATACAAAATGAAATAACAAAAATCAAGTGGTGTGCATAATTCCACCACAAACTGAGCAAAAACAATTTTAAAATACAAAAATGTAAGTAAAAAAAAATTTCTCTCACTTTCCTATTAATATAATAAAAAAGATACATGTTAACAAAAATTTATTGTTGCAGTTTTAATTAAGTTATTTATCAACTGAAGAAGGATTTAATAAATCCGAAATGATCATATTAAAAAACTAATTGAAACGTTTTAATTTATTTAACAATAAAAACGACTCATTAAAAAATTCTCCTACATCACCAATATATTTTGCTATTTCTTATTAAAAGCATTTTACGATTTATATTTTTATAGAGATTGTGCAGGTAATACATTTTTAATAGTTTACAAAGTTTATTTGTGTACTCAATATTACTATAGATCATGCAATAGATGCATAAAGATATTTCAATTACTTTTTTTATTTATTAGGGTTTGTTTAAAAAGTCTGGATAAGGTTGAAATGAGAACTACTGTTATTACAAAATACTAGAATGACCTTAATAGTTTTTTAACTAAAATTAAAACTTTCATAAATAGCATTTAGTTAACAATTTGAGTTGTGATATTTAATTGCAATTGATGTATTAATTGAAAGATTGAAACTAAGTTTAATTGCAATTAAATTTAGTTGCAGTCTGCAATTAAGAGGTTAGTTGCAATTAAATATAATTGCAACTGAAATGTCACAATTAAATCTTCAATCAACTGATTAATTGATTACAAATTTAATTCATTGATGCCCAACACTGCCCTAGGGATTCTTCCAAGGAAGTTTATGGGGGAAATGCCACAAGAGGTGTGCACATGAAGCCTCAAGTTTGCACAACTTATCAAGTTTTAAAGTTGGCTGTCAAACACTGTGATAAAGGGTTTCTTTCTTAAAAACTAAGTTATTTAAAACAAATACAAATGCTGGTTCGTTTAATTAGGTGTGAAAGTGACACTACATATCACTTTTTCTTTAATTTGCGTAATTAATAACTTTTTACTTGCATGACAGGTCTGTAGTACTTAATTTGTATAATTATGTTAATATGATCAATATATTGGTAGTGTTATCACGTATATTGTAAATGCTCTTTTGTTATTTAAATAATTACGTAGGTAGAACCATCTCAAACAGTTTATGAAGTACACACCATCATCGGTACGCAGTAAAGTAAAATTCATACTGGCGGGTTATTGTCCGTTTAGGGGAATCACTCGGTGGCGTCGAATCACTTAAAAACAAACTCGATCATATATACTTTGACTATACAAACTACTTTAATAAAAATACAGATAATCAACAATTGTGAAATTAAAAATTTTAGAAATGATTATTTTTAAGGAATTATTATAGATTATGTGGAAGTTCGGTCAATTAAATGTTTGTCTATAGTTTGAGTGTTTAATTATGCAATTTATTTTCACAACTATTATAAATTTGTTTAGTTTAACATTTTTCACAGATTCTAAATATTACTATTTAATTACCAAATTGATTTAACTTTTTTTCTAATAAACATTTTCTTTTTGCTACATCTTATTTTTATAAAAATACAAACAACTCAGTATATTTGTTTCTTTTATTTTGTATATGGATGTTAGTAGAAACAATCAGGATGCGGTATGTGCCTTGCAATGATTGTTTAATGTGGATAAGCGTCTGCTATGTCCTTAATAGTAGTAAAATATTTATTTCAAACCTAATAATTCATAACACGCGTGCGCTGAAAACACTTACCATACTTTATATATTGCTTTTTGTCTATGGATTGGGTCAAAGTTTCAAATTGACCAACAGAGCTTTTGCATAGGCAAGTACAGTGGAATAGGAAAAAGGAGAGACATTTGAATGTGTCAGGGCCACATTAACCTTCGTTTATCTACAATACGTATACCTTTATATGAAAAAAGCCCAGATCTTCTATATGAACTTATGAACATGCCCATAATAAACCAAAAACATTTTATTAAATTTTGTATTATTAAGTTAAGAAATACCCATCCTCCTGAAAATAAGATTTAAACTTTGAACAGTTGGTAAACAGCAACACCGCGAAGATCTGGGCACTTATTGTCTTAACTGAGAGAGGGTTTTAACAGCCAGTAATTAAACTAAAGATCATAAAACTTGTTTCCATGCGTCCCTAAAGAATCATTTTATAAGCCTGTACAAATAACTCAATTTGTAAAAATTTTGACCTTCCTACTTAAAATCGTTTATATCTCAAAAAGTAGAATCGAAGATCTGGGCTCTTTTCATAAAAAGGTACACATATTAGCTTCTGTCTGCCTGTCTTAGTTATTCTGTCTGATGTTTGTTTCAAGGATTTCTATTGGTCCAAGACAGGGTTGGCAAAAAACATTTTTTTCAAAAACAAAAACACTTGTTTTTTAAAATTATACATGTTTTTTATCGAAAATGAGGTTAAAACACCTCATAAAAAAAAACATGTTTTAAACTTTTAAACTACTAAAGATTTTGAAATATTTTAATGAAAGATTTTAATAAAGATATTATTAAATTTGAATATAATTTACCATAATGAATCATGATTATGCATGCTTGAAACAATAATAAAAGTTCTTTTATTCTTAACATCACTTCTTTAATTTTACGACTTCCTAGTATAGAGCAACTAAATAAAAAATACCCTAATAAAAAATCTACTTCAATCCTCGCCGAAAACAAAAGTATTAAATATTGTTTTAAGTCAACACCATGCAAATTGTAATTTAGAAATAAAAGGATCATTATTCTTTTTAAATGCGTCTTCAGGCCTCTAAAAAGAATGCAGAATTAGTAAATAGAAAATAGTGGAATATTATATATTCATGATGACGGGTCGACGAAAGCCCTATATGACAGCATTTTTTAACAATTTTATTAAAGATGCTGTTGAACCTCATAAAATTTTATCATAACGTAACCAAGTCATCTGTGTAATTATTCATCTACTTTTCACAAGTTTCAATCTAAGTTATTTTCCAAAATAGATTTAAATAATAAACAATCAATAAATTGTCTATACTTTTTCATTCTATAATTTATAGTTGTGATACTTATATTTAATAATACACGTTTTAGATGAAAACTGGTCATTTAAATTCGAAAATGCAGTATAAGAATCTAAATTTTTTTCTCTTTCAAGTTTTCAAAAAGCCTCTTTAAAACAATAACAAAAAAAAGCGTTTTAAACAAAAGTTTAAAACATGTTTAAAAAGAAATAGTTTAGAACTTAGTTTGACGATTTAAACATGAGTTTTAAACATGCCAACCCTGGTCCAAGAGATGGTTAGGCAACCAGTGTGGTATATGTGTGTAAAGGAAAGGGTGTACATTAATAATAATAATAATAATAATTACTACAACCCATAACCTAAACCAAGGCCCCAGAAGCTATAAGCTTGTGCGGGAGGGAGGGGGCGATTATTATTATTATGTAGGCCCAATGTGCGGCTGCAGCCGACTTATAGATGGAACAGCGCAAATCCCACATTTGTGTTACAGCTAAGGGAAACTGCAGAAAACCTTAACCAGATCTGCCAGCACCAGGAGTCGAACCCGGGCCGCTTGGGTGAAAGTCCGGCACGCCAGACATTACACTACCAAGGCTGTTTAACATTATTATACATTTTAAAGAGGTTTTATAATTATACACATCAGACATGGTTTACTTTTTCTTTACATATCTGATAGTGATTGCCTTTGAATGTAGTGAGATCCAAATTGAGTGAGGAAGGTTTGAATTTGGCGCCTTAGGTTTTAGTGTATTTCACGCTGTTAGTGTAGCACTATTGAAATATGTTGCGTCAAATTACCACGGCAACTCGTCAGTTTCTCGTTTACATCGTTGTGCTTTGCCACGTTGTTCTGGATTTTCATATAATTTTTGCTTTATTTCGCTTGTTTTGTTATTTTACAAAACAGTTCTCTCCAAAACTACGGTTTGTTAGACGATTTTATTATCAACTAAGCCAGTGGCGTATTTAGAAATTCTTTTCTATAAAAATTCCGAATACAATACTTAGATTTTCACATAACACAGATTTTGACACTATTAAAGAAATTTCGGGGAGGGCTTCAGCCCGATAGCTAGCCCCTCCCCTAAATACGCCACTGAAGAAAGCTTATTATTTAAAATTAATGATGTTTATAAGCTATATTATTTTTCAGACGCCACTGTAAAATAAAAGAAGGGTAAGAATATCCGAAAAGTATTCATGTTGCCAACGTGACAATAATTTACCGTGGCGGTAAATTCAAACAGTTTTCAGTCATTTTGGATCACCCTGTAGTTCATTATGCATTTATTCTTTACTGTAATACAACACAATAACTCTCTATGCTCAAGCCCTGCGGGTGAACAAAGTGAGCATTTTTCTTGTAATTCTTAAGTTCAGAAATCTCACTGCAGTCATGATTGGATGGTTTAGTATAATATCTATTGCTGCTGGTCCTTTGTCTGTGTGTTACTTACGTTTGAAGAATATACTATTTAATAAGAAAATTATCACAGTGCACTTTTAAAAATGTAAAACCCATTAAAATGGTATTTTCGGACGTTTATAATATTCATCAATTTTTGGTTTTAAGCTTTTTTGAGTAATTCTGAACAACTTTTATTAGTAAAATCTTCACAACTAATAAAAAATATCAAATATGATTTTTGATTTTTTCATTTAGGTATTTTAGTATCACAGGTGACTTTGCATTTGAAGGGGCCAATGTAACCTTGGACTTAATGACGACTTCATATGAAAAGTGCCAAAATTGAAAAAAATTAAGATTTTTAACGTCATCTGGTTAAATATTACTTTTTCTATAAAATAAATATGAGAAATTCCGAAAATAATTAGTAGATGTCGCTTAAATAGCAAAAATAAAATCAGGTACAAGTGCAAAAGCATTGACAGCAACATGAAAAGTGTTACATTTCTTGTAAACAGTCTTTATGGACTTACGCACTTTTCATGTGAAGCCAACAATAAGCAGACCATGATGTGTCCTATCTTTGAGGAATTCTAATACTACTATGAGTAGGGAAGAATACTAATTATATAGTTACTTTTTTTGCACTCTACTAGCATAAGTCGTGAAATGAAGATAGAATTATAAAACTTATACGGGGAAAAATAATTAAGCTGAACTTTAATAATAATAAAAACCATAGGTACATGATAGCTGTCTACCAACGAGATTTAGAACTTTAATTTGCTAGTGCCTTGAGTGAATGGTAACACCAGGCTCACAAAGAAAAATACAACAACATATGAATACCTTCTCGCCTTTTGCCATTTCAATATAATAAAACATTTTATTACAAAAATTTATTTACTCAAAATAATACAAATTTTATACAAAATTTTGTATGAATGAGATATAAAATTAACCTTAAAAGGTATTTACAATAGTGTTTTTCTTATATTGACATAATGTTTATATTAATATCAAAGAATGATCAAAAATCTTTAGATGAGGTAAGCAAATTTAGAAATAGAAAGTACCTTATTTAAATATGCAATATAAAATATTTATTATAAAAATGAATTTTTTTAATGCCAAAAAGTTTTTGCTTGCTTAACATTTCTGTATTTAATTTTAAGATTAGAACAGTAATTACCTATGTTTACAGAATTAACTAAAGAACGAAATCTTTATGTAATTTAAAAAACTTCATTATAAAAAAAAAAATGTAATTTATTAATTAATTCCTACTGTTCTTATTCAATCATTCTTTGTAATTTATATATTATTGTCATAAAAATATAATATGAATTACTAATAATTATGGCAGAATAATAAACTTAAACTATTTAAAACTAATATATATATAAATTCATTTTATAAAAAATATACATCGTATTTCAGAGTCATCATGAAAGAAGAGAAATACAAAATTATAAAGCTAATTTTTGTAGTCAACATACTAAACATTGCATGAGTATATTTTTTACAACTTTACATTTAAAACTAACTTATTAGGACTAACCAAGTCATTCAATACAAATACTTTGATATTACATATAAAATAATTAAAATGTACTTATGTACAATATAAAGATAGTTTTATGTTTAACGAGAAATAAAATATATGCACATATTATGATATGATATGAAAGTAACATTTACCGTGTACTGATAATCACAATATTTGAAGATTCTATTTTGTAACATCAAGGACTTGAAGCTGTTTAGGGCTGATTATGTATTAAGGGCAGTATAAAGTAGTTTGGTGTGTTATTCGCAGCATACAACTGTTATAAATAGTTGTAGCTAATTTTACAGTTGAACTTGTAGCTACATTTAAATAAGCATTTACAACATCCATGAAATACTAAGATAATTCAGAATTTTGCTCCAAGAAAATATGCTATTATGCTGATGTAAGCAGCAGGTGTAATAGGAGGCAGATATAATATGAAATAGTAAGATATGGCATTTAATAGTTGCATCTTCACAAAAAAATCCCAACCACTAGATTCTAACATTTAAGTTGTGCTGATATTGCAATTGATTGTATGACGACAAAAATTAAATTTAAGATTATTTAAATTCATTTATATTTTATAATAAAATAATGAAAAATACTTGATGGGTAGTGTCTTAATCGTGTAGTAATTCTAAGATAAATACTAAAATGCTTTACTAAAATATTCCAATTTACATTTTAACTTCAAATCCCTGACGATATAGGGTGTTACTGAAATGTATTAGTATTATTTCCTAATTGAATAAGAGTAAAAATAATACTAGGTTGGATAGCTAGTTACGATTAACATTTTAGTTGAAAATTATGAAATGAAAATGAAAGAATTTATCTAAGTAACTATCTAACATTCTTTATGTTTTACAGAAAAGGTTATTATTATAGGAACAGCAAGCTATAAATTTTAAGTAGGTATAGAATAAATGTACATTATTTATATACATAATACCTATATAAATATATTTTTTTTTGGTAAAGTTTTTCTTAATAGATATCAGAACAGATAAATGTGCTTAGTCCTTACTGATTACACTAAAAATGTTTTTATTACATACATCACAGTTAACACCCTACACATTAACATACTTTAACTAACTAGAACACAAAAAATATCATAGATGGTCATGGTATGGTAAAGTCAATACACATTAAAGTATAAGTGGTTCTTCTGATAATGAATGATCTTTAAAATATATTGTAATAGTTTTGGCACAGTTCTCTATTTAAACGATTGTCAAATGGTAACTTACGCAAAATAATGTATTAAATATTTTATGCATATCACAAGCCACCATACTTGGTTACATTATTTTACAAAAAAATGATTATAAAATGCAGCAACAGCGTTGTTTTCTATTTATGGATTACATCGACACACACAACAAGATGGAAATAGGAACCAGTCCATAAATATACCTTTACAGTCATTATCTGGATCGTAAGCCAATAATCGATGCCATTTGTATTTTTGTTCACAACCACAGTCTCCCATACATCTTTTAGTTCGTACTTTACTAAAATAATAAACATAGAATGTAGTTATCAATATACATTAAATTATCTTGAATTTTTTGAATTTGTGATGAAATTAATACTAAATTTTTGTCAGTTATGTTAAGCCTCTTAAAATGGTTAATTACTCCTATACTTATCAATCTGCCTCGCTAGCATGGCAAAATAAAACTAAAAACCTCTTTAAAAACAAGATATGAAAATGAATTCTTTGAGAATCAGGGAAAATGCAATAATATATATGGTGTTTTGTTTAAAAAAATACATGTACTATTGATTTCATAATGATCTAGGATAGCAAGGCTAATACGAATCTATTTTTTATTATTTTATCCTATGCATTTACATTGCAAAAAAGAATAAAGAATCATCATATTAGCCTTGCTGACCTATATCATTATGAAATCGATAGTATATTTTGTATCATGTGACTTTTAATACAATTGTACATGCAATTGGTTTTTTGATGACATTTTAAAAAATATAAGAACAATACAACTTTTACAGGAAACTTTTCTTTTTTCTCCAATAACAACAAAAGTAAAGGGGTGGTCAAAATATGAATAACCCTGTACTTAGTAACAATCTTGGTAAATATTCTTAGAACCAAAGAAAAACTAGACTATTAGAATTAGAAGAGGAAATAAAGAAATTTAAATAGACAGTAGTAGGATTAGCTGAAGTATGAAGAAAAGGGGAACACTGTATTGTACACTAAAAAGTGAAGATCGGGGCAGATTGTTTAACAAAGGAAATGAAGATTAGAAGATAAGCAGAATGTTTAGTAATAAATAATAAAAATAAAAAATATATTGTAAAAACCTACTTAATAAGATAAAATATGTCAAATGATACCATGTAAATAATTCTAGAATTCCTAATAAGGTCCCACAAAATAGGGGTGAAACGCTGAATAAAATATAAGATATGTAGTTTCGCAATTACGTACACCCTCTCTGGCCTTACAATTAATTACTTGAAATTAAAGATGAAACGTCTTAAAATAATTTTGCTCAAATAAATAGAAGAACCATATAAAAGTGCAAAGGTCAAAGTGGTTTGTTCATGTGGTGAGAAGTCGAAGCACAAGAGCTATCAAGAAAGATAGTGACAGAGTGGAAGTTGGATGTCAAAAGATATAGAGGAAGATCAAAAGGTAACTGGTGCAATAGTGTATTAGAAGACTTACAGATTATAGGGGTGACAAACTGGAAACAAAAGTGTAATAACAAAACGGAATGGAAAAAAATGATAGAAACTGCTAGAATACATAAAAATTTGTAATTTATAAAGAGTGTATGAGTTGTAATCCCTCTCAGTATAAAGGGATTTAACATTGTTTTTGGATGAAGCCATAACTCTTCGGGGTTGTAGTTGCCTAAATATATACCTAATACCTATGTATATAAGTATATAAATTATAAATATAAATAAATAAAAGAGAAAACGTATACAAGGTTCACAGAGACAATCAAAACAGAAGAAATAAAACGTAGAAAAATAACATACAGGACAAATAAAAATTAGCATTACCTATACAACAAATATAAAAAACAATCAGACAGCTGAATGAAAACAACAATGGAGTCACTGAAAAACAAGAACTAACAAAAACGATTCTACCAAATCAAATTAATTCTGCCAAACAAGTATAGGAGGGAAATGCCAACACTCTGCAACAGAGCACGGCACGCAGAAGAAGAATAATAAACTCTATTTGATACGTAAAACAACAAACTCAAATAGTAGTTATTTTGATTTTAAGATCAACCTAACATACATACAAAACCTGACAAATAAATCCCTTATAATACAGTCAATTTGTGCTCAAAACGGCCCCTAGCGTGAAAGTTGTGTGGTAGTTTTGATTTCTTTCTTCCATTTTATATGTTTTTTGGGGTGCTGAATACGAATCTTTGCTAACAAGATTTCGTGACGCAGCATTGAAGAAAATGCAAAAAAAGGTAAAAATTTTCATTTTTTTGACGGTTTTTTGCTTATAACTCGGAAACTATCAACTTTTCGAAATAACCTCTAAATTCAAAATGAAGGTGCATGAAATTTCCTATAAAATTCACTTAAGCACCAAGCGCATAGAACGATTGAGAAGAGCGCAAAGAAAACAATCTGCTGCAATATCATTTACAGAATTGATGGTGCCCACTGTCTCGCAGGAGAGTTTCCTTGCAAACTCCAAAAACTAACGTCGATTGATATCTATGCTAATGGAAAAATTTGATGATGCAAAAATTGATTCCCAGCAAGCTGTGGAGGACGCCGATATCCTAATTACTACAACAGCTTTTATGTTGGCCCCGTCAAATGAATATGTGACAGTGGTGGGGGAAGATATCGACCTTTTGGTGATTTTGATTGGCCTGTGTAGCCCTGATACAAAGAATGTCTTCTTTTTTAAACCAGGAAAAGGGAAGGTGTCTCAAACCCTCTACAATCCTTATCTTGCCGCTGACAAAACCCTATCAGACCATATATTGTTCCAGCACACGATGAGTGGTTGTGACACCACTTATGCTTTGTTTACTCAGGGGAAACTGAAATTTCTTAAAGTCCTGCAGAGGAACAATGACTTGCAACCAATCATTGGTGCTTTCAAAGACCCTAATGCATACCAGGACGAGATTGCCGAAGCAGGAAACGTGTTTCTGATGACTCTGTATGGGAAAGGATATGAGACTAACCTGAGCATTTGAGAGACAGGCAATACGTATCTTCATCTTACAAAAGTAAAACTAACATTGCCTCACTACCCCCCACCGAAGCTGCTGCACGACAACATTCATTGGTTCAGGTGCAGCAGTGGTTATCCGGTCAAACTACACTCGACGAGCAACAAAGAGACCCGAACGTGTGGGGGTGGAAAAAAACAAGGAATGGTCTTGTGCCAGTGCCAACCACTTTGAACCCTGCACCAGATTCGATACTTCGGCACATTTCTTGTAAATGTAAAAAAGGCTGCCAACGCAATTGTGGATGCAGGAAGGCTGGCCTCCATTGCTCCCCGATCTGCATATCGGAAATTCTTATCTATATTTGAGAATACTTGAAAATTTTTTTCTTCAATTGTTTTTGAGTTGCGAATTTTTTTTAATGGGAACCTGTTAACTTTACACTACCATTCGATAGAACATTTTTTTCTCTTTACAATAGTATTAATTTTTGTTATTGTATTTTATTTTAATTTTTTGTCAACATTTTTTTCATGGAAACGTCGGTTCAAGTATTTATGAATAGTATGTACCTATATCTAAGATTAAACTCGCCATTGCTAATTTTAACAGCAATAAATTGCATACATTTATTGCATACAATTATTGTATGCAATTTGTTGCTGTTAATATTAGTAATGGCGAGTTTAATTTTAGATGTGCCTACTATTCGGAAATACTTGAACCGGCGTTTTCTGGAAAAAATGTTATTAAAATAAAAATAAATAAAAATTTAATACTATTTTAAAGAGAAAAACATGTTCTATCGAATGGTAGCGTAAAATTAACAGGTTTCCATTTAAAAAATCTTTCGGAAAGGTGTAACTCAAAAACAATTGAAGAAAAAATATTTAGAGTATTTTCAAATATAGATCAAAATTTCCTAAAAAACTTTTGTATAGAACATTATTTCCTAAAATGAATATTAACGATAATAAATTGCCGTCTCCATACATCCATACTTTTAACTAACCCTGTATAATTGTCATGCAATGAAGAAAAAGCTGTTTACAAATACACAGAAAATTCCAGTGATGTTATTGGAGTTGTGTACTTTAACTAATTTCTTTGATCAGTTAGTTACATCTACGTCTATAATTGGCTGCATACAATATCTCCAAGAACACGTATTGCTTAATGGCATCCGGAGCTCAATGTCTTATGCATTCCAATCCAAATATAATCAAATCTTGTGCAGCACTTTACTAGATCAAATAGTGCATTTTTTCTATTTACTGAGTTATTAATATTCTAATAAACTTTGCTTTATCCCTGCGCAGCTTTAATAAAATTACATTTTATGTACCCCTAGATATATGTGCACCACTGGTTGAAAACCACTGCATTAAACAAACAGTACCTATAAAGAAATACTTACGAACACACTTCTTGGTGGATAGCTTGTTCAAAATGTTGAGTATTAACGATTGCACGTATTTTTCCTGCTGAATTTGAAGCCCAATAGGGTGTAACTATTTCTACTTTACTTTCACATGCATCCATTCTGTAAGACAATATATTTTAGAAATAATGAGTAAAAACTCGTCATTACAGATTGAAAAATTCCCAGAAAAGTTGATTTCTTTGTTATTATTTACCTTCCATTCTCTGAACTCTGATTATTTCTAAAATTCTGACGAGTCCTTCTCGACAATTTTCCAAAAAAGGACTCCCCATCATTATTTGGATCAGGTCCAGGAGAAGCATGTAGATCAGGGACTCCTGGCTTCGTTGCTCTTTTATTTCGTTTTCCTCCGCCAGGACCAGGGCCCGCAAATTCCGGACTCATAGTAAAATCACCGTACATTCGCTTCATTAGCGCCTTATTTTCGTCTATGAATAATTCAATACGATCCCTGAAAATGTTAGTGTTCACATTAAAAGAAAAAGTTATAAAAAATCAACTTTATCTTTATGCTTACAATGGATAGGAACTTCCGGCAGTTGGGCAAAATAACTGCTCGTACTTCTTGATGCATGGCACTCCTCGAATATATTCCCCTCGTAATTCTACACCTAAAGCCACCGATAACGCCGTCCATAGAATCTACAACAAACAGATAATAGAACAATAAGTAATGCTTAATGAATTATTAATTAGTCTTCTGAAGATGAATTGAATATGTTTGTATGAAGATTTCTTGCTTTCTTTGTTTACTATTATTTATTTTACATGCGGGCTATTCATTAATAAGTATTCTTAAGGTTATTTTGAAATTTATAAACTACATATAAAGTTGTTTATAAATTGATACAAAAGATTTATTTAATAACTTTTATTAATTAAATTACCGACAGAATATAAATTATCAAATAGTTTTCTAATTCAGTCATTTTACAGTCCTCCTAATCGTCATCGTCTTGTAAGTTTTCTTGTGAGCTTGCGGGAAGTAAAAGCAGGATTGCCATACATCTCGATTTTACAAAAAAATGTCCAGCGTCCCGACCAAAGATTGTCTTGTTCCGTATTTTACGATAGATATATGCAAAAACATGTATAGTATTCAATGTACCAGAGATTTTGTTAAACATTTCTGCTTTCGAAGTTACCTTAGTGACCTCGATATTGAATTGCAAATCTAATCGAACCCTAATAGAGTTTAGAGTTGCCCAGAAAGTACAATGTGAAGGTGAGGTTATTTCGGACGTGAGAGGATATGTATGTCGACTCAACTGTACATTTTAAGGTACTAGTCGCTATAGGCTTACTAGGATCCCAGTACTGGATTATACCAGTAAACACCAGGGACCAAGTCCCTATCAACCAGAGGCTACTAATAGGCGACAGCAGCCCGCACTAGCACAGACCGTTTTTTTAACAAGAATCATAGTCACCCCTAATCAGGTCAGTATATAATTGACTCAATTATTCAAAGATTCTAGAGCCAGGACTATCAATTCTATGCCCCGTATTTGAAAATACTAAATATGGCAACCTTGAGCAGAAATGGAAATATAGTAGCTCCGACGGTACGTCTAAATACGTATAACATATGTATAAAATAAAAGAAAAAACTCATAACAAAATTAAATCAATTCATTATTCTAAAAATTTATTATTCCAAAAATATGTTACAACAATTATTACAAAACTCATTTCTAAATTATTTGACCCAGTAATAAAGATAAACATTGATTTCAAGTATGACATGAAGCTACTCTGCAATTTGTAAAGTGTGTCATAATACTAGCACAGCATTGTTGCTCACAAAAGTAAGTAATGCTGACTCTAGCATTATGACACTGCCCTGATTAATAGGGACAGGTTGAGCCATCCTTGATTGCAAAGGAAGGATTAAGAATTAAGATGGGAAGTGACAATCGAAAGGGGTAGTCAGTTACATGGTGGAATGAAAGCAGTAAAGTCCTTCTCGATTGTCATACCCAGTGTGAGGGAAATGGCCCTAGAATTCATAATTAGTTGGTAAGTAAAAATTATGTTAATTATATTTAGAATTAGTCTTAGTCATAAGTTAGGTAAATTTAAGAAATAAAATTAATAGATTAGATAAAGAGTGAGTGTATTTATTTTTATTCATATATGTAGTGTAAGACCTAATCGGCATGATTTTATTACAATAAAAATGGTTCAAAACATTCGAAGCATGTCAGAACTATTGGATAATATCGTTGCATGGCGTAATTTCATGTTCAGATATACATCCAGCGTTCGTACTGTTCCGCATCATTCATTTTTGATTGTCACCTGATGTAGTTACTTATCGTCATGTTGTATAGCCTGTTGTATAGTCGAAGTATCATCAAAACTTGTGTACCTAGAACTACGTACATATTACGCCCAAAGTAAACGAAATGGTCCGTTAGCGATACCGGGAGGGCGTGGTTTATACAAGTCGTTTGCTGTATGCACCCGATTCTCAAGGTCCCTTAACTTTATAGGTTGCCTCAGTGAGTATTAGCCAATGAGCGCGCGAAACGTCAGAGGGCTACCCATTCTATCTCACTTATATTCATTTGATATATGGCATCCATCTCTGTCTTTTAGTTTTTTCACGTTATTCTACAGCTTTAAAAAGTACATTTTAGTATGCAATGAAGTGAAAACCTGCCTTGTATGCCAAAATGATATTAACTTTATATTTATTAAATAATTTACTTGAGGCATTACTTAAAGAAACTAAGATATCTTTAATATTACCTTTGATAATGACAGCATAGCTGTCGAAACAATATTGTCAGGTTATATATCTTTAATTACCTCCGTGATCACTTATAACTAGCATGAAAGGCGGCTAATATTGATGTCTTTTGGGCAAGTTGAATACTAATTAAGAATTAAACTACATATTGATAATGCTAATTTATTGAGTAACTTTGCTATATTTGCTTGTTTGTATGTTTGTTTTATTTGCTCATCTTCTGCTTTCCTTTTAATGCCGGTTACTGAACTTTTTAATTAAATTTATGATATATATAATTAGCTTCAGGGACGTCGGAAGTATGGGTCAGAGGGGGCGGACAGCCCCCTCCGTTTTAGAACAGGGGGGCGTGGCCCCCCCTAAAAACAAGGATGAAAGTATAAAATATATTTATTTATTTTAATTAACTATTATGCCATTAATTTATTTTTACTAATATAATTAATATTATTCAATTCAGTTTCATTATTTAAAAATTACGATGTTAATTTCCCGCTCATTCACTTGACTCATAAAAGCGAGGATGTGAAAATGGTTTTAACTTTTCGTATAATGGAGCGGTCAATACTCAAGATTATTTAATTATTTGTTTGGGTTTGATAGATGGTGAATCTGTCTGTGGATATTCGTCAGTTCGCCCATCGTTTAGTGCTAGTGATTTTTAATCTGCTGTTAATGAGGTCCGTAATGGCCTGGTCATAGGTGGTTCGCGAAGACTATAACTATTATAGTGTTATATTATTAAAAAAATAAATACCAAGAAAATATTGCAACAAGCATTCTGTCTTTACGTTGTCATAAATTACAAACAGTGTCAAAATGTTCAAAGTCGGTGTTGTATATTAAAAAGAATAAATAAATAAAAAAGAATTAGAATGCATCACACGCTTGATGATTTGCCTAAATCTCAGCGCAGGAGAGGCCTGGTAGAAGCAAGAGCCGAGAAGACTGTTGTGAAGCTGTTAAAGTCAGAAAATGTTTGCTTATGCGTAAAATAGATAAAAAAAGGAAGGCGTTAGTGTAGGTGCTGTACAAAATAAGATATGTAACATACGGGGTTACAGAAGCAGAAGATGCCGAAAAGTATTGAGGAGCAACAAATACGGTCGAAGAAACTATGTGAAAGGTTGTACAGCGTTTTGATTTAGAACAAAACTTGTTGCGTTCTTATGGATAACGAAACGTACGTCAAAATGGACAGCAGTACGTTACCAGGGCCTTAATTTTACTACGCAGTTGTGCGAGAAGATGTACATGATAGCGTATAAAAGCAATTAAAATAGTTGAATTCGGGAAGATCCTGGTATGGCAGGCCATGCACTCTTGTGGCCTTAAAAGTTTAATTTTATACAACATTTTTTACAACTGGTACAATCGTCCAATTCAACTCGTACAAGTGTCGAGGCGACAAGTACAGGAAATAATGCTTTCAAATACGTTTACTACTCTTACTTTATCTCGTTAACACATTTTCCTTTTATTTTTGACAGATTTTGCATTGTCCCACTAGTATGATACGATCTTTGGAACCTATGAATTCATGTCAATTTTGTGAAGAAAAAGACTAGCAAATTGTCCTAAAGTTTCATCCCATAGAGCGCTAATGGGCTATTATAAAAATAAATGTTGCTAAAACTATCAAAGAATCTTACGGCTAGTATTCAAGCAAAAGTTATACAGCATATGTACAGTGTGATTCAAAATGATTGAAGATAATTTGAATTTCGCGCCGTAGGTTTTAGCGTATTTCAAGTTGTTAGTGTGGCACTATTGAAATGTGTTGCGTCAGCTCGTCACTTTTTCGTTTGCATCGTTGTGCTTTGCCACGTTGTTGCAGGGTTTCATTGAATTTTTGCTTTATTTACCTTGTTTTCTTATTTTACAGAACAGTTCTTTTCAGACCTACTACAGTTTGTTAGACGATTTTATTGCCGGGGAAGTAAGTTATTTTCCAACCACTCTATAACTCTTTTAGTGGGCAGCAACGCATGCCCATTAATATAGTAAAATTATTTTTGAGACGCCACTGTAAAATAAAAGAAGGATAAAAACGCCTGAAAAGTGTTCGTGTTGCCAACGTGAGAATAATTTACCGTAGCGGTAAATACAAACCTCATCAATCATTTTGGATCACCCAACATTATTTTTTATATACTTAAGTAATAGACGTCGACATAAGTTGTTTTTTAATTTCAAAATAAAGTAAGTGAAATTTGATGAAAAGTTTAAAATTTGTAGTATCAATAATTTAGTGTTCGTTTCGTAAAATGAGCATTCCTTAAAACAATTTCTTTGTGCGTAAACTCGATCTTAAGAGCGCTCTCTACGCGCCGTATCAGCAAATCACATCGTTAAAAATTAAGATAGAAAGATGCGGTTTTTAACAAAATGTTTTAAAAATTTTTCTTCATGTGGCAAGATATCTAAAAAAATTTTAATTAAATTTCTGATTTTTATTTTGCTTATTTTTAAGTATTTCTGGCTTTAGGATATTTTGCCACATGCAGGTATTCATTTAATAATTTTCAAGCGAAAAATTTTGATCAGAAACCTTTTAACAATTAAATGGCACGTAATTCCCATAAATTCTTTAAGCGCTCAATAAAGTGGCGCCATCCTGTTATATTTCGAAACTAAACTCGGGTTAATTTTCTGTGGCAACGCTGGACATGAAGGTTTGGCGTTGGGAGCTAAAGCGATAATTTAAATGTGGTTAGTTGTTGTATCACATTTCAGTAGTTAATTCATAACCGTTATATAAATGTAATATCAAACAATAACAGCAGTTTAAAGATTTTATTTAAAAACACCTAAGTATTTTGTTCCTGCATTGACTTGCAATCATAATCCTTTTTAATTTTACACGCAAAAAACATCTTTTTAACCGTAATTTTACGATCTCAGGTACTTGAGCATAATATACGAATTAACTACTATTAGCAGCAAATGAAAATATCTTAAACATAAAGCGAGAGTAAATTAATAGGGTTGAATAAAAAATTTAGTCTTCTCCACGAAAACAATAAAAAATATTTAAAACAATAAATTTTAAAGTTGACTGCAGTTTTGGCTTACTTAAGATGAAGTCATTCTCAAAACATTATTAAACCAAATATATATTAGGAAGAAGAAACATTTTTTATGCAATCCATGTTTTGTTATTAGCAAGTTGTAGAAGCAACTTACACTTCTCATGATTTTTACTCAATTTTCTTTAATTACAAAAATCATGAGAAAAATTTTTAAAAAGAGAAAGAAATATAAAATATCAGATTATTCTGTTCCCAGATCATGTAGTAGTATTAATTTTCTTTATAGGTATATTTAAACATGGAGTGTTCAAAAAAACGTTTCTTCTTCCTAATACATATTTTGGGTTACTATTGTTTCGAGAATGGCTTCATCTTAAGTAAGCCGAAACTAAAGACGACTTTTAAAATTTATTATGTTTTAAATTATTTCGTGGAGAAGACTAAAAGCTTTTATTCAACCCTATTTATTAACATTCAACTCCACTAAAAGAAAACAATGGACACTTTCGAAGATTTAATAAAGCGAGAAATTATAAGCCACAACCCACAAGGTGCAATGGGTATTAGTTTATTTAAAAACTATAACTTTTCTACTCCTGTTGCCTATCGTATCGCCAATTTACCTGTAACATGGTTATAAATTGAGATAGAAAGATACGGTTTTCAACAACATCTTTTAAAAAATGTTTTCTATGTGGCAAAATATCTAATAATTTTCTAAATTAAATTCTCGATTTTTATTTTTGATATTTTTAAGTATTTTTAACCAAAACATTTTGCTGCAAGGAGGTATTATTTTATAATTTTTAAATCCAAAAACCTGTCCATAAAATGATTAGCAGTTAAACATATTAATTTCCCTTATATACTGATTATATAGAATCTATGACTTTGCTATGCTAATATATTATTTTATGTTCTTCTATTCTGGTACAACACGAAGATGAAGATGTTTTTGAAAAGTTGAAGTGTTTTGACTTACTTGATTTGAAGTGTTGAGACTTACTTATATATGGTGTCTCTAAAAGGCCTGTACAAAACGCTAAGACATATTGCTGAGACCAAAATAGGACGATTTAACCAAACTTACCTCTATCCAAAAGTGCTTCGTTAATGCCCTATCGAATGTTAAAGATCTTCAAAAAATTTCTATTTTTCTAAATGACAAAAGTTTGCTTTTAGCAATGAGGATGAAATTTGGGATTTCCGTACTAAAAAAATTGTTTTTTGGCAACATTTTTTTAATAGTGGGTGTTACGTAAGTGGTCAAAATTTGATCATCTACATGTAAAGAACCTCAAGGTTTGGTGAATATTTTTCTAACTTTTTCTTTAAAAAACTTATCTGATTTGCATGCCATTCACTGCAGCCATACATTATGGCTGCATTATGGTTAGAACTTTGCCGAGATATATTTTCATGCATGATGGGGTACCCCTTCATTTCACATTAATTATCCACAACATTTAAATCAACAATATCCGAATAGATGGATCGGTAAAGGAAAATGTTCTCGTAAACTGGCCACCTCGTTCTCCTAATATGATCTCGATGGATTATTTTTTATGGGGAGCGTTAAAAGCCATGGTCTACTCCAGACCTGTAAATGTTGAAGAGGAATTGTGGAGACGAATTCAAAATACAACAGACACACTAAAAGACAATGCTGAAATGATGAAAGAGTACGGTTTAATTCTGTATGTCGTATTAATTTTTGTATGCATGTAAATGGTAGCCATTCTGACCATTTTCTGTTTTGTTGCATTAAATTTACCTATTAAGATAGTTTTTGTTTTATTAACTTTTCTTGAACGCCAACACACTTTACATTAGATACATTATTATAGCTGCAGTGCATGGCATGCAAATCAAATTAATTTTTCTTGCCGAAACTATGGCAGATACCAAAATCCAACAACAGACAAGAAATGTTAGAAATTAGAATATCTATCTGTAGAAAAAGTTTGAAGAATATTGACCAAACCGTTACAAAATTTTGAGCTTCTTTGCATATGGATGATCCAATTTTTACCACTTACGTAATACCCACTATTAAAAAAATTTTGCCAAAAAAATTTTTTTTTTGTACAGACATCTCAAATTTTATACCCATCGCTAAAGGCAATTTTTTGTTATTTAGAAAAAAGAAATTTTCTTTGATTTGATTTGAAAGATCTTTGACGTTAAATAGCGCCTTTACGAAGCACGTTTGGATAGAGGTAAGTTTAGTTAAATCGTCCTATTTTGGTCTCAGGAATATGTGGTAGCGTCTTGTACAGCCCTTTTTTATAAGACAGTCGGTAATATTTAATAATAACTAACATACAGGTACAAGTATGGTGAAGCGATAAGACAAGAGAGAAGCGACGAGACTAGCGACGAGATTTCAATATTGCAATGTATTTTGAAAAGAAGTGTATGCTATGGTGAGGAGGTAAGTAACGCATTGACGCCCAAGGCAGCCATAGCGACGCAACTCGATTTAGATTCGAGATTTATTTGCAGCAAGATACGCGCTAAAATCTTTGCTTTGACAGTTCGAGGACGGTTGTTCCCACAAGATTAATTTTTAAAGCAATGGAAACGGAACAACTAATTAATTTTATCCAACACATCTATATAAATACCATGTTTACTATGGTCATTTTAAATAAGGAAAGTGATTGTTTACTCTTATGGGACATTATAACCTACGTTGCCCCTAGCAACGTGGGTTATTTTTAAAAAACTCACTCTTTGAAAGATAACAACCAATCACCAGCTTACGTTACTTAATATTATTAAAATCCAGTGATCGTGCTAGAGTATTACCGTCAAAACTACAGACTAACTATACATTGCACATTCGATGTTTAAACTTAAATAAAGAGGTGTTGGATAAAATTTTGTATGGCACGCGTGAGTTAAGGATATTATCCACTCAGAAAAATTAACCCTCTCGGGCCTGCCGGCCCTCGAGGGTAAATTTTTCGTTCGTGGATAATATCTTACTTAACTCACTTGTACCATAAATAACTATTGTTCAATCCTGTCGTTGAAAATTACTGTTTCTTACCCAGATACCAAAGGTGAAAGCGTTTGTTTTGTCCATTCAACCTACTTACATAGCAACTACAGGAATTATTATATACGTCATGGAGTTGGACAGTAATTTTGATTTACCCACTCAGTCACTGAGTCGCATTCAGAGCCTATTTTTAACTGAGATGGGCCCTAGGTTCAGCTAGCAAATTCCAGGCCCCGTATTCGAGTGAAAGGAGTACCAAACAGGCGTAAAACTTGAAATAAAATAAAATATATATATTTAAAAACAAAAAACTAAACTCAATATATTTTGATTTAAAACTAAACAACTTCTCAAACTGCCCTGCTGAAGGAACTAAAATCATAACACAAGAATTTAATTTGTTCCTTTAATTTTTATTTATTTTATTTTTTATAGGTAACCAAAAATATTTATTTTTCCCAAAAAATATACGACATATACTCTCAAGGGAAAAAACTTGATAACGTACCAAAAATACCAAAACTTCAAACAGTCTTAACTCGGTTAATTTAGAACAAAAATGGATAAACTTTTACGTACTGAAAAGTTTAAAGTGTCTAGTTTAAGAACGTATCAGCTGATGTTACGTTTAAGCCTTTCCGCTCCCCGCGATCCCTGCAGAAAAAAGAGTGTCAGACAGACTTTTACAGCTTGTACGGTATACTAAAGAAATCGTGGACCCAATCGACTGCCAGGGCAATAAAGTTCAGACCTTTTCTGTAAATTCTTTAAAACTTCGAGTGCCTAAGATAATATGGCGGGGATTTATGAATTTTTGAAATTTACCCTGAATTTTGTCGGATGTTTTTCGTTTGCTGCCGGCGACATTATTACCGGTTGAGTTTGAACATTTTTTTTATTAACGTTAATTTTTTTAACGTATAAGAATCAACATCAGCGTTACCCGATGTACACCATGTCGGTCGGATTTTGCACATCGTGTGTGTGTGTGTGTGTGTGTGTGTTTCTTCCTTTTTGCTGGCGTACCTCTTGTAACCTCGCTGGCATGTTCAGAACTGCGCGAATCTCTTTCTGGGGAATGTTGTTTGACAATTGCGTCAGTTCTATTCCCAATCCTCGGAGAGCAGTTGGTGGTGTCTGCAGGTTTCGCAGACAACACCCGATTTTATCCCACACATGTTCAATTGGGTTGAGGTCTGACCTGATAGGTGGATGAGGAAGAACGCGTATGTTGTGTTGCTGGAGAAGCTCCTGGGTGACTCGAGCAGTGTGTGGATGCACATTGTCTTGCATAAACACAAACGCTCGTCCCATCCGACGTTGCATGGGCAGAATGTGAGAATTTCGTTGATGTACCGAAACGCTGTCAATCTAGGAGTTGGTACAATCACCAGTTCGGTGCAACCATCATAGCTAACGCCTCCCCAAACTATGACAGATCCGCTGTTGAAATTGCGCGTCGGGTTGATGCGATTGCGATCCAATCGCATTCCTCGACGACGCCATACGCAAATTCGTGCGTCAGAATAGAAGAGGCAAAAGCAGCTTTCGTCGTTGAACAAGACCTTTCGCCATTACCTCGTAGTCCAATGTCGGTAGTGCATACTTCATTCTCTCCTAGCGATGCCGGTGCGTCAAGTGAGGAACATTAGCTCTAACACGAGTACAAAGTTGACCTTCATGTAGACTATTTCGTACCGTCCTATCGGATACTCATAGAATCAAGTCCATGTCTGCTGCAATCATGTGAGCGCTTGTCACAGGATCCCGTCGAGCTGCATTCACAAGTCCTTCGGTCCTCTCGACGTTGGTAGAATGAGGACGATTAGACCCTTGACGACGACGAAAAGTTCCCGTCCCTCAATGCCGAGACCACATACGAGATACAACACTATGGCAAACCCACATATCTCAATGCGACTTGTCGCATACTAACTCCTAGCTCCAAAAGAGTAACAATTTGTGCACGTTGAATGTCCGTTAAATACGACATTGTAACGTTTCGAATAACTTTGTGTAAAATAAGAATCAAAACATTAATTTAGACACTTGCACATAGGGTAACGGTGGTGTCGTCGAGACACGTTAAAAAATAAACGTTAATAAAAGAATGTTTTTACTAATTAAAAACATTTTTCGACATTTTTCAAAATTTCTTAAATTTGGAAAGAAAAGGTTCAAACTCATGCGATAATAATGTCGCTCGCAGAAGAGGAAAAACACCCGACAAAATGCAGGGTGAATCTCAAAAATTCATAACTTCGCGCCAAATAATCGTAGGCACTCGAAGTTTTGAAAACTCTACAGAAAAAGAACTGAACTTTATTGTCCTGGCAGTCAATTGAATCCTTTTGGTACACCGTACAAGCTGTTAAAATTTGACATTTTTCTAATCAATTTTCTTTTCTTCGGGGAGGCGGGAGGCGAAAAGCTTAAACATATCATTCGCCCGCACAACCTTAAACTAGACACTTCAGGCCTTTTAGCACGCAAAGGTTCATCCATTCTCATCCAAAATCCTCCAAGTTATGACGGTGTGAAATTTTGATATTTTTGGTGTGTTTTCAAATGGTGCATTTTTTTCCTCGAGAGTACAAATATTATACATAGATAGTATAAATTTTTTCCTATCCTCCATTTGAAATGAATGTGGTGTCGCAAAAAGTAAACAAACAAATACATAAAAGCCAACGAAATCTCAACAAAAGTGCAGTGGAAACACTACAATGAGACTTCGGGATTTCGGAGCCGAAAAACTTTTTTGTGCATTTTTATGATTTTATTTTCCAATTCGGGCCCCTCTTGCCGTTGGGCCCTAGGCACGCGCCTAAAGCGCCTAATAGTAAAATAGTGTTGAAAGACCATTACAGTTTTTAAAGCATGTGTACTAAGATTGACAACACAAACACTTTATTTTAGCATTAAATGTGTGACAGAAGTTGTGTACAAAAATATAAAAGTATTATTAAAGAATGTCAAGAAATAAGAAATGTCAATTTTAAGATTGAAATCTTTTAGTGTTATCAACACAAAAAACTCTAATGCCGAATATTTATGGCCATTTGCACTAGCTTCTGTTAATCCTAATCGAAGATTAATTACCATATACAATACGTTTATCAAGACGATCATATCCATAATAATTAGGGCTAGCGCGCACTATGAACTTTTTTCGTCCAACAGTTTAGTCGACCGAGTGAGATATGTTGCAACATACGGAGATGCGCACATTTACTCAACTTTCCTGTTGACTCTTGTCACAAACCAGAATACGACTGAACTATTGGCCGACACACCTGGATTTGAATATCTCTGTGCGCACTAGATGATTAGATAGGCACGGAACTTCGCTTGGACACTCTTTACTGTGTTTGAAAATCTCTGCGAACATTGTAGCACAATGTGACTGGACCAAAAATTTATTTATTGCTTATAGAAGGTCCAATAATTTTTAATACTTTGTCAAAACTTGTGACACTCATTCTATGGAATCCCAAAAAACTCTCAAATCCTCGTAGAGTTTTTGACCCTTCAGTAAGCGTTGGCAGGTTATTGGATGAACTCAATATCTTCTGTTTTCATTTTCTCGGTGTCTAATAACTAACACCGCGAAGGAAACTACCTCTACCAAATTCATTTTGAGAATGGAATACATGACACGACACAACAGTTCAGTTCGTATGCGCGCCCAACTCGAACAAGACACAGTTTCGTTCGTTAATGCGCCCAGATTCTACTTTTGTCGACCGAACTGTTGAACAATTCAGTTCATAGTTCGTGATAGCCCTTAAAACAACTTAATTTAATTTGACAAATATACAGAAGTCAGTAACAAAAATCTCGTGTATCACGTGCTGAGAAACTACTTTGCAAGTACCCGTATTTGTACAAACCACACACACATAGTGTGCCCCCAGATGCGGTACACAAGAGGAAAAACTCTTTTATTATTGATTTTATAACAAAAAGTCATCTTCTATAAAAATTTTTGCTTGATTCAAAACTACTAAAAAGTATAACGGAGTTTCTATATTACTTATAATAAAATAAAAATTTAAGAAAATGCATTTTTTCTAAGGAAAAAACGACCAATGTAGTAAGTCTTATATTTTTTATCATGACGTCTTGCTTGAATCAGTGCAGTAACAATCATCACAATGATTTGATTTTTTTAACCTGGCGCTTATTACAACTTAAATTATATATTAAAAGGTTTTTTCTCATAATTTTTTTGTTTTGCTTTTTCAATTTTTTGAATATTTTATGGTAATCTGAAAGAACTATTAGCATTTGAATTCAATAAGGAGAGTACTGCCACCTAATTACCTAAAGTACATATGCATACTCGTATTAAAACGAAAAATTGGTCAAAATTTCAAATTCGCGATACGACATCCACTAATAAAATAGTTAGCATAACCCTATCAAGTTAAAAGTGTTACTGAAGTTTATCGAATGATATTCAATTGCAGATTGTACTAAATACCACCACTTCTAGAAGAACTAGTCACGTGCTTGCGCTATTGCCGGTTTAACACTCACGACTTTACATGCGAACAAAGAAATTTAAACGTTACGCGTCTTCAGCATTCGATAATTTAAAGAGGAAGAAAGATGCATAATACAGCAAACGTTTTTTCTTAATTATTGAGTTTGTGGGTTCTGAGGGGTGTATTGGTGGCTTTTCAGGCCTTGATCAGCTGAGCTACAGCGCTCTTAAGGAAAGTAAAGCATTCATAAACATAAAATGATACAGTCTCTTTCTTTTCAATTATTTACTTATAGGCAAATTGATTTGTTATCACGTAAGTTCGACTATTCCTTTGTCTTAGGAACGCAGGAAAATGCACGTGCACCGTATCTAATCGGAACTTTCCAAATATAATCGATAAATGATCGATAAACGATAAACGCCGGCGGATGATCTTGAAATTCAAAATAAACATTCATAAAAAAATAAAACAAAATATTAAGAAACGTTGGTTTAGTATATGAACATCAAGCTAAAGTTAGTAAAGGCACATGACATTTATATAAAAGTAACAAAATAATTAGATCAAATTAATTAATTAGAAGAATTACTTTTTAAAAATAAAATATTTTTTACTGTATTTTCAAATAGCTAGCAGTATTGCGAGCATGTATGTCTTAATTATGATATCATCCATTTTTACTTTTTGCAGCTTTTTGGTGACTTTACTGTATCTTATCTATGAAATCGAAGTTCGCCCTCCCCTAAGTAAAAATACTTATTATACAAATTTAAAACATGCCTTCTTTTCGGATAGGAAGTAAAACTGTAGGTCTCGTGTCAATGCGATGTTTGGCACGATAAAGATCCCTACTGGGGGTGGAACTCCCCCAGATTCGGCTAAATTCTAGTAGGGTCGGCCGAATGATCATAGTAAACGGTGCCATGAGGTACGAAGGATGCTCCGTCATCGCGATTCCTCGCCGAAAAATAAATAAAATAAATAAATAAATAGAAAAATAACCGAACCTCATAGGCCAGTAAAATTAGACCCGATTATACGGTCGGGCGCTCGACCGGATTTTATTTTGTATATTCCTATATTGGATAATCAAATTACGTCGTTTAGTGCAGTTTGATACCTACAGGAGGCACCACAGTTATTTGATAGTGTTAATGTCACTTTTGACATATGTCATTGTGACAGATGAGTCCATAAAAGTTCTACTATATTTTAGAAAAACATTATTTCCTTAAAATCAGTTCATTTATAATGGAACTTTTCTGCTTTTAGAAGCATCAAATTTATCAATAATATTTTCAAAACAGTCAAAACATATTACACAAATATTTTATATATGTACACTGATATTTATTTCAAACATTTATGTTTACACTACCCACAATGCGCTTTGGCTAAAGAGAGGAGAGTTGGGCCACATTTTAAAAAAGTAGCCAAAATTTCTTTAGTGTAAAACAAAAAATATATATAAAAAATATCATAAAACGGAAAATTCAATTTTACAACTTTTGTGTTATTAAAATCCAAACTATCCTTAGCTCTTATGTTTGAAAAATAAAAAAGAGAAAGTATATAATGGTGCATCTCTCCTACTTTAGAGAGGAGAGATACCTTGTAGGGTAGGAGAGATGGACCCTACAATTTTGTTGTTTTTTTAATGTGATTGGCCAGTTATCTTTCAGCATCGTGGCCTAGCATGGAATCAGGAGCAAGTGTCTCATTTTTCTCTAGATTATTTGTTTTTATTCTTCGATTTAACGTTGTTTTAGGGATGCCAAACGTCCTAGCTGCCTCATTTACAACCATTTCATGTGTTATCACTGCAGTTAACGCTTAGTTCAAACTTTCAGCACTCCAACAGCCTCGTGGTGTGGCATCTCGTTTGCGAATATATGTGTTGGACATTTTTCTACAACAAAAAGAATAGGTCCATCTTTTCTCCACAACACTGGTCCGTCTATCCTCAAATAGGAGGACAGACGGACCACGCTGTAATTAACGAACGAAGTGCATTAATGTAACGATTTTTAGGTTATGGTGTACAAGGACTTATATCTCATGTTCATATTGGCAAAAAATCAATTATTCTTACCTAAATCTCTTAAAAATTTGAAATTTTGTAACACTTCCAAAAATTTTAACAACTCGAAAAATAATCTTGTACTCAAAACTTCAACAAACACCTATAAACAAACTAACAGGATCACGTGCTGTTGAGAGCTAACGATAAGAGGTTAATACAGCTCCTCGTACGGTACCGCGTTGCCAAACTTAATGAAATATAAGTAGTGGTCCGTCTCTCCTACTGGTCCATCTCTCTTCCCTTTACCCTATTTGGTTTAGCGAGAGCAGATTAGTCAACCAATCTGCTCTTCCTGCGCGGCGCTTTATATACCGTATACGGGACTGCTGGAGCGCCCTAGAATTATTCTGGTGCATTGTGTCATACATTCGGCCGTGAGTTCTGTAATGCTGTAGAAAGCTGTCGATACGGCGAGAACTCTCGCCTGGTTTCCCAGTTCGTTACAATATAGTTTCTGGCCTAATGATCCAACTTATTAATGAATGTAACTCAGACTGCAAAGTAAACGATGAGCGGACGTTATAGACTATAACGCCTGCTTATAATGCCCTGATTGTTATGGAGTTGTTTATATAGTCAGTATCACAGATATAAACAACAAATAATATGCAAGTAAAATAAAACTTTATTACAGATGCTATAAACTTAATTCTCTGCAATGCTTAATGCTCTAGCAATGTTGCTATATCCTAACATATAAATGAAGGATTTAAGATTACCGATATCACGAGGGCAGAATTGTAAAAAGCATCGCAAATCACGCAGTGTTCACTCCACGATCACGTGGTCGACTCGAGTAATTTATCTGATAACGGAAACAACAGATGAACTCGAATGATTCAGTAGCGTCACAAAATGTGATTTAATAAGGGTAACGTTGATGCTTAATGTGTAAAATAGGGAAAATGAAATTAATTTATACTATAAGAACAATTATTATTAACGTCGAAGTTGAATTATTTCATTCCACCTATAATAATAAAATTTATTTTCATCCGTATAGACCACAAAAGTGAATGGTGTAAGTCAACAAAAAGCAATTAAAGTAGAAAGTACAATCAAATCAAGAAGATACATATGCACAAATAAAATACTATTTGACTCACAGTTAGGCATATTTTTGTTTTCCATGTAACATGTATGCAAGTAAACGGCAAAAAATATAAATTAAATTAAACATATGAAAGCAGAATTATTGTTATAAACAAAAATCTTTAAGAATATGCTCTTCTACTTAGTAAAATGCATGTTGTAGAAGTAATTCCTTTACAACAGTAACAAATTGTTTATACATTAATTGTTTTATTGAAATTGGTAAATTATTATACAGTACGATTCCTAATACATATATAAAAAGGATTGCCATCATTTAGTATCAGTTTTATGCACTTAAAAATGTAAATTAACACCACTTATGATTTGTGTAGTAATGATTATTGATTGTAAACGAGAAACATTCTTTTTACAAATTGCAAATCTTCAAAATTAGCATTCGAAAATGTTGAAAAGCAGTAAATGTTTCATAAATTGATTTGATCTTCCCTATTTTTTACTTTTAACGGTTTATAGTTAAAATTTTTGCAATTACTTTTCTTTAAATGTATTCATTACCCTATGCCATTTAAAACGTAACGAGATTTTTAATTATAACTCGTTATTAGGGTTGAATAGATACTTACTTCAACGATGACAAATTTACATAATGTTAAAAAGTACTATCCGAACGTACACTACTGACTTTTTTAATATTCATACAATATTCTGCCTACATTCTTATCTTATCGTAATGTTCTCACAGCTGATGTGCACGCATTGACCTGGATCCTTCATTTATATGTTAGGGTATAGTTACAACATTTCAAAGAATTTATTTATTATCTATTTATCTGTAATACAATTTTTATAAGCATTTAAACCGTGATCCTATAAAGTTGCTAAAAACAGTTACGCGAGTATGCATTAAAGGCGACGACATGAAGGCTGTTTTAAACTTTTTTGTATGAAACCGTTGTCCGAAATTCCGTGTCCGCAATAGCATAAGCTTAATAATAGTGACGTAGCAAAACTTGATTTTGCTTGTAATTTGTGAACCTTATAGAGAAAATAAAAAGCTATAATAAAAAAAAAGAAATATGTACTTCTTTCTGTCTTCGTATGTCTATTCTTCGCTAGTATTTATAAGAAGTTTCTCGAAGAACACGGTTATGTTGATCATTGATTTTGTATTTTGTTGGCAGGGCAAATTTTTGTGGTCCCTCACCCCCGTCGATGTACTTTTTGAAAGTTTTTCTACCCTTGGCACATGCGTAATGTATTATGTAATACTGAATTCTACCGTCGCAATCGAAGGCATTTTTTTGTTTCTTTTTCTTGCCTGTGCCACCTTTATGCTATTTTTCTTGTAAAAATAAATGTTAGCATCTTCATATTCTTTGTCCCCTAAGTATCCCCAACTGATATCATTTTTTTTATTCAAGTTGTCCATTGGAGTGCATCTATTAAAATCAAAAACAATGGAAAAAGCGGTTCATGCCACAAATTGAAGTAGGTGCAGCTTGCAAGATATTATTATTTAATTATTGATTGGTAATAGAATGACCAGATTTGAGGCTAATTTCACGTTTGTTATCAAAATATGGCTTCAACAAAGATAATGCAGTAATTGATTCAATTAGCGGACGGTCGGTAAAGGGTAGTGCGTGTGTTGGCACCGAAAATGCAGATGCGTAATGCTAATATTTACTGTGTTTGCGATACGGCACTTAGAAGTGCTGGTACCTGTTAACTGGTTCTTGTTATTTTTGTGGCATGTGAGATGTTGAATTGTGATTGTTGGCCAATGTGTGATATTGGCATTATATTGAATTGCTGTTGTTTTGATGTTATGTTGGTTGTTGGCAATTTGAGGAATTGCTGTTGTTGTTTTGATTATGTTAATTGAGCTCTGTAAAATTAACCGCACAGTATACTGTTTGCTTAGAGACGAAGAGTGTCTCAAAGTCGGCCTCGACTTGGGTGACTAGTTAGAGTCACACCAATGGCCCCGTCTGATCACCGGGCAGTCTTGGGGTGCTTATTCTCCTACAGGTTCCTGTATGTCAATCCCGACCAGAAGCAGAGTCGGGGGAGGTGAATACAATGACGGTACCTTCCGTGTGTACCTGGTCTTGTTAGCATTTCGGTTAAAGGGCGCCCGATGCGGCAAGCATCTGTTTCAGGTCATCATGATCGTGGGTAGTGCACTAAAGGTCTTCACTCTCGAAAGCGCCAATCATCCAGAAGCAACGTGAGACGGCACGGAGGATCCCCAATCCCCCCGTAAGTACTGCTAATTTCCATTTAAATGGTAAGCGACTAATGTGTTGTAATTATCTTTTCATGTGTGCCTTAATCCGGCCCGGTGGTATTTTACGTTTTGGTCTCAACGCGGCATGTATCTGCATAACCGCCCGTTCCCGTCCACTTAGGAAGAAGCAGTAACACGACCCGAAAGGACCTGTCAAATGTAACATTCAGACTTGGGATTAACTTTAATTTGTGAGAACTAGATGTTGGCGTCTCGATGGCGTTGGGCTCGATGGACACCAAATGTAGGGAGACGAAAACGTGAATATTGCTGCGAAGAATTAATAAAGTTGTTCATACGTTTATGGTGGTTATTTCTTATTGTTATTTAAAGACTTAATTTCCTCATTACCCTAACATAGAATTCTTTAAAATAAATGCACCAACAGAATTTTTAACAAAATTTAAATCATTATTGAATTACGCCCCCGGTCTACACACCCTCTTATTCACGCAATTGAGTGTGTGTATAAATGGCCCCAGACCATTCGTACATACAGTGTGCACGAATAGTCATTCCGTATAAATTAATTACCGAAATCTGGTCATTTGATGTTTCCTTTCAGAAGCAAAACTACCAGTTTTAACCTACAAAAATAAAATAAATACATTTGTTTTCATTCTCAAACGTCGCATATTAATTAAAAATAGAAAATGGTAGGAGTCCCAGACCTCTATTTAGACGCCTTCGAATGAATTGATAATGCAGAACTTTTTTGTCATTTCGATTACATAATATTCTAATTTTCTTTCGATTTTAATTCCGTAAATTAAAAAAGGTAAAACTGTTTGTATAATTTTTAATAGAATACAGAATTTCTAATTTCTTAATAAGAAGGATATAAATAGAACTAGAAAACCACAAAACGGTTTTTGACCTACATATATGTAGCGAATGTGGTTGCTTTCGTTGGTTTCAAAGAATCCTCATTAAAATGACTTAACACTTCCTTATTAACATTTTTTTTAATTGGACTTTATACCTCGGTTTCTTTTTTTTGTTTACTTTTATCTAAAATAGAAGATTTTTACAGAAGAAAGATTTTTGAATATTTTTATGTAAATGATGCTTGATCATTATCCATAATAATTGTGTAAGAAAGGTTTATGAGAGCTTGAGTAAATATTAATTTAAAGTCCATTCATAAAATGGTGACGGAATACGTAGGATGGATTGTCTGCAAATGAATAATTGCTATTTCTACATAAGTTGCTTAAGCCATTATTGTTTTGCTGTCGCATAAGGCGCCAAATTAATACTAATACGTACAGCAAAAATACGATCAATTCCAAGAGATATTTCTGAAGTTAATTATAACCAGCAAAATGATTAAATTGTTAGTCAGTGATGTGGTAATAAAGAATATAATGATTATAAGGACAACGACCGTAATCAACAGCAAAATTGACTTGTTGATCTTGAAAGAAAAGGTTTGTCTGTGCTGTTTGCAGGTTAATATAGAAATCTAACACACTGCAATTATATTGTCAATTTTTTAGGACAATCGTGATTACCAATAACAGGGCGATGTTTACGTTTAAATAATATATCTGCATGAAAGTCAACGGTCTGGACCTTGACACACCCGGAGTCATGGTTCCGGGTATTGTTTCCGGTCCACACATATCTGTGTAAGGCGTGGTCAGTTGAACGGGCTCAGAACAATTGATTTATTGATTTATCTGGATCATTTTGCGGGGCACAAGAATGTCATATAAGACTTCCGACAAATCATGAAAATTTATGTAATCGAATGCTCGCATTATTATTTTAATATACGCCCAATATATAAACAAGATCCTGTTATTGATGATGATAAATATTCAATTTATTTTATTGTTATTTGATAATAATATATGTATTTAATAATAAGTACAATATGTATTTAAAAAATGCGGATATGTTATTAGATATTATGATGCATTCTTTTGGAGTTGGTAATCAAATTGGGTTAGTTTTATTCGTGGAAATGGTGTACGTACTAAGTTGCTGAAAGCACAGCTGAAAGCCATTTCTACTAAACTTAAAATATGAGTTGAAGGATTAGTATTTATTAAATTTATTATCATAAAATATTTGATTTTTAATGAACTAGTAGAACTGACTAACACGAGCAAAAGTTACAAGAGAAATAAATTGTACCACATCAATTTAAGCCTGTTTTTGGGCCCTAGACACTGTTTCAGGTCATCTTTAAAGCACTTTATCTTTTAAATCGCTTTTGAAGTTTGGTCTCCCTGCATTTAGGCAACACTTTGTATTCCTCAAATGCTGCGTTATCAATGTTTATTCCGTTAATCTTCATCGGTTTCGAATTGTTTAATTAACAGTTTTTGTGGTCTGTTTCCACCCCGCTTATGACTTTGTCTGATTATTCTAATTCTTTTTCATCCTACTTTCGTAGTACACTTAGCTAGATTTGATAAACTTTTAAAAAGTTAATAATAAAACAAATATATAATAAAAGTCTTTTCTGTTTCCGGCGTTTTTCAAAGAACTCTTGTTCGTTTTACGATGAAATTAGTTTAGTGGAGTTAACGACTATTTTCGGCATTATTTTTGTTTTCTTTGCGCAAGAAATTCATCGTATCCCGTTAGAGGGTTTTGACACCAGACTACAAGGAATTGAAGCAAGCCGTTTAAGATCTTGAGTAAGTGATTAATTTGCTATTTAGTTAAATCGTCACCTAATCAGCATTTTCTGTGATTTTAAAGTAATATAAGCTTTATCTGATTTTCAGGGGCCTTTTTAAAATTATTTTCCAGTCGTATTTTATCACTTTTTCTATTGGGCTATTACCACTTCTGGGTTAACCTATAGTGTGAGTTCTGAGTGGTTTTCTGTTGGTTCATCTGTTATTAAGACCAGATATCCACTCCACATCTTGGTGGACTAGAAGCCAGTAGCTGTAAAACAGCAAAACCTAGGCGATAAGAGAAGTCAAACCTGCGTCGAAAACGAGATGGAATAAAATTATTTAATCACGTTAAAGACAATAGTGACTGGTAACGGGAATCCCGTAGTTTAATCAAATTATACAAGCTAAATCTAGTCTGAATTATTTATTTATTCATCTTGCATTATTTAAGTACTTTCGAGCATGAATTAGTTATTAGTATTTGTTACACGTAGGGAATAATATTTAGAGCCTTTATTACACTTTTTTACTTGTTTATGGATGTTGGTTTATTTAATTAATTGTTTGTCAGATATTTGTTATTATATTTTTTCCATATTTGTATTTAAATCAATTCTGTTAGTTGCTAGTTTTTATGAAAACTCCAGCAGAGGTTTACGGTAAATTCATGCAGGATTTGGAAAATTACTTGGTACTTATCGAATCGTCTGGCTCCGATGGCGTGAAGACGTTAAAAGATCTTTTTTGTTTAGCGGTTGGGCAGTGGCGCCTTATGTATGTTCTTTTGAGAATTACTAAATCAACTCTCTTAGTTTAATAACACATTAAACAAAACAAAAAATGTTTAAAGCAAAATCTATGTATTGTGACAAAACAATAGGTTTGAAGTACATAAAACAGATTAGTAAAAGTTTACAAGTTTGTTATAATCTACCCCACAATTGTTTCGACAGCTAAGCTGTCATTATTAAACGCTATATTACCTTTACCTCATGTAAAGCAAAGCTTTCAAGTCATGAACATGTTCATTTTTCTCCTGGGTTAAGGTTTAAGCTGGGTTAAGCCACGCTTAAGTGTCCAAGATCTAAAGGGACCCAGGATCAGCTTGGATATTTGCGGGACCCAGGGCAAGAAAATTGACCCCTTTAATTACTATTGAAATACTCTATGTACTCAAATTTTACAAAATTTGTTTGTTCTTGTGTACAGACTCATCCCCGGTAAATTCCACCCCCAAACTACATGTATGGTTGAACTCAGCACGGACCAGAGGGATATAATGGGTGGGTTTGGTGGGCGCGGCTTCATGTAAGTGGGTGTAGTAGATGTCTTTGTCAGCGTGTTTGTCCTTTTATAGAATCCACACATACGGTTGGACCAAGCAAGGAAAAGAAGGTGCAATAAATGTTTTGCCAGTGTGTTTATCTCTTTATAAAATCCACATACAGTGTGTTTATTTGAAAACTTCTCTCCTCAAAAATCTCTCAAACTATACAAAAAACCAATTTTGCAAAAAACGTCTATTGATTTTCCAGGGGTACATATATATAAATTTAGTATATTTAAAATTTTGCATCTCAGTCCCTTAAAACACCGACTTTAAAATATGAAATGACATCCTTTATCTCAGCAACCCATGACCCGATTCCAATCTTTTTTGCACTAAAATCTTTTTTTATATCCTTTAAATAATAATTTGTCACAAATGTGTGGTTGTGACTGTTTTGAATCCCCTTGTTCTCCACAGATTATCTTTAATTATCAAAACTATTATTGTTAAAGCTATATAGTCTTAAAATCCAGCGGGAGGACGATTTGAGCTAGCCAGGTGTCATCTTGCGCTCTTAACCCGATATATAAAACTCCCATTAACGTGTTTAATTGTAGCACTTCATTTTCTGTTCAAAATCTTCCTTTAGGTTATGCAACCAATCTGCCATGCAATTTTAACGTTGTTAAAACATAAAAGCATTACCTTATCAGCATAAAAACTATGTTATGATATTGTTTTACTATTTTATTCCGGGCGACATGTGCGCTTATTTAGCTTTAATTACTTTAGCTAGATAATTATATTAGTTCTTATTTATTTGGACGTTAAAACTACTAAAACAGTAGTAGGTTTTAGTAGTTCAAACCTTCATTTCATATTTTAAAGTCATTCTTGCGGCTTTAATGTTGTTATTTCAATAAAATAAAAGAATCCCGTATAAGTGTATTCCTCGCCTATGGTATAAGCTTGATTGGCTAAATCTTTCGTTTAATTCTGTATAAACTACTAAAAAAAGCTTCGATTTTGAAGTTGATGTGATCTTGCCATAATCTTGGCTTGATTTATTTTTCATTTGTATGGTTATTATGGTTATTATGGTTATTTACTTATTTACGGTTACTGTCTGTCGGAGAGTTAATAAATTTTATTCGTTATCACAGTCCCCTTAGAATGACACGGAGGTTTTCAGGATGGCCTTTGCTTTGGAGACAGAAAGTCATCACTTTCTCTTTTTAGATCGTGGGGTCGTTATATGAGCATTTCAATATAGCTATTGAATCAGTGCAGCCCTTATCTTTTGACATAGTTGATACGATCTTTGGTTGCTCTGGCAGTTTTATAAAATCACACTGCCACCGATTACGTCTGAGCTAGTTATGACATTTCTAAAAATATTCTTCTTAATAATAACTTCTTTTTAAATTTATTTTACCATATATTTACCCAATTCGCATATTACAACCTTACTTTCATGGTAAGAACTACCGAATACCAATACTACTAGGGTTAGTAGAAACTACCCAGTCCACCATTGATCGTTGCTTTGGAAATAGATTGTGATTACGTTGTGGATAAATTGTGGTTCTATTTTAAATGAAATGAAATTAAAAAATGTTGTAGATGCTACAACCCTAATGAGTGTTAGAATTAAGTTGTTCTAGGAGAAATTAGTGAGAGGAATTCTCTTGTCAGTTGATTAAAAGATAGACAACAAAAGTATAGACTTCTGGGTTCCAGTTAGCTCACCGTGAGGTCGCAGGTCGCTGATAAGATATACTACTTCGATCAGGAGCTTAGAATTAACTTCCCATTGATTTATTAAAAGAGCGTATACTTTGGATTTGTAATTTCCTAATTTAAGTACTAGTCATCGTGGCATATTTAAGCAAACCTTACGGAAATACTCAGTCTGTACACCAAGTTTCATTGAGATTGGCGCTTTATATTTGATTTCTTTATCATGTTGACTGTTACTTTGGAGAACTTAAACGTATCGTATGGCCTTTCCAGAAAGTCTCAGCATTCATTTCCTGTCTATTTACAAAATATTCAACTAAAACTAGACTAAGCTTTTAATCAGCCTAGTATGTACTTTCATAAAATGAAGTTGCAAAAATAGAATTGCCAATTATCTGCTACATTATTAAAGCTATAAAACTAATTCGCTAATATAGCAGTAACAGTAGAAGTAATAAGTAACAACGTTAAATTCCATTAAAGCAATAAAAGTATCGCCATATATATTGTGAGCTTAGCAAGGCCTGAGATAAAATCTCCCATGACCTACTTAGATGTAGATTCAACGTTATGGTATGCCGGACAATGTATAAGAAATCAGAAATGAATGAGTTTATTTACATTTAAAAAGTAACCACAATTTGGGAAAAATGGCTAACGCTTTTTACTTCCTGATTCGCATCCGTTAAAGTAGAAAACTATATTGAATTGCTCAATTGCTCAATTTTTTACTTCCGTTTCATACTACGTTGCATACGATTTTATTAGTAATGCAATTCTAATTTAGTTAAATGATGTTGTGGTTTTGAAAATAATATTTATGAATGATGATAGGCATCTAATACGTCAATATGTTGTAAGAATGAAAGTCTGATTCATATCTGTGAAGATTAATCCTAACAAAATAGTAAATACTTTTATTTGTAGTAGAGTTTGTTATTTTGTATGGATTTTCCAACCTTGGTCAAGGAATCCCTTGTTGCACGTAATAATTACTTTATTTGACATGAACAAGCAATATCTGAATCATGTAATGTTTTTAAATTACCCTACACTGGGTAATCTTTCCTGATGAGTGATGGAGAAGTAATTCCCTTTACGTTCGATTTTGTTGGTGATTAAGAAAATATCTTAAATAGGTTACAAATTCCAAAATTCCTCTTTTCTGACTTTGATTGCTAATGTACTGAATCTACAATTTTGTATACATCACATGTTTTTATCGCTTCCATTTTCGAAGGCAAACCTCAATCACGTACAACCAGATAAAATCAATCGTCATTGTTGAAATTGTTGATAAAAGAGTATTCTTGCTACTGAATACTTACATAACAGACCAGACCACATCACCGGAAACTGAACTAGGGTGTTATACGTGTTAATTTCGTAACACCCTGTATCGCTATGCTTTCGTTTGAATTTTCCTCTTTTTATCTGGTTGCTGCCTAATAGTTGTTGCGATTAAGTAACGTTCTGTTTGCTTGGTGGCATTCCTTCCGTTATACCAACTAGAGGACACCTACAGATTACAACAACTAAATG
The DNA here is from genome assembly GCA_929113105.1 of Agrypnus murinus. NCBI lineage: Eukaryota > Metazoa > Arthropoda > Insecta > Coleoptera > Elateridae > Agrypnus > Agrypnus murinus. Next base: position 24,382,318 of record OV816025.1, read on the forward strand.
TCGCATCAGTATCGTGAGGTACGTGTATTTAAGTTCCGAGGCCTAATAAGAATAACAACTTCCAATCACTGGATAAATGTAAATTGATTAATATATCATATAATAGTATTTCTGATTTAAAGGGTTTTCCCCATTGTAAATTGTATATAAACTCTGTTAGGATTATTATTACGAGTGTGCCCATATATTTTGCTTCCTCAATTATTATTAACTAACTTAAAGTTTTAGGTGAAAATACCCAACTATAAACTATAACTTCGATATTTGATGTGAATTAGGTAATTTTCAGTAATTTTAGGTAGAAAATCAGCAAGAACCGATTAAAACATCCACTTGTCAAATAAAGCTCATGACATCATCTGGTAAGTTTCAATACTATCGAAACTGTCAACTTAGAAATTGCAGCCGTGGCCATTGTCGGATAAACATTCACTACTTGATTGCAAATTAAAAGACGCCAACTCTACAATCTCGCCCCGCCAAACAATCTTCTTATGGTCCTTCGAGCTACAAGCAGCATCGCACGAGGACCCGCGTATGTATGATACACGGAAATCAAATCAACATCAAATCATCAGTACTTATCGCATGGTCCATTGCGATCATCACATCTCTTTTATAAGAGTCAGTTTATGGTAAATAGTTATCAACCTACATCAGCATCATCGCCAAACTGTTCTGGAAAAAGTGACTTGAATTCATCCAAAAGCAATATTGGTGGTAATAATCGTTTGCCAATTAAATTGAAGAAAACCCTTTCAAGATGGAATAAATACATCAGCTAGTAGCCCTGCAGCACGAACTGGGGCAAGCAATGGATTAATAATAATTATTGACGAACTAAAACTTTTCAATCAGAAACACCGGCAAATATCTGAAGAGCTGGTTGGAAACATTCAAAGAATACTGGGAGCAATTTTAAAGAAATCACATAGCATATTCTTCCAACAATAATACTTCGAAAACCAGTACTACAATCAAGTGCAAGCCGTTTCTGATCAAGCAAAGAACGATGTATATTCAGAAAAATAAGAAAAAGGACAAAAAGGAACGCAGCCTGTACTATGATTAAGTGAACAAGAATTAAGACTCAAGAGGCAAAAGATTAGAATAAGTTCTCTAGGCAAAAAGTCCAAACTAAGTCTAAAACCCAGAAAACTAAGAAATGCTAACAACGACCATTTCTAGACCGTTCTAGGCTCGATGACATAAATCTTTATGTAGACATGAAGACATAACCATATTAACCATATAGCATAAGAGCGAAATTCAAGAAAGAATATTTCGTCAACAATACATACGAAAAGGTATAGCAGCAGACCAGCCAAATTTTGAAAGACATTCACAAAACCTTAAGCGGTGACACAGGAATGTCATCAGCTAAAGCAAACAACGTTCCACTGCCCTTTGTAACAACATCCACGTTCAAAAGAGACTATTACGGCATAAATCCATGATAACGCAGTACGATGCAGTACTTAAAAAACGCATCTTAAGAACGAGTCCAACTGAATCATCAAGGAGCGTGGCAGTTTTTAAACGAACTTCATCAAAATTCCTTGATTGTTACGCACTAGACTCCTCTACAAGATGTTGTAACTTCCAATGATTCAATATCCAACTTCTAACAACAAAACCTTCACAACATCAACTTAGGTCTGGAAGAAATACCAAAATATAGGAAGTGCAGTGAACAAAATTTGAATCCTTGGAAACAATCACCTCCACTACTGAAAACCAACCAGAATCTGCTTCTATCCAATGCACACATCATATATTTAATCCCATACTTCTCATTAAGGTGCCAGATTCCGATCCATTCCAAAAAAGAAAAGAAGGATTGCTATAACTGTCTACTCACAATTTCAACAAAAATGTGCAAAGTATGTAAATATCAAATCATATTATAAATGCAAAATTCGCATATATAAATTAACACCCTGCCTAGGGATCGAACCCAAGTGTACTGGCTGTACGCGCCAGCGCTCTAACCAAGTTAGCTTTAGGTGATTTAATGTAAAACATTAATGAATGTTTGATAAATTCTTCAAGTAAATATCGATGCAGCATATAATTTTTGACAGTGTCGAACTGGCAGTATTCACCCACCTGTGGGTGGGTCCTGTGGGGTGGGGGCGTCTCTCATTGATTGGATAGTAGAATTAACATAATTAAAAAATGTTTGTATGGGTTTTGGCCTGTGAAAAAGATAATCAGACGGTCTTAGCCATGAAAAAGGTAACCTTGTTACCGAAATACATATTGATATAGTTAAATACAAATGTGTGGTTTGGAGATTCGTTATTTTTGCTTTTATTTTATCGTCTAATCATTTTTATGAAATTTCGTTCGACTGACAAGGGCTTTCTTGCACTCCAAGACACAACAAAATCACATTCTTTCTTTGTATAAGATAAAATAGTTTTTTTTGTAACAAGGCAGAAATGTAGTACTTTACAGAACGAGTTGACACGTGAGTCCTATAAAGACTTTAATAAAAAAACAAAATGGAAAAAATTTTAGAAATGAAAATAACAGTTTTTGAAAAGTCAAAATAAAATATGAAGCAGTTTTCTTGTTAACCTAGCTTGGCGTTTTTCAAGGTGATTACTTTCAATTGTGGCAGAAAAGTAACTCATTACCGGACTAGGGACTAGTGAGGTAAAGTTTTTATAGATTAGTCTTGTCTTCTAAGAGTCATGAAAGTGATCATCGATTCTAAACAAATACTTTTAAAAATCTAATCCCAAAAAACATTTAAAACATTATATAAAATATTTTGAGAAATGTAATCCTTAATCCCTAAGCCTAAAACATATTTTTATGAATTCAATTCTTAATCCCAAAAATTTAATATTGTATCTCTAACATCATAAATATTTTTAAAAATTCCAATTGCAAAATATATTTTAAAAAATCTAATCCTTAATCCCTAATCCTAAACATTATTTTTATGAATTCAATCCCTAATCCCAACATATTTCGAAAAAATATGATTTATCGCTAATCACAAAAAATATTTCGAAAAAATATAATGTTTTATCTCTAAACCCAAAAATATTTTTAAAAATTCAATCCTCAATCTCAAAAAAAATTTGAAGATCAAATCGTTTACTTCTAATCCCAAGAATATTAAGTAAAATCTAATCCGCAATCTCTATTATCAAAGAAATATTTTTAAGAATACAGTCTGTAATTCCTAATCTCAAAATTATTTTAAAAACATCCAATCTCCGATTCCTGATCCTATTTCAAATAATTTGAATTCAAATAAATTCAATCCCCAAACCCTAATCTCCAAATTCTTTTGAAAAAACTTAATCCCCCAATTTTTAATTCTTGTGTATGATATACATATTACGCCACGATAGTAGTTTTTCTCGGTCTACTTATAATGTTTCAAGTGAGATAGAATGTGTCTTGATTTCTTTAAGTATGTTTTTAACTTGTCAATTGAAATATAATTTATCATTAACTGTATTTATTAACTTCTGTAAGTAAATTAGTAAATAAAGCTAATTTATGGCAAAAACCCATAAAATAATTGGGTTTTCTCAAAATTTAAACAGTTTCTTCTATAAGAATGCAAGAGCTATAAAAATCTACAAGCGAATGGTAACTAAAAAGGCCATATTCTAAGTGTCAACTGTCAACTGCATAACTGTCTTGGGATGTTATATCAACTATAGACATTTTCAATTTTCCCGAACACTTTCGAAACAAGAGGTGCTAGAGTACTAAACGAGACTTCAAAGTACTAGAAACAGTAGAATTGTCCTAGCAAAAACATCAATGGATACGGGTAAAAAGTAAGTCTTTTCATAGCAGCGCACCGGTTGGGAATTCTCAGGTATTTGAAAATTCTTGTCGAATATATATATTAATTATCTCGTGAGTTAGGGTTGAACATTTTTTCTTGTTACAAAAGATTTTGTTTAATACAAGGAATATGAAGGGCCCATCGGGCATTTCTCGGCGGGCCAGTCCGACATTGTTTGTGGGTATTACTAACACATTTTTCTACATAAGAACCAACCAAAGAAGCAACGTACAATCGTCTTCTACTTCGTCGAAACTATCCAGCTCGAAGGGCCATAACAATATTCTGTAAGGAACCTTTTGGTTAGTAAATTAAATTATTTACTAGTGGGCATCAGATTCAATGCCCTCTGTTATTTAGTCTTAGAACGTAATGAGAGTATGAATTCAATTTTTCAATGTACGTGCCCCTAGTATTTTATACGGGGTGATAATGGAACTAGGGCCAATCTTTTTAGCATCAGCACTCTATATGTTTTAGTTTTTTTTGTTATCTATCAGCAAATTATATCCGACCGTGTTGCCAAATTCTCATCTCTGTTAAATTTTATTCTTAATTCTCTACTCTTCTTTTACTCTTTTAATACATTGCAGTAAACCATAAAAACAGTTGTTTCATCAATTAGATCAATAGTAAGCGTTTCATGAAAGAATAAAGTTCGCTAAGTAGGTCTTTTACAGAAAAATTACTTTTTTAAATAGAATTTATAGTGGGCCATCTTACCATTAAGTAGGAAATTTAATTACTAATCTAACAAAATGCATCTCGTAGGACTCAATCTTCATCCAAAACTGAATATTACAATATTTCAATTTGACTTACATCACTGGACCAATATCCAGGCGCGTGCTGGGTCAATTTTAGGGACCGGGAAAATATTCCCTTAGAGGGTCCCACCACCCCACTTCATATGGGATTCATTAGTAACTGTCAGTACAATTTTACGTTCCTCTTGCGGAGAAGAACTTGCAGAGAATGAAAGTTGTCGTGGTCACGAGTCTGGGAGATGAGAGAGGCATGGAGGTCTCTTCTACTATAAAGTATAATTTAGCAATTGCTAGGGCAAAAGTCGGCGTGAGGCACTATCAACCGGATTCTCTGGAAACGGAACGTAATACCATGGTGTTCGTCATGACGAAGGAGCGATGATAGCTTGAATGAAAGCTACTCGGTTAGCCACAAATGTCTTGCAGTCTGGGAACTTTCCAAACGATCGTATCGTCAAACGTGATCTGCTTCTTCAAAGCATCAATGATACTTGGCTCCAATTCTGCTGCTAAAACAGCACCGCTCAATTCCAAACGTAGGATGGAAATTGTTTTGAGAGGATAGATAGCACATTTTTCTGATATTCACATCGAATGAATCATGAATAAATGTAACGTCTCTTATGAGAATCAAAAAGTCGAGATTACGCAGTCGCAATAGACCGTTGAGAACTTTTCGGCCGCAACTGTAAAACTCTAGTTTTCCCGAATATCAAGAAAACTAGAAGGATATAGCTGTCAGAATATTGAACCTTTAAAATAGGCTAAAGTACTGTAACCAATTTCAGACGCATCCGAGAATGCATGAAGTTTTTTTTCTGACGGCCGAGTCTAAACTAATACATCTAGACAATTTCAAATTTGAAAATTTAGGAAGTTCCAACTTGAGCAAATTAGGTAGGTTATTGATCACTGCCTCAGAAACATTGTCATCCCAATCTATTTTTGACATCCATAATTGCTGCAGCACCCTTTTTTCTAACAGAACCACAAGTAAAAAAAACGTCCACCATGGAATCCCAATGAATACCTAAAGCCTTAATAGATAGATTCTTCTTTGGCTAATTGAACTGGTATTTGGACATCAGTCGATTGTACAGTCGCAAGAAGTTCGAATCCTCCGGATAGCAGAACCTGTATTAACTCCAATTGAAGTTTTTGTGCAGAACCTACAAAATCTATCTCCAAATTACGTCATCAATATAAATATGATTACGCAACGCATCCGCAACATCAGGATACTTCGATTCTTCTAAATTAGCGAATCTTGAATGGTTCGCAAGGCTAAAAACGGGGAGGAAGATTAGTTTCAATTGTCGCTGTTCGTTAGTTGCGGTCGAAGTAAACAGAGAGAGGTATATTGTTACTCTAAATATAATTTAATTGTTGGTAATTTAAATTCAGTCGTGTCGTAGGGCCTCGAGACCACCGGGAAATTCCCGGTGGGCCAGCACGCGCCTGCCAATATCACTTGACTTTATTTAAACAAGTTTCCTTGTATTAAATATCGTTTGTCAGTACTAAGCTTCTATTTATTTTAATTTATATATCGTAGTTCTTGTTTGGTATTGTTGATATAATTCTTGTGAAGTATTCATATTGTTTATGTAGATCTTGCATCTGCAAAATCATTCAAATATCCTAGTTGGAGATTTGTTGCTTATACTCTCATCAAGGTCATTGGTATCACCAGCAAGTACTTATCTATAGTACATATTCTACATACTGTACGTAAAATGCTGAGCGTTTTCACTGAAACATTTATTTCTGGAGTTCTAATCTACCGATTATAACAATTTTTACAGCAATGGGAGAATGGGAGCCTTCATCCGATTTACGAATCGACAATTCTGGAAAGCTTCAGACGAAACAAGCGGAAGCTCCGCTCACTATTCTTTTCACAATTTTGCGGGCGAAGATATAAAATATTGTCGAGCAAAAGTATGCCATGTTCTCCCCTAAAGTCGTTCGAATTGGGGGATTTTGTTTATGATATTGTTTGATACTGTCACGCTGACAAATAAAAAGCCATCAATAGATAACATTACCAACCATGTCGACAACGACAACATCAACAGAAAGCCATCGCTGAACACAATCATTGAGAAGAAAAATGGAAATTGGAAGTGTGAATAGCCGTTTTATTGAAGTTAATATTAGTTCGTTTTGATCGATATATAAATGGCAGCTCTAACCTTTTTAAAACGATTGAAAACGTTGCAGAAACATTGAATGACGTAACTGCATTGCTATCGTAAAAATCCTATAATAAACATATTTTCAAATGTATTTAGTTAAAATATCGAAACACTTAAGAAACTGGTAGAGTACCACAGATCAAAGCAAAATAACACTTAAGGATTTTAGTGCAACTATGATCCGTAATACCGCTACCTTACTGAGGGTTGTAGGCAAACAACAAATGCGGAAGCCTAAACAAGGTGGTGGGTATTTCTAAGAACCATCTTAACCCGAAGACAGCCAGCTTAGGGTTTACTAGATGTAGTAACATCATATTCTTATATAAAACTAATAGTAGATGTCAAGCAAGACTTTCTAATTTATCTACGATATCTATAATTATGTTTTACATTAATATACCACACTACCTAACGAATTTTAATTGAATTTATTCATCTGAGAATAATTTATTCTTTTGTCTATTTTAAAACTAAATTAAAAATCCTAGTAAGGTTTACACTTCCCCAGACATTTGGGTCAAGTGTAAATCCGATGTCCTAGGTGGTGCAAAAGCATAGAAACTAGATTGGGGCAAATAAAAGAGTAAAATAAACTTTGGCGAATTTTTTATTAGAAAAAATAAATTCAGTACACATTTTGCTCAAGTGTGAGGTTGAGTTAGCACAGGCTAACGTTATAATATACTTGAAGGACCATAGGTTGTGCTATAATATTACAATACTTAGATATGCAGATTTGTATGGGTTACACTTACTCCGTATTCACACATACCCCGGTGAACCTTAATTGTTTTATTACATTAATTAATGGCAATAATCTCATGTGCTGTTTAAACAGATAAAAATACTGACATGAAAGTAACGTCATCTTTTGAAATCTTAACCTCGTAGTTAAAGGGTGGTTCACATAATTTACTAATGTAGTAAAATTGATAATACTAGAACTATATTAGAATGGGTGACAGACACAATGTCCTGACATACGCATTCTCAGTTTAGTGAGCGTGCTACGTAAACCACACAAGAGAATAAGCGTTTTGAGTGCAGACATTTTTTGTTTAGTAAACTTCTTGGAAACTGTATAAACGAATTTTACGTTTGAGAAACATTTATTTTAATACTGGAGAAGAAGGTAAAATTATTATAATTATGAAATTTTGTTTTAAAAAAACTTAATTAGAAAAAAATGATATCTAAAATGATTAAATCAAACAGGGAACGTAATTAACGATTTATTAAATAACATCATTGGAAATAGTATTCCTGATGAAAACTTCAACCCGATGAAAAAATTAAAATGAAAGTTCAAAAGATGTTCTTTATGCACTTAAAGTCTTAACAGCAATTCATTACTGTCATCACGTAAATACCACATAAATATTTCATTAAAATGATTAATTAAAAAAAATATTTGCTTTTATGTATTTAGGTAATTACTTATCTAACATAATTTCATATTTCCGTTTCGTATAAAATTATAATCATTTCCTTCGATGTCATAAAAAGTTCTTGTTTACAAAAAATTCTTGAATATTAATTTTTTAATATACATTTTTTGTTTCTTTAATTATTACACTAAACACATTAAAAAAAAAACACTTAAATTATTAAATAGTTTGTATAAATGAATATTTCATCTAGAACATCGAGTATTTTTATTAAAGTCCAAAATCTTCATTGTTGTTATTATTAGTATGTATTTCAACAACGTGTTTGCCAAAGTTACACATATGCCATAAAATGACTGACGTGCCAAGGTTGATTTATTATAATATAGAATGTCAACACTCTTTGTCAACCAAATTTACAATAACAAGTTTTAAGATTTTCAAGTGTCCGTTTATTAGTTAGTAACCTTTTCAGCGTTTTTATTATGACTTTAATTGTTTATTAGTTTGATGAAATTTGCAAACGAATCCTTGAAATATTTTTCAAAATGAATTCGTATGTGTCGTGTCGTGTGTCATACGGCCTATTAGAATTTTGGCGCACCTTAACTTAATTGTGTTTTATCCGAATTAATTATGAGAGACGCTTTTTCGCAGTATGTTATTTTGTACAGATAGTTAATGTTGATGCCTGGGCCTTTGGGTTTTCTGGCGATGTTGCTGCTTGGACCCTTGTGCTTTCTGGCAGATAGTGTTGATGCTCGGGCCTTGTGCTTTCTGGCAGATATGAAATGTTGATGCCTGGGCCTTTGGGCTTTCTGGCAGAGAGTGTTGATGCTTGGGCCTTGTGGTTTCTGGCAGATATGACACTTGTACGACGTAAGGTTGATGCTTGGGCCTTTGGTCTTTCTGGCAATGTTGATGCTTGGGCCTTTGTGCTTTCTGGCAGAGATGACACTTGTGCGACGGAATGTTGATGCTTTGGCCTTTGTGCTTTCTGGCAAATAGAGCTGATGCTTAGGCCTTGGGCTTTCTGGCAAATGTCACAAAATTTTATACTGTTGAAATGCATAACGCTTCGAAGTATGTTATTCAAGGTTTATACTGTTGGAAGGCATAACGCTTCTCAGTATGTTATTCATGATTTATATTGTTGGACTGCAGGACGCTTGATGTTTTATAAGAAAGGGCACAAAGAACGACTTGCAGTTATTTGTGTACTTTGAGCTGTTGGATGCGTTGTCTGTTGTTTATATTTGTTACAGGTTTCCGAATTACGAATTACGAGGTCAGGATTGGCCGTGTGAGCGACGCCACGGATCACCGACATCACGGGTCACTGCTACCCCCAAATTCTTCTAGAATTAGTTTTAGTTTTTGTGGAACATTATATTAAGATTTATGATATTAGGATTTTAGAAAACTGTAACATGTGAATAGAAAGGGGCAGACGAGGCATTCTTGTATGAGAGTTGTTAGAATAAACTTTTATTGTGCGTTGAAGGGAATTTGTTTGTTTCAATAAACTTGTATTGTGTGTAAGAGGGAATTTGTTCATTTACCCCGTACAAATCTAAAATACATTTATATAAACGACTAAAAGCAGACCTGGATTTGCTAATTTTAGTGCAATTCCCAAGTCAATTAAAATTCATATAGTCTACCAATTTGCATTCATTCATTGTTTTTGAACCTAAAACTCTAAATTTGCCAGCTAATGAATGTAGCAGTGGTAATTTACAGTACAACTCCGAGGAAATTTCAAATTGATGGATATTAAATATTTACTTTGTTCGAAGTGATATAAGAAAAACCTGTTTTCGAAAATACCACTAATTCATCTAAAAACTAAATCAGCAAACATTAAAAATAAAAATCGCATTTCAAAAACAAAGATTCCAATGATTTTTTTATATTAAGTAACCTGTCATACAGTAACCGTAGTTAGAATTTAAAATATTTTAAAGACAAATGTTTCATTAATAGCTTTATTTATAAGGCATATGCATTAAACTAATTACAGCTATTACGTTTCAATCAATCCATCTAAATTGCATGTAAATACCGGGTGCCCCGTTATGTTTTGGCATTTTTTAAATCTACGTATGTAGCTTTTGAATTAGTTGAGATAATGAAATGCAGTTTTCACCAGTCTTCTTATTTTTTAAAGTTTTCTTCAGAGTATTTTTTGACCACTTCCGGTTTGACTGGAAATAACATAGCGTATTTTCGGGGTAAATTTTGTTCATTATTTGTTTTAATACCAGCCCGTGGGCCACTAAGTCAGTGGCGTCACATGGAGGGGGGGGTAAAGGGGTACCAATAATTTGGAAACACCGAAAATTTGTTAATAGAAAAACATGACAGTTGACCCTTTCTTGGCTGTCACTTTTAAAATCCTCTAAAAAGGTCTTACCTACGTTTCCTTTTTGTATTACAACTTTTACTTTTGCAAGTGAAGAGCAAAAATAAAGGTCGACGTCAAAAAATTGATATCAATGGGGTGATACCATGAATTACCGCACCAGGTGACACCATGCCCAGTGGCGCCTGTACACTGAGTATTTGAATGAACAAGGAATAAAGAAAAGCAAATATACACGGTGATTCAGTACCTAATGATCGGACTTCGCACACATTCCATTTTGGATGTTGTTGAAACAAAACGTTTTATTAATCCGGGGATTCCCCTGTGTTCTAATATGAAACGCAGACAGAAATGGCATCATTTTAATACCGACCCATTTAATGATATCATTAAATCCGATTTGTTATTCGTTAATAAACAGATATTACTCATAGTTTTAATAAAGTAAAGATGTGTTTACATAATTTGATCTATCCATCAATAGGTATTGTTATTTTTTATTGGAATTCTAGAAAGTTTCATTGGTAAAACCTTATTATTCTTTTTAATGTTTTGATACAACGACCCTGATTGATGATTGATGGATTTGTTTACATATTCTACAAGTACTGTTACGTTTTATTACTAAAAGCTGCAGTGTAAGGGGTTTGCAATTTGTTATTATTTGAGAAACCAAATAGTATTGTGTATCTCCTTGAACTTGACCTGAGAATATGTGTCACTATCACGTGTACTATAATTTATTATTCACAAGCCTGCATAATTGTATTACACCTAGGGGTTAATGTGCCTATTAAAAGAATTTGAAATTGTCTTACTAATCAGAAATAACAAAACAAAAATACCGTTTTTAAAACATAATATCCATCGAGAGGTCGTTTCTCAACATGCTTTGTTTATTTAATTCTGTTTATCTATTGTTTTTCTACGAAACACTTGGCCAAAATACCCCTGCACATTCTAGAAAACAAGTAGTAGCTATTGTTTATCTGCTTGAACTTGAAAATATGTGTCATGTGCATTCTTACTATTAACTTTGAAAACATTGGGCTGAACTTCGATGATGTTTTTCTCCAAAACTATAAAAGTACAAGAAAAACGGTATATAGGAATTTTCTTTCTTTAATAGTTATCTAACCACTGGCAAAGTCTGACTATGTCTTAATGGAACACGGTGTATATTATGAAATATTCTTTATTAATAACCATAGTTACCGATAAGTGTATGTATAATAAAGTTGATAAAAGTATATTTAATGTGAAATCTGTTGTTACTTATTTTCAGATAGTTTCTTAATATTAAAAATTAAAGAAAATCAGTTAGCCAACGTCCACTTGATGTTTATACTTGAATTTTTTAATATTTTCGATTGTCTGTTCTTTTTTTATGATATAAAAAATAAATTTATAAAAATCAAAGGGGTCATTTAAAAAGCCTTCGTGGGTCAGTGTCTGACCCGCGGGTGATAGGTTCGCCACCACTGTATCTATATATTTAAAATATAAGGCTTATTTTTGTCCCAGTTCGTTTGAGAGTTCCGCTGGGCCGATTTACGTCATTCTTTTTTTATATTGAAGCTTTCGCCGTGTAGATCAATCAACATTATTTCATTTTTTCAAATTTTTAATGTTTATATTTTTAATTTAAATAAATAGAAAATTGTTTAATTTGAGACGCACGGATTGCACATTAGGGTGGTCCAACAAAAAAGCAAAGTCGGAAATATTACGCTCTCACCCTCTAGGATTATTGCATATCGAAAAAAAAAGTACCCCTATTTTTTACCCCAACGTACCCCAAAAGTACCCCAAAGCCCTTAAAGTTTCCCATGTATTTTATACGGGAAAAAAAACACTTTTTCATAGATTTGGTATAGAATTCTAGAAAATCAATATTTCTCAACCGGACTACTCTGTTTCTCTTCAGAAATGTTCAGAGAATGACATCCAATAATTTATTTATCAAAATTCTTTATATTAAAAGATAGTAATAAATATTTTTTAACGATTTTCCGGTGTTTCTTCCATTTATGATATTTTTTACAAGTCTGTAAAAAATAATTAATATAAGAAATTTAACAAATAAATTATTGGATGTCATTCTCTGAACATTTCTGAAGAGAAACAGAGTAGTCCGGTTGAAAAATATTGATTTGCTATGATTCTATACCAAATCTACAAAAAAGTATTTTTTCCCGTATAAAACACATGGGAAACTTAAAGGGCTTTGAGGCACCCCTAAACATCGTCCGATTTCAAAATAAAAAAATAGGGGTACCTTTTTTTTCGATATACAATAATCCTAAGGGGCGAGAGCATAAGATTTCCGACTTTGCTTTTTTGTTGTACCACCCTATTGCACATTCACTTGGGGCGTCATCTCACTTTGCACGGTGGCGAGTTTCGTAACTACTCCCGCTTATCTATATATTTCAAACACAAAGCTGAGATTTGTTCCAGTTCGTTTGAGAGTTCTCCTGGGTAAATCTGCGTGATTATTTTTTTATATTGAAGCTGTCGTTTTGTATATTAGTCGACAATACTCAATATCTGTATTTCATTAAGCTTTATATTTTTAAATAAATAAACTTCAAACACTTATTTTGATATGCAAGAGCATCCAGTTTATTGCGATATTTTGTTTTTATATTTCACATAAATATGTGTTACCAAAAGGCACCATCAAATAAAATAGTTATTAGGCCGTTATTGTAGGAAAGTTTAAAGCTTTGCAAGTGCAATCGTTTTGTTATATTACAGGAGTTTCAACTGATCCCGCGGAACCCCAAAATATTTCCACCCATATATAATCCTGGGGTTGCACGGAACACACTTTGGGAATCAACTATATTTTTGAAATTTGCCCTTTCAATAAGTTTCCGGAAATATTTCCATGGAAAGTTACCAAAAAATAAATTTCCGGAAATTTGCCAACACTATTTCTATGTCATGTTTTTGAAATATGTACTAATTATAGACGTTTTCAAAAATTTCTTAAACAAGATCGCTTTTTGATTTTATTCTTTCGTAAGGTAGAATTTTCGTATCTATGTAGAATAAACCGGAGGAGAGGGGTAAGCCAGAGAGGAAGATATGTCAGAAGAGAGGAGTGCTGGGCTTAGAATTTTCAACTGGTTTGGTTGCGTTTATTTAATAATCATTCACGAAAATCCCAAGAATTGTAATCACACAACGAATGTTGTATATAGGGAAATACTTCAATCCTTTTGACCGTCATGTCTTGACGAGGTTTCCCTAGTTAATTTTTATTCTTTAAATAATTGTTCCTATCTACATTTCTGATGTTTTATTTTTTACATCTTTCAATAGTAGCTACTATTACTCGATGGATACTTTATATTTAAATTAAAAGTTATTTTATATAGTAGTTTTGTGTTTTAGTTTTATATACAAGTTACTCCGAATATACACCACAATTAGTTTAGTGTTAGATAATGAAAGAGTGTAATACATCATTTGTATTCAGAAAGGGCGTACGACTATTGCACATACACATCCACGATGTAGTCCCAGACTGCCGGACTTCATTATTCGTGTTATTGTTTTGTATCTTGGACCATAGTGTACAGTCATCTGGGTAATATTGATCGAATTACAGGATAATTGTAGTTAATTTGCTATATTAACATTAATAGGGATAAATGGATATGTTAACATTTTAGATAGATCTATCAAACTTACCAACTTATAATCTAACTTCCGCTGCATAACGCGTCCTTTACGCCGTTGGTCTTTCTCTTTCTTTCCCCCGCCCTATGTATTTTCCCCGTCTCTGTTAGATCTATCAAACTTACTAACTTATAACCTAACCTCCGCTACATAGCGTGACCTTTAAGCCGTTGGTCTTTCTCATTCTTTCTCCGCTCTATGTATTTTCCTCGGTTTCTGTTAGATCTATCAAAGTTACTGACTTATAATTATTACTTGATGATACATGAATGCATTATCGGTATTTGTTATTTTCGGTAGTTTCCATTCTCGGCTTTGGTTTTCTCGGTTGTGGTTTCTCCGTTATGGCTTCTCGGTTGTGGTTTCTCGGTTATGGTTTCTCGGCTGTGGTTTTTCGGTTATGTTTTCTCGGTTGTGGTTTCTCGGTGTTGGTTTCTGGGTGTTCGTTTTTCGGTAGTCGTCTTTCTCAGTGTTGTCTTTCTCGGCGATAACCGGATACGGTCGGACATTCATGGCTGACAGTCTGACAGACGGTCTGACAAAAGAAAATGAATGGCAGTGGTACTGCCAACATAGATTTGTAGGCCTCCTAGTCGACCTATTTTTTTCTCGATTATATTCTATTTTACCATGGTAATTACAGCTGAGTAACAATCGCGCACTTTATCAAGAATCTTTTTTTAAATAGTGCATACAACGAATCTCGAAATAACTTTCTTTTTGCATATTGATTATGAACGTTGAATTTTTTTGACAAAAAATCGCAATGAACGTAACACTTTTTTAAATTATTTTTTAATTAAGTTTGTAAAAAACAAACTTCAATCTCCTCAGAGATTATTATCAAATACTGTTTTTTTCTGATTTTTTTTAATGTTTCAACACAAATTTTTCAACTTACAAATGTCGTGTACAACACGTTATGAAAGTCTCTTTTTTAAAAAAAGACTTTCATAACTAATTGTACAATATACTAATCTTGATCTGTTATAAGGAACTTCCCGATCTTAAGTAATATGCTATATTGACGAGCTTCATTCACAAAAACTGTTACTTGATTTGTTTTTGAGATCAAAAAAACTAGAAGACACTACAGATCTATAAGCAGATGTAAGGCTAAGTGTACATAACTTAGGATGCACAGTTTCTATGTAGTATACAATCATATTTGATATTATTGTCAACAAAAACGTTTATGCAAATCTTTACAGAGAAGTAGTGTTATTAAAAATTATAAATAGAAGCAGTAATAATAATGTAGTAACTACAGAACAAATATAATTAAACATGCACCAGTACCTACTATTATTAATAATTGTGTGAACTGTAGGATTGACTTTGGTTTACTCATGAAAGTAAATGCATGAAAGTAACTTTAGCTGAATTATGTATTAAAAATACCTTACAATAATATAGTAGTCATAACAAGGAAGAATTTAAATTGATGTAAAATCTAAGTAACGATTAAAAAACAATTGATGATTTGATCAATTACATAGTAAATTTTGATGCTACAAATCTTGCCTGCAGCAATTTTATATTAATGGAATGTCTTATTAGGAGTCTAGATTTAACAATCCACTCATCCATTACTTGCAGCTATTAACATCAAACTTATTTTTAAATTGTGACAGGATATTTTTCTACATTTTATGGTAAAATTATTGCAAAAGCTAAAATTAATACAAATAGAATTCCTGTTATAAATTTCATTAAACTTGTAATAATAACCGACCTTGCAGATTTAGCAACGCCCACTTAAATGTTAAAATCTATTTTTATGATATATTTAACAATACTTTGATTCATAATCTTACAGTTTATACATACCAGTAAAATTTGGCGGCTTCCGCGCGTAATCACATAAGTTTCCGCAATCATGGTTTTGATTAAAATCTAGCAGTTCGTTGTTTTGCAATGAATAAATACAAACACACTTGCTTACCAACACAAAGTAAGTAACTAATTAACTATCATAATCACATTTATTATTATTCTAAATAAAGTAAAAGCTGGTTTTACTATTTTACTTATTTGCCGCCGTTGACTAAAATTTTTATGTTGCACTGCTCCATTCGTTGATTATATTATTGTGATAATATGCTTTTTGTTTAATTACCGCAACGACAGTCAAGGATAAACTAATATCCGGTGAAAATCTTACGCAAAAAATATATCTTATATACTAGCTAGCAATGGTAAGAGAACAAGTACTGACTGACGTGCGGTACTACTTGGGATGTCAGCAGAAGTAGAGGACGATACAACTTTACTGTTGTTTCCTGCCTTGCATAGCTAATTCAATTCTGAAGTACACCTCCGCACTTAGTCATCTTCTGCAATTTGTAGCGATTATCCAAGTCGGGAAATACGGAAAAAAGTTCATTTACTTTTTAATAGCGTCCTGTTTGCATATCTCATAGCTGGTAAACGGATTTTATATGAGTGCTTTGAAAAGTGAAATGGTACCGATTTTGAATTTTTCTGCAATTAAAAATTTTTAAATTCTTGCAATTTTTCAGATGTATGCTACTTCATAAGATAATAATTCACGGACGGATATTCAATGTCTGATGACTAGTAATTCAAGTGGTCGAAGATTCAGGAGATGACAATGAAGAAAGACCGAGGGGGGAAAAGTAGGAGAAGCGCTCAAAAAATTAAATTTAATGAAAAAGAGAAGATAAGAAAAGCGATGATAAGACCTAACTGCCTAATCTAAAGCGAAGCTACAAAAAATAGATATATGGATCTTAGACGATTACCCGAAGAAAGAATACGTGAAAAGTGCAAAAAACTAGCTCCCTTTATGGAAGCAAGTGATAAGGCCTCAAAAGTGAGAACAGCAAGTATGAGATCGCTAGAAATATAAAAGATGAAGAATTAAAAAGCAAATAAAGCCTAATAAAAATATAGAGCGATGACAAAAAAAACTTAACAAAAGAAAATCGGACTGAAGGAAAAGATAGACAGCAATGAAAATGGAATAGCGAGTATAAATAGTCTACATGCTTATGATAACGCCGATACAAAGCCTAACAAGGAAAGCAGCAAGGTGTTAAGTGCTTAGGATGTGTACCGAGTTTATTTTTGAGAATATCTATTTCGCTTCGTTTTCGCCTCGGTATCAAACAGTATATCCGTCTTCGTATCCGTTAAAGTAAAATTATCATTTGTATAAACATATTTACTTTTTACGAGCTCATATTCCTTTTTAGTCATGTATTTATAACATTTCTACTTATTGTATGGTAAGAAGAGGCACTTTTTAAAATTATTTTAGTAAAATCGTTTTAACAAAAATATTTAGCATCTTTATTTTCCCTTTCTAAGATAATAGAGTCATGTTATTTTGTTGAAGATTTAACTAAAATTTGGATTGGTAGATAATGATGCCAAGAATGTTGTATGGTTGGTTGAAACAGAATCACCCACTCCATACAACTTAAGAGCCAAGCAAGCGACCGAGTCTAGCGCTCGTCTGGTAGTTTTGCC
The DNA here is from genome assembly GCA_929113105.1 of Agrypnus murinus. Lineage (NCBI taxonomy): Eukaryota > Metazoa > Arthropoda > Insecta > Coleoptera > Elateridae > Agrypnus > Agrypnus murinus. The sequence goes on from OV816025.1 coordinate 24,400,047, forward strand.
ATCTAGCCTCTAGCGACGAATTTGGTCCGCGTTTGGCTAGTAGAATGTGAGCGGATAACTACTATTACCTTGAAATCTTCGGTTAGGTTTTAAGAAAGTTGTAGTTACAGTATCATTTCGTTGGGTTTATTGTTTAAACTCTTATGTGGAATTAAAAGTTATGATAATCTTCCTACTTTGCTTTGCTTGATTATTTGGGTTAATTTAACGACAAATGAATAAATTGTGTAACCTTGTGTTATACCAGGAACTTCCTGACGCTATATTGAAATTTAGAAAATAAAACATTAATCTGAAACTTTAGTAATCATGGGTCCGGCAAACGTCTACTTGAAGGTAACAGCCGCCGTTTCAATTCAGCATAAGCAATAATAGAAATAAATGACACACGATTCAAGGACATAACGTTCCAGAGAAAAACTTTCTAGTAAAGTAATAAGAAACGTAAAAACTTAGCGTAAACAAAGAGGCCTAAAATCGAATTCTGCAATTAATTTAACAGTTTATCATTAAAAACAGAAGCAAACCTAAATAGGTGATATTATCGACTTCAGCAAAGAGCATATAAATTCCCTCTTGTATTTAAGAAGGTCTTCCTACAAAACAAGGAATTGTTAGAAATAACCCTAATGAATAAATTAGAAACTTCATCCAGGTAAAAACCAAACGCTAACCACAGGAAATCAACTTAACCCACATAAAAACCTCAAACAGGAAAATTATAATCAAACTTCACAAGTGTATGAAGCACAACACTACTTGTTCCCAAACAATTTACAAATTTCCTGAACTCCTAAAAAAATTATCTTTTGCAAAGTTTTTAAAAAGCAGTGATAAGCAGAATTTACAAATAAAAATGTTTGCTCAAATCACGACCAAATTAAGAGTGATTAAATTGATAATGACACAATGGGGAAAAGCCTTTTAAGAAGAGAATTTTTAGGTTAAACACTAACGTGAAATTGAACTGGGGAAAAGCAAAAAGGTGTAACAGTGTTCTCCGAAAAAACTGAGAATCTCTCTCGTCGGAGATAATTCTTTTAAAAAAGCTTGAGTGCCTCTTGTGCGACTTTTCGCTAATAATAGATAATAGCCAGCCTCGGTGGATTAGTGGTTTACACGTTTGCTTCATAATCCAAGGTTCGCAGGTCCTACCATCGGTCCGAAGATTCTTTACCTTTAAACAAAAGGTTCAGAATTCAACTACAGCTGTTAATCTTCCAGCTTTGTTTGTTTTTCTTCTTCTTTTATAGTAGGCTGTTGCCTGTTTTTCTTCTCACATGATTAAGACGTGGACTCTGTAGATGTTCCCATACTATCTATCCATCTCTTTTGTGGTCGTCCTGGATCTCTTTGTCCTCGGGGTCTCTAGTCTCTCGCTATTTTTATTAATCTATCATTACTTGCTCTTTTTATATGTTCATTCCAATATCTTCGTCTTTGTTTTACAAGTTTTGCTATATCTGTTATCTGGCATTCATCTTTTACTTCCTGGTTTCTGACTCTGTCAAGTCGTGTTTTTCCCATAATTGTTCTTAATGTCTTCATTTCTGTTGTTTGAAGCAATTGCCTCGTTCTTGCTGTATCTGCTCTCATTTCGGCGCCGTATGTAAGAATTGGTCTGATTATTGGTTTATATATCTTAACCTTGGTGTCTTTATGTAGATATTTATTTTTCCACGTTATATCCCTTAGATATCCTGAGACTCTAGCTCCTTTCTTTGTTTTTTTGTTGTGATCATTAGCCCTTATCTGTGTTAGTGCTAATGAGGGTGGGTGGGGTGGATAAAGGACAAACGTGCAAGAATAAGCGGAATATTGACAAAATAAATCGCTAAATAGGTAAATGCGTAATGCCTCAAAATGTTCTTAAATTCGATGCTGTAGTTAATACTGTTTTATATACATAACTTGTGTATTGCATATTTTGCTAAACGACTTTCCTGAATTTGAATTAATAAACAATTAAAAATCATTAATAGCCCATTTAACAAAAATTAAATACTAATAACAATAAATGACAAAGAACTTAACGTAACTCATATGAGAGTTTTTCATGAATTGTAGATCCTCATCGTAAATTTTAAACAATAACAACAAACAATTTGTGTGGCGTCTACTATATTGTTCAATTATTCCTGTAACTTATCTGAAATCGGTAAGCCGTTGTGATGTGTATTGTTGTGTAGCGTGTAAGCGTTGTGTATAATATCAACAACGATAAGTGATTTGAAAGAGCATCTATATGGATACTTGGAACAAATGTAAATAGGACTAAACGTTAATGAAACGAAATCTAAATTAATGTTAATTAAAAGTTAACTATATGTATATCAAATCATTTTAAGACCGATAGCGGCATACGAAACAGACATTAGCCATTGAAAACATAACAAATTATTCTTGGTTTCAACACGATGGCGCTCCGCCTCATTATGCAGCAGAAGTTCGTGCGTATTTAAGCGATGTCTTTAAAAACAGATAGATTAGAAGTAGGTGGTTTATTTAGCTACCCAGTTCATCTTAACGTTTAACGCCCTTTCATTTCTTTTTGAGCGAATACCTCAAAAGTGTATCTTATCATGATTACATGTATGTTTTACGTGGGGTTCCCGTGTTAACATACCCCCACGTTCCTTCCCTGGGGAGGAAGTAATTGAGATACGCTCAATCAGCGCGCAATTGCATAGCAATTGCTCCCAGTTACTCATTGGTCGGAGCGAGGTTGCCTATCTACCCTCTACTAGCTAACCAGGTTAGTACCGGAGCGATTGACTTAACACGTGCTCACCCGCCGGCACCCTCCCGTCCTCTTTCATACGGGGCCAAGTGCCTCGTCCAGCATTAGCACTATTCCCCCAATCTAGGTCAGTACCTCGGAACCCTGAAGTTTCTTCACCGAGCCAGGATTTTATTAAAGTTTCTGTTCTTTTTATGATACTAGCTCACACCTCGGAAGTTAATTGCTTCAACGCGCTTCATCCCGCATTGTCAGTATATCTTTTTCGCTGTAGCCATCACGTTGTATATGTCCATCATTTTTCCTCTAAGCATTATACTGACAATGATACGGAGGAATATGTATAACTTCGTAACCAGCATATTCAATAATTTGATCAATTGTATATCGTTTAGGAACCTGATGATCTCTACTTATTCGTAATAGATCGTTTTTCAAGGCGTCTTGATGAAAACAAACTTCATTGTGTTATTTAATAATGAAAACTCATATTTTGTAGAGCTAAGACTGAGATCAATGGGCCTTCATTTTCTTTTTCTCGTTCGAAATATTCCAAGAGCTTTATATTGTAGATTCAATACTTGGTCTGGCAATATAATATGAAATAGGTATATTAACAGAAATCACTAAATATTCAATCGGTGCTACTACGTCCGGACCAAACAATCGCAGAAATATTGTGTAATGACAATAATAACTAATCTAATTGTTTTTAAATTGTTTGTTTCTTAGTTCACCTAGGTATCATTAATGTTAATTAATTTTAAATGGCTACTAGCAAGATGTTTACATATTTTTATTCTACTGTCGCTTTGAACACTACTGAAAATTGTTTAATAGAATTTTTATATTTAAAAATTCTCATAACATAATCTGGTCTTAAAATGGTAACGTAAAAATAAAACATTCATTATATTTTCAATTTCATTTTATTCTATTCGAAAAAACATTAATTTGCCGAAGTTAAATGAAATTAAATTTTAATTTAAAATTGCTATTTAGTACAATAGATTTCCGTAAAAATTCGTAAAAATTTCGGAAAATACGTTTTGGAACCGCTGCCTGGTGGTTTTGATACGCTTTTTATTACATCTAACGGACACATATCGGACGGCAGTCCGTTTTTAATACCTACAAGCAAGCCTAATTAGTAACAGTAGTTACAGTAATTTTACAAATTAATATGCTGATATATCTATAATTTTCTTTATTATCCATTTTTGAAAGAATTTTCCTATAGTTACCAAATTCTGTCTAATATTCCTTACATGCATAAGTCCGATCATTAATCTTCATTTCGAGAAAAAGATGAGGTTTTGCTGAAATTCATGCTGTTAATTAATTGCAAATATTCTATAAAGAAAAACATTTAAATTAATATACAAACTGCCCGACAAGAAAAAACCGTTTCAGTAGAGTTCGGAACATGGTTCGGAAGCTGTTAATTTACTTTCAATGATAAACTAATAGCTCATTATTTACGTGCGTGCAAAATAACACGCCTACACTATAGTAGGCGTGGATTTTCATTGAAAATAATTTTTAAACAGAATTTATGATTTGACAAAGAGAACATAAATAATTATGTTTTATTCGAGTTTGCAATCAGAAGGTAAACCATTGCTTCGAAGCAATTACTACTTTCTTCCACAGTAGGTGTCGTTATAATTTTGGGGTGTCACCTGATATTCCCAAAGGTGTCAAGACAACATTTTTGGGTTGATACATTATTATTATAGCCGTCTAGAACAATATTTGGCGACAATACAACCCACGTACTCCTTTAAATAGTTCTTAAAGTCTTTTCTTCATTATTTTTAGCCTTTTACCTGAATTGGAAATGAAAGGATTATTCACAGATTTATTCGATTTTAAACACTACGTTGGTGGTAAGTTTGTGTTTCTTATTATATGAAAATTCCCATTAATATAAACATGTCTTTCGAAAATCAATATCTCTAGTTTTGTATCAGATAAACAAATATGAACGTTAGTAAATGCGCTGAAAGGAGAAGTATTAATGATTGACACTGTTATTAAAGCCCCTTTAATAGAACTTTTTAGAAGCAATACTCGACAACTAAAAAATTAAAAACTATAGATGAGAATCATCAAGGTACAAAGATTCTTGTAATCATTGTAGCTAAAACAAGCTAAGAAACGGCGACAGAAAATTAGGACAGCTGCAGTATTGGAACTGTTCGTTGTCTAGTTCGTATTATCTACTTACTATCCATTTTTTTTCTAGAGTCCTCTGACTTTGAAAGCGTTATGCTCAGGAACTACTGAACCAAATTAAATATTTTAAACACGAGCAAATAGTAAATCTATTTCTACATACAACAGTAAAATATTATATTTCTAACTGGTATACTTTTGTTTTTATCGGACGATACGCAATAAAAGGTACCCATTTTTAGGGACAATTTCATTGAAAGTAATTTAACTAATTTATTTCTCAGAAAGTATATGTCATATATCTATAAAATTTTTGTAGGGGTTAGAAAGAAACCTTGCGGTTCTTATGCTATTAATTTTCAGACAAAAAAGCGTTTTATTTAAGATTTATGCGAAGAAATAGCGAACTATGCGTTCTCATTTATTAATAGAGGTAGCGTCAAATTTTTTCCGCTAAATCAACACTTTTCATGTGTAGACATTATTTTTTTCAAAAAAATGTTCCTAATTTTAATAATAAAAATGCGGAAACAAAAAACGATTTTTGATGACAAGTGGTTGGACAAAAAACGGCTTTTTTATTATTGCACTTTTATTGTTAAAATTCGGAACATTTTTTTAAAGAAAATAATGTCTACATATGAAAAGTGTTAATTTAGTGAAAAAAATTTGAGGCTATCTCCATTAATAAACAAGAACGCATAGTTCGCTATTTTTTCATATAAATCTTAAATAAAACACTTTTTCGTCCGAAAATTAATAGGATAATAACCGCAAGGTGTCTTTCCAACACCTAGAAAAATCTCATAGATATACGACATATACTTTCTGAGAAATAAATTAGTTAAATTACTTTCAATGAAATTGTCCCTAAAAATGGGTACCTTTTATTGCGTATCGTTTGATAAAAATAAAAGTATACCAGTTATAAACATAATATTGTATGTAGAAATAAATTTACTATTTGCTCGTTTTTAAAATATTTAATTTGGTTCAGTAGTTCCCGAGTAATACGCTTTCAAAGTCAGAGGACTCTAGAAAAAAATGGATAGTAGGTAATTCGAACTAATACGAATCATATGATTACACTTGTCTAGTTTGTTTGGAAAAATTATCATCTTTGTGTACATTGGCCCTGATGACTTGGGTAGAGCGATGCCAAGGAGAAGCCGCCATCCTCAATATAGCCCAGTAACCTAGTACATTTTACCTTGCATTAAATGGGGTAGTAGGTTTCTTTTTTTATATTGTATGTGATAGTACCGAGATACCAAGTTCAATTTCTTGACCTCCGCGACCTTCCGGATCACCGCCAAAAAGCGGTAAAACCGAAACTTTGCACTTTTTTAGGTTTGGCCAATTGTGACCATGAAGGTGCACTTTTTCAAACAAGACAATTCTATTCATTTTAAAACTACATTAAATTTGCTACAATTAACTACAATACTGCTACAATACCAAAATTGTTACTATAGGGCTAATAGTTTCCGAGATATAGCTCATCAAAGTTCGTCGAAAAAGTGGTAAGGCCGCCTAAAATATGATTTTGTTTTTAGATTTGGCCAATTTTGATCATGAAGGAGCACTTTTTCATCAGTGAAGAGTTTTCTAACCTAAAACTCTCAGAAAATTATTACAGTACTAGAAAAAGTGTTGTGAAAAAGATTCTGTGCGAGAACGGTAACTCAATTAGTGATCTACTATTTTAAGTGATCATAAACTAGGTTTTTCTTGAAAGACATATGGCCCGATAGAATATCACAAAGGATATCTTTTTTTTAGTCAGGCTGATATTTCTCATGACGAAAATCAATTTTTGAGCAATCTTCATTGTGTTAGGAAATTAAATACGTTGATTACTTATAAACTAAAACCTTACTTGGCTGTCTAGCAAACAAAATTTGCTCATTTCCGTGTAGAAACTTACCTGAAACAAAAAAAAAAGAATAATTAATTTTTATATCAAAGACAGAACTTGAGTTTATTAAAAATAAAGTCTACATCTTAACAATACAAACACCGTTTCTCCACAAAATCTTAAAATTAAAAAAAATTAATAAAACCAAGGGAACGTGTAGAGCTTAATCTTTCTATTTCTTAAAATTAAGCCTATTCTAAATCATAAAATAAAATATAAACTATAAAATGAAATGTCTTTGCAGAGAAAAAAATAATTAGACGAATTCACCTAGCAATAAACGATAGCCTGAGATATCGTCGGTAATGAAGCGAGTACGAAAAGTAAATGTAAAGTCAAAGATGTGCTCTATAAGGGTTTAATCTAAATTTTACTTCGCCTATAATACTTAAAAGCCTGTTGTCATGATATATAACATACTGTTAGAAAGGATGCATCCATATTTACAAACATGCTGGTTGGGTTGCATAACTAGAAGGGGATATAATTAATTTAATTTAATTATTAAAGAAACCAAAGAAAAATGTTTCATTTTGTTAAAGAAACGTTCTATAACACACTAAATAGAAAAAAAGGATAAGTTTTGGAGTTGATTTTTCTTTCTGTCTTGATAAGACTTCATGGTTTAGCCAACAATGAGCTATCGTCACATAAATTTTGTATATAAATAAGTATTGAAGCCATTTCAAGGCTTGTTTTAACCTAAAACAGACAAAGTGCATAATTGTGAGGATGTATGCAAGTATTAATTACATTATATGCAGGTGTAATTAATAAAAAGATCATGAAATAAATAAAGATTATTAAAAGTTTCACAGTTTTATTAAAATATACCTGACAATATTGTTTCGACAGCTATGCTGTCATTATCAAAGGTAATATAATTATAAACAAACACGTCGCTAAGGTAGATACAAAATAGGTAACTAGATAAAATAATAATAATAATAAAAATTAATAATAAAAATCATAATTAAACATCTAATACTTCCAGTAACGGAGAATTACTGAGCTCAAGTTGTTCATTCATTAAAGGTACCCTGAGTATCATGAAATCGGGCATTTACCGTTTAAATTGTTCTTTTTGTAGTTCGGTATATATTGGACAAACACTTCGAAATTTTGACATAAGATATAAAGAACACGTACGTCATTACAAAAATAAACATCCTGAAAAATCGAATTACGCCAAACACCTTTTAGAACAAAATCACACAATGACTCCTCAAAATAATATTAAATTCCTACATTTTTGTAATAACAAACGCAAATTAGACATTTTAGAAGCCTTTGAGATATACAAACACAAACTCAGGGTACCTTTAATGAATGAACAACTTGAGCTCAGTAATTCTCCGTTACTGGAAGTATTAGATGTTTAATTATGATTTTTATTATTAATTTTTATTATTATTATTATTATTTTATCTAGTTACCTATTTTGTATTTACCTTAGCGACGTGTTTGTTTATAATTATATTACCTTTGATAATGACAGCATAGCTGTCGAAACAATATTGTCAGGTATATTTTAATAAAACTGTGAAACTTTTAATAATCTTTATTTATTTCATGATTATGGAGTTCCACAAAATAAGGCTGGAAACAATAAACAAAAAAAATAAAAAGATCTATTACAAACATACGATTTGGTAGCTTCATTTTAAATTTGTTGTTTTTAAAGATTAAAAAGTTTGCGGGCTCAAATATTTCATTATGTTGTTATCAAGTGTTCCTTGGACACAATGGAGTCATAAAGGTAAACGAGGCAATGATTTCTTATAGAAGATCCACGGGTTTGAATATACAAATTTCTGCGTTTAACCTTGATAATCTGAAATTCTGTAATTTAGTTATTAATAATACAATTTGGATATCTAAAATTGTGTAAATATTGTTCAATAGGATGTAAGAAAGGATTTTGTAATCAGAAAAGGAGGTAACTAGGCGGTTTTAAATAATTTATTTAATTTTTAGTATATAATTGAATGAATTTGAAAAATGATTCGGTTGACATTTAATAGCCATTTTATTATCGTGTTTTAGTATAAGCGTTGGATATCTTTGAAAAGAAGAATTTTTCTTTCTATCTAATTATAGAATTTGTTTAAACAATTATTAAAATTATCAACAATTATATGGTTATGTAAATTTTATTCTATTTTTGCATTTGTTTCACTCTAGAAAAATAACTATATTTGTGTTTTGTTATTGAAAAGATAAAAATACAGCAGGCAATTTAGCGAGAATCTCTCTGTAACTTTTTGTTGTTTCAAGCAGTGCATTTAAAGGTTATGTTGTGACCTCGAAATGTAAACAAAGCCCAAACGTTAAATTTTTAGGTTATGTTTTGATGTAGCGTAAAATTGTTTTATATTTGTCACAGTTCTTCGAATTTAGTTAGTGGTTTTAATAATAAACAATTTTATTTAATTCAATTAACAGTTCTGTGAATTTTAATACTGATTTAATTTTCTTTTTCGTAGAGAGAATTTTCAGGGGTTATAGGATTTTCAACCTTCATTACAAATTGGATGATAAAAAGGGATTTTATCAATTAAACAATTAAATACAGCTGGTCTTTAACAATTTCTATTCTATGCATTAATTGGATTTTCTGATCATGAAGAGAGGTGAATTTTTGCATTTCTACCATTTTATTTTAAAACCACATGAAAATAAGAGAATTTGCAGTTTGTTACTAAGTTCAGTTGGTAATCTAAAAGGCGCCAAAATTTTGATTATTTGTAAATAATTTAAGGTATTTATTTTACTTTTAATCTAGTTCTTAAGATAATATGAATGACAGAGATATTACTTCTGAAGATAAAAAGCATTAGACTGTCTTAGAATTAATCTTTCTTTTATTCAAGGTATCCAAATTTCATATTTTCTTTAATTTTTAGTATTTCAATTTTGTTTGTTTATTACTCGTGTTACGTTAAATAAATTTTGTACTATAAATTTTAAGTAACTTCTGGTTTATTATTTTATTTTGTGTGTGTGGTGTAATTATGTTTGATAGATCCATATTTATTTATTGCCCTATTAAAGCGATCCGTATCGTAGAGTCTCAGTTGTTACTAGATTTTAGGTTCACAACAATTATTTTAACCAGTGCATTTTTTTATGGTAAAATATTAAAATGGATTATATTTTGTATGTCTTTACTGTGCTTTTACTGAAGTCTGTTTTATGTGTTGTTTTGTAGTCTCAATTTTTAAAAATCAATTTTCAATCATCATCGTACAACGGGTAGATCCAACTTTTATTACCAGACATCATCTCCCAAATGTATTATATCACTATGTATGAATGTCCGAGTAAATCATCTTTCAGGGCCGGCGGTGGACGAGTGGTGTTAGTGCATCACTCGTGTTCCAAGGGTCGTGGGTTCGAATCTCACTTGAGGCGACGGGATTTTTCTAATTGGAAAATTCCGTCACCTCAACTATGGATGTGTGTATACGTGTTGCATGTTAGATGGGGGACATATGACCTTAGATGTTGGTTCCACCGTAGTGTAAACGTCAAATAAAAAAAAAAAATCATCTTTCAAGCAACTACGATTATTATTAACGATCTTAGGGCCGGTATTTTCATCTCTGGCTAACTTTAACTGAAAGTTAATTGCGTGGATATGTTTATTGAGACAATAGTTTCGATAGTTAGTAATTTGTTTTTATTTCTTTTAAAGGTTGTGCTTGAATTTTTGATGCAATCCATTGTTTAGCTTCGGTTTGGATTTGAAATTTAAAAATCAGAGATCACAATAAATTTACATAATATTGTAACAAGAGAGAAAAATAAAGAACCTCTTCTTCCCACAACAAATGGAATATTCTACAGCATTCGAGAGAATGACGCATCGCACCAAGTATGTAAACCAGAC